>JAWWEU010000125.1:70022420-70087808 GCA_035583155.1 Acropternis orthonyx
CGCCCGGCCAATCGCAGGGCGCATGATTCACCGCGCCGCCCTCCCATTGGCTGCCGGCGGGCGCGCGGGCGGCGCGGGCCCCGCCCCTGCCGCGGCCGGGCTGGAGACGTGGCTGTTCCTGCGAGCCGGGGGGGCGGGGCCAGCGGCGCGAACCACCCGCGCGGGGGGCGGGGGGGAGCAGGGGTGGGTATGGCTGATCCCCCCCCGCCCGGAGCGCGATGGGCTGGCCGGGGCGAGCGGCGCCCGCCGTGCCTTCGGGAATGGGATGCGCTGGGAATTGCGGGGTGAGAGACCACGGGCGTGGGTGGGGGAGGACTGGGTGTGGCACTCGGATACCTCGGAGAGCTTTTCCCACCTCACTGATTCTGGGGTTCTGTGGTGCCCCCCACGCGGTCCGGGGCAGGACAGGTGACCCCACACCTCTGTCCGCCCAGGTAACCCCACACCTGTGAATACCTCAGGTGGTCCCACTCCTATGCACACCCAGGTGATCCCACACCTGTGCCCACCCAGGTGACCCCAAACCTCTGCCCACCCCAGATGATCCCCCCCTCCTGTGCCCACCCAAGTGACCCCGCACCTGTCCGTGCCCCAGGTGACCCCACGTCTGTGTCCACCTCAGGTGACTCCACACTTGTGAATGCCTCAGGTGATCCCACACCTGTGCCCACCCAGGTGACGCCCCACACATCCACCCCACGTGTTCACATCCCCCCCAGCACACACAGCCTGGTGACCAGCAGCCCCGCTGTGTTGGCCAAGTGTCGTGGAAGACTCACAAGCCACCTGTGGCATGTTCGGCTCCCGCTCCCTCCGTGTGTTCATGGGTTTGCCCAGAGAAGATCTCAATGCCCCGTTCCAAGCTGAATGGGGCTCTGAGCAACCTGGTCTAGTGGAAGGTGCCCCTGCTCATGGCAGGGTTTGGAATTGGACGGCCTTTAAGGTCCCTTCCAACCCAAACTGTTCTGTGATTCTGTGATCCTTTGGGGACTGTTTTCTGCCTTTCCAGAAGTTACTATTATTTCCTTGCTCCTGCAGTTCCCACCACCGAATCTGGCTGGTGCCCACTGCACACCTACAACCTGCAGTGGGTCACTCCATGTCTACTGTGCTGCTGCCGTCAGTCTTTTTGAGCCCACAGTCATCCCTCTAGGGGCAGTTTATCAAGCCACACCTTTATCTTCTTTGTAACAAACCAAGTTAGTTACAAACTCTATAATTCTCACTGTAAGGCGTCTCCTCCAGCCCTCAAATTGCAGTTGCCTGTCTCTTTTTCAGCACTGCATTTCAGAATATGGAGATTTAGGATGTTCACCCGTATCTGGAGTAGAAAAGGTTGTAGTGCATCCCTAGGTGTGCCCCACCTTTGCACAGGGGCCAAGGGCGACTGTAGCCCAGAGAGAGGACACAGTATGTTTGTTTCCTTCCTCTGTGTACCTGTGCACACCTGAGACGAGTGGCTTGGTGTCTGGCTGCCTCATGAGCCAGTCCCTTTATCCAGACCCAGGTTACCATGTTTTGAACGATGGCCCTTGTCATCCTGATGGTACCACCCAGCTGCTGTGGGTGTCATCTGCAAATTGGGTTAGGACTGATTTTGTACTTGCTTCCAAATGACTAATGAAAATATTGATTGTGTACATATGTAGTACAGCACACGTGATCCTGGAGGGTCCTGTTAGACATAGCCTTATTATAATGAGTTATAACCACTTCTAAAAAAAAAATAATCTCCATGGCCAGTGTTTAATGTATTCTTAACTGATGCTTTATTACTCTGTTTAATTAAAATATTGTGCAGTTCTAAGTAAAAAACCTTTTATAAGTTTTTAAGTTTCCACCTTCCAGAGGAAATTGAATTATTTGTTGTCTTTTAGAAGCATGAAATGAGGTTTCTATTAGACCTCTGATCAGCATTAGTAATTCTTTCATGAGTCATACAACACCCTTTTTTGGTATTTATCCAGAACATTATCCATAGGTCTAATGTTATTGGATCTACATTTGCTTCATAACATTCAACTGCCTTTCCTGGAGACAGACACCTACTTGGCACATTTTTAGCTTTCTAGAATTGCCCTAATATATCAAGGTTTACTAAAGAGGAGTGCCAACAGACGAGGGGTCTCTGCAGTCACCTGTTTCAGAGCTCCTAGGTCACAGTCACTAAAAGACAAGAGCTTCATTGGTTACTAATGGACTGACTATTAAATCACTGTTAAGTAATCCCCCCACATATCTTCCTGTTTCTTTACAAACATAGATCATAAATGTTCAATGAACACTTCAGCATTGTTATTGACATTTTAATCATGTTCATCTAGTAATGGATCTATACCATTACTAGGGTTTTCTGGGATTTAGCCTTGACATGTATGGATTTCCTTTGATGTGTTTCACTTCCAATAACTACTCTGCTTCTCATAACTTCTTATTTACACCAACACTTTTATTTCCTGCTTTCTCCATTTTGGCTATGATATTTTTTTGTTTTCACTCAATCTCCCCAATGCACTAATAAAACAGGACATATTTTCTTTCTTGATTTTGAAGTTGTGGCTCTTTGATCATCCAATGAATTCTTTCAAAGGGGCTTGCAATTGCCATTTTTAGACTTCTACCTAAATTTTTCTTCTTGCTCGCACTCCTATTTTCTGATGAGTCGGAAATACAGCTCTCCTAAAGCACCAGATGTATGCAAAGTCAGGTCATGAACACTGCTCCCCAGCCAACCACTGAACTGCAATCCAGAGGTTTTTGTTTGGGTGTTTTCACTTCCTTAATTTTAACAAAGTCCAAAAGAATTTACCTTGTGCCACATGCCATATGGCTCATGTCATTTTTAGTAACTTAAATGACATTCTATTACTTTATCCATATGGTCTTGTGCTACTATTTTCTTTATTTAGATAACTCCTCTCTCTTGAGTATCTCCCTGTTCATATGTTTATAAAGAGTAATCAAATTCCTTGTTCTGCGAGGCAAACCAAGCCAAAGGCTTTTATTCTTCCCTTAAACTTTTGGCTCTCTGCTCTCACTTGCCCTCCCCTGCACCTGCCTCCATTTAAATTAATTTTTCTTGCATAGTGATGTTTTGAACAGTCACATTGAAGGGTAACTATTTAAATTTTTAAATTCCATTATATTTTTAGGGTATGAAGAAAAGCTAGTTCTGTGCCATGCTTTTTACAGTAACTTATCTCTTGTCCCACCAGTTATTGGAGGGACTTAGATACAAATTTCAGAATGTTGGAATACATCACAAGTAGACTTGCACTCCTACCTTTGTGCTGGTTCATGAAGGTTTATTATGCTTAAGGCAAAGCAATAACAATCTTGAGCAAATGTCTCTCTCTCGCACCCATAAGTATGACTTCATTTTCTTGTGTTGCTTCCCACCTCCTGCCCCACATCAGCTGTCTTCCAATTGAAGCCTTTTATTGTAGGGAGGTTCTAACAGTTCTCACCGAGTACAGTTTTCTTCTTCTAGACTCCTCCTAGATTCCATAGCACCGAGCAATAGGGAATAACTATTGTAAAAGCTCTTATTTTTCTGTTTTGGCAACATTTCTCTAAGGGACAGACAACGTTATTCTCGAATCCTTACGACAAACATGGCAACACAGCCGTATAATTTTCTCCCTGTATTAAAAATTTGTGCCAATAAAACCAAACTTCCTGCTTTTTGCAAAGCATGACTCACATCCTCCATTCTGTTTTGACTGACTGACATAAGAGATCTATTTCGGTCATATGACAATAACTTTGAATCCGACTAGCCATTTATGTGGAAATCAAAGCCTGTTATTGCAGGATGGATGGATGTTAACAGGAATGGTGTTTTACACAACTCCGATGAAGATCTGCCTGCTTTTCCCGAATAACTTGCTCTGGGAACAGCAAGGCACAGCAGTGAAAGCCCAGCGTGCCACCTCGTGGCTGCCCTGTGCCCAGGGCCATTCGTTGTGCCCTGGAGCGGGATCATTTATAGCCTCCCTTTTCCAAGAGAATTCAGACCATCAAGGAGCTGCATATGTTGTAATTAACATACCAGCACCCCTGCTGGAATCTTTTCACAGGCAGAATAAACCCACGTAATTCTTCATCCAGCAGATCAAACCAGAGACAGACAGCAAGGCAGGTGTTATTCAGAGGAAATGTCACTGAACTGGAGTTCTCAGGATAAAAAATTAGGTCTCAGGAATGTAAATTGCTGGGACATGACAGGCTCGGAGTGCTGCTGCCAACCAGAAAAAGATTAGCTAAAAATGCTCAGTCTTCCACTTGGTTTCTCCTGTGTGTTGGTGAAGTTTAACTTTTATAGATCTTGGATTTTAGCTGCTTCATGCCTTATCAAATGAGAGAAACGTAAATTAATTGGACCAACACACCTGACACCCAGAGGGGCTGTGCCTTTGCTAGGATTTCACTACACTTTTCCAACAGGTTTAAGCTGGGTTAAGTCTGCAACAGAAGATGGTCCTACAACTTTCCCACTCCCAAATGATTCATCTTTTGCCCTCTTCAGGAAAGGTCAGGGAAAACTGACCTTGATTTTTCTGGTTGCTTTGCTTTTCAGAAAAAAACAGCTTTCTTCCAATACATGGAAGTAACAGAAAAACTTGGCAAGTGATGGACCACAGGGTAGGAAAACTCCTTTTTGGGGACAGTGCTGTTCTAGGACAGAGTAGCTTAAGTTAGTTACAAAACTCTCTTTCAAAGAGAGATACATTAAGTTTGGCTGACCCAGTTCAACCTCACTCACCCGGCAAGAAGAAACTGATTTTTTTTTTTTTTTGCCTGCGTGGCAAGGTGAGTCAGCACAGGGTCATAGGAATGCCAGAGCCAGCACAAACTCTGTATCCAGCTTGAGAGTGATGGTGGCTGAAGGGAGTGAGGAGCAAGATCTTCCCTTTTTGTCAACAGTAAGCTGTTATCTCTGCTAGCATGTAATTTCCTACCATGTAATTTCAGCCTCAGATGCAGAATTCAGAATCACACAGTCGCCCTCACAGCCTGATGGGCTGAGCTGCTCGCTCATCAGAGTGCAGTTTTCTTAGGGTTAACACCTCGCAGGTACCACCCTGTTTGACAAGTAGAATATCTGTTCAAACAAAGCAGGTTCAAACACCTCCTCATACTGAAGCAGGGAGGGTGAGAGTTCCCTCCCAGAGAGACTTTGACCTGGGATGAACACAGGCTTGTACAAAAGGACTTGAGGTATTTGCAAACAGAGATGGCTGTCACTGAAACATACAGAAAATCCATTTCTAAAATGTCCAACGCCACGTTTTGTGGACAGGCAAGGCTCAGTACACCATAAATGACAGATTTTTCTGCCTTCCCTGGAGCTGTAACTCACCAGCAGATTCAGATAAATTGCTAGCAGGAAGCCCGTTATCGAGAACTGGAACTGTTTGTGTTTTCCCAGGCAGAGGTACTGCAAGGTATCTTTCAAGCCAAAACCATCAGCAGTTGCTGTGGGGATACCAACAGGTTTATGACCCTTACACTTCTGGGCTAACAGTCCCTGCTCTGGTGGGATCTGGGAGATGTAAGGTTGGGCTTCCTGAATCAATGTAAAATCCCAATGACTGTTCTTTATTTTGGGTAGCAATCAAATATTTAGGATACTGAATGTAATAATCATAGAATCATACAATGGCCAGGTTGGAAGGGACTTTAAAGACCACCTCGTTCCAACACCCTTGCCATGGACAGGAACACCTTTCACTGGAGTGGATTGCTCAGAGCTACATCCAACCTGGCTTTAAATAAACCCAGGGATGGGGCACCCACAGCTTCTCTGGGCAGCCTGTGCTTGTGCCTCACCACTCTCACAATAATTTCTTTCCTAGTATATAATCTACACCTACTCTCAGTTTGAAGCCATTCCTCCTGGTCTGGTCACTACATGCCCTCCCAAAACCATACATACTCTCTCCCAAAACCCAGCTGCTCCTTCATTTATACCCTTATTGCAACGTGGAAGAACACAGTGCTTCAGGCTGATTCTCTCTGAAGATAGCAGAATACACCGAGCCACTGTACAGAACCATGTGCTGCTCTTAATAGCAAGTCACCTGCTCTGTACAGAAAGGTAAGGCCTCACCACACTGAGATAAGCCCGGGTAATGATAATAGAGTCTTTGTTGAAATCCCACCCTATTGTTCAAGGACTGATGTGTCAGCCCAGGGAAAACAAAAGGAAATGTTTCTAGTCCTTGAAAATCACAGCAGAATTGGAGGGGTTGGCAGCAGAACACACCAGTCATGCATAGAATTTAAAAAGAGAAGTCAACAGCAGCTTTTCTGTTGTGCAAATAAAAAGATTATTCTCTACACATTGTTGCCTGACCTTGGAGTGAGTAGCAAGGGGTAAATAACTGCAATTCTCATTCACCTTGCTGGGATTGCAGCCTGGAAACCGAGGTGCCTGGGCATGGTCCTAATGTGGTTACCAGGACTGAAAATGCTGGTGCAGAAAGGCTTCAAGGTTGATCGGTCTCTCTAATATGTTTCAGAAAAAATTCCCACAGATGTCAACCCAGGATAGAGTGGAAAAAATATGGCAAATAAAAATAGGCTCTATGTGCTTCAGGACAGGAGAGTTCCATGGGATTTTATCCTGATGCTCCTGCAGGGTGGGAGGACCATAATCAACAATGTGCTCAGAGGACTGGTGAAATTTTTCATTTCACAGAGTATTCTGAGTTGGAAGGGACCCACAAAGATCATCACACCCAACTCTTAAGTGAATGATCCACAAAGGGATCAAAACACCAAACCTCGGTGTTTTTAGCACCATGCCCTAACTGATCTCACTTTCCATGTCCGTGTTGCGACTTTTGAGGAAGGCCATGTGACAAAGTTTGAGTAAAAGTCCAAGAAAGGCTCTTCCTCAGCTTCCTCAACATCTGTGGAAGCCCGGTCACAGTTACAGCACCCCCCGGGAGCTCAGTGCATGGGAGGCTCAGTGCACCGCCTGGGCCGTGCAGGGGCTCCTTCTACCATCCTCTCTCCAGGTGGGACACCCCGCATCCCTCTGCGCTTTGCGGGAAAGCCGCAACCCCTCCCGCCCTGGCAAACCCGGTCTATACATCCTTATACACGTATATACATCGATGCAACAAGTTGCTCCGGGCACTGTCGGGCATTGTGGGAGCTGTAGTTCGCAGCGGCTCGCAGCACTACAAGTCCCATCCTCCCGGCGGAGGAGAAGGAGGAGGAGGTGGCGGCGGAGGAGGAGGAGAGGAGCCGGCACGGCCCAGGCCTGCAGCCCGTGAGGAAGAGCCCCCCGGGGGCGGGCCGCGGCGGCATGCGGCTCCCCGGCCGGCTCGCCCTGCTCCGCAGCACGCCCCTGGCTGCCCGGCCGCCGGGGAGGATCCGAGCGGGGCGGGCGGCGGCGAGGCGCGGCTTCGTCCGCGGGCGGCTCGGCGGCACCATGGCAGAGGAGGCCAAGAGAAGGGCCGCCTGCGCCGCCGTGGACAAGCACGTCCAGGTGAGGCACCCCCGGGGGATGTTGCGGGGCGAGGGGTGCGCGGCGGGGACACGGAGCGCCCCGGGGCGCACGGACGGACCCCGGAGGGCAGGGACCCCCCGGAGCACGGAGGGGCTGCGGGGTGCTGGGACCCCCGAAAGCACGGCGGGGCTGCGGGGTGCAGAGGGACTCCTCGGAGAACGGAGAGGATGTGGGGTGCAGAGGGACACCCCCAGTGCACGCAGTGGCCATGGCGTGCCACGGAGCTTCCATGTGCACGGAGCTGCTCCGAGATACTGCGACAGGCTCCGGGATGCCGGGACAGGCTCCGGGGTGCCGAGACAGGTTTCGGGATACCGGGACAGGCTCCGGGGATACCGGGACAGGTTTCGGGATACCGGGACAGGCTCCGGGGTGCCGAGACAGGCTCCGGGATACCGGGACAAGTTTCAGGATACCGGGACAGGCTCCGGGGTGCCGGGACAGGCTCCGGTATACCGGGACAGGTTTCGGGATGCCGGGACAAGCTCCGGAGTACCGGGACAGTTTTCGGGATGCCGGGACAGGCTCCGGGATATCGGGACAGGTTTCGGAATACCGGGACAGGCTCCGGGGTGCCGGGACAGGCTCCGGGATACCGGGACAGGTTTCGGGATACCGGGACAAGCTCCGGAGTACCGGGACAGTTTTCGGGATGCCGGGGCATGCTCCAGGTTACCGGAACAGGCTCCGGAGTGCCAGGACTCCCCTCGCCCGTACACGGAGCAGCGTTGGGGTGCACAGAGTCCCCACTACACAGGGTGTCCCCGGGGTGCAGGGACAGGCTCTGGGGTGCCGGGACCCCCAATGCACGGAGCGGCCGTGGGATGCATGGAGCTTCCAAGTGCACGGAGCGGCTTGGGAGTGCCGGGACAGGCTCTTGGATGCCGGCATCCCGCTCCAGTACACGCAGCGGCCGTGGGGGTTCACGGAGCTTCCCAGTGCATGGACGGACTCTGGAGTGTGCGGGTCCTCCGGTACACAGAGTGGTCCCGGGATGCAGGGACAGCCTCTCGGGTGCCGGGAATCCCCAGTTCACGGAGCAGCCGTGGGATGCATGGAACTTCCAAGGGCACGGAGCGGCTCGGGGATGCCGGACAGGCTCTGGAGTGCCGGGACAAGGCTCTAGGTTGCCGGGACACCCCTCTAGTACACGGAGCCTCCCAGTACACGGACGGACCCCGGGATGCACGGAGCGACTCAGAGGTGCTGGGACCCCAAAAGCACCGAGCGGCCACGGTGTGCTGGGACACCCCAATGCACGCAGTGGCCACGGGGTACACGGAGCTTCCCGGGGCACTGACGGACCCCGGGGTGTGTGGAGCGGCTCTGGGTGCACGGACAGGCTGTGGGGTGCCAGAACCGCTCAATGCACAGAGGGGCCACGGGGTGCACAGAGCCTTCCTGTGCATGAAGCGGCTGTGGGGTGCAGGGACAGGCTTTGGGGTGTTGGGACCTGCCAGTATGTGGAGTGGCTGTAGGGTGCATGGAGTTTCCCAGTGAATGGATGGGCTTCGGCATGCACAGAATCCCCGGCACCCAGAGTGGCACTGGGGTGCAGGGACAGGCTTAGGGCTGCCAGGACCCCCTAGTACATGAAGCAGCCATGGGGTGCACGGAGCCTCCCAGTGCCTGAACGGGTTTCAGGTTGCACGGACCTCTCCAGTGCATGGAGCAGCCCCGAGGTGCATGGATAGGTTGTGGGGTGCACGGACAACTCACCCCCAACTTGGAGCATGGACAGTACCGGAATGCAAGGAGGGACTCTGGCACGTACGGATGAACCCTGCCAAACCTCTTCTTCCTTTGCTTTGAACTTCACTCCTTTAGTTGGAGAGAAGGGAGAAAACTACTTTTCCCTTCCCCAGTGCACACCTCCCCGGCAGCAGCTCCACGTCCTGCCCAGCTCAGCACTGTGCACACAAATTTGGGTAACCTCCTTCACCTCCAGACTTTCACCGTGCACCGTCCTGCGAGCTGGGCTGCAGTGGGAGTCCAGGCTAATGCCGTGCCCTGCTCCTTTCTCCAAGTCCAGGGTGCTCCATTAGTGCGCCCCATTTCTGAGCACCCAAGCAAGGAGCAACAGCCCCAAACCAGGGAGTCGTGTCCTGCCCTCTGCAGAGAGGGAAGTGCAGCAAGGGGCTTGAACCAGCCCCTTGAATGTCAGATAGGACTGGAGCTGCTTGAGGTTTGGCACAGCCTGACTGTGAACACTTGGAAGATCAACGGTTAAAGTCACGCAGGGGTTTATCGACTCCTTTGCTGTGCAAGCCCTTTCGCAACAGCGGTGATGAAAGCGGGGTGAAGAGTTGCTGCCAAGGAGTTAGATATTAGCAGTTAGGCGGGAAAAAAATGCCCTTTCCCTTCCTGCTCCCCCCGCTGAGTTAGTGTTTTGAGGTTCAGTTGCCAATGGCTTCCCTTACGTCCCATAAAAATTTGGCTTGTTTTGCAGTCTCGTTTCTCTGAGCAGTCTGTCCCTGCCTGAGAGAGCACAGCACCCGATGCTGCCTGAGACCTCTCCCCTGCCAGGCCAGCAGGCTCAAAAGCAGTTTGTGGGGTAGGGGAACCTGGGGGTTCTGGCAGTTGCATAAAAGTACCCTTTCTTACCCAAGGCAAGCAAAAATTGTCCATTGAGGGGGGTTGCAGGAGGAAGCTGTGTCAGGGGAGTTTTAGGCTGGATATTAGAAAAGAGGGTGCTTGGGTGCTGGAACAGGCTCCCCAGGGCAGTGGTCACAGCACCCAGCCTGGCAGAATTCAAGAAGCATTTGGGTGATACTCTCAAGCACATGGTGTGACTGTTGGGGAGGGTCCTGTGCAGGACCAGGAATTGGACTCAATGATCCTTGTGGGTCCCTTCCAACTCAGCTTATTCTGTGATCCTGTGATTCTGTTTCAAAGTGTGGAGCCAAGGCACGACAGTTACCCTGAGCTGAGTTCCCCTTTGATCTGGGGTAAAAGCAGGACTTCTGGATGTTTCCTAATGAAATAGCTGCCCTTTGTGCTGTTTTATGGTCAAGCAAGCTTAAGATAATGCTTTTGGCTGTGTCCCAGCTGATTGAAGTTCAGTGCCCAGCTAGTAACATTGATTAGGTAAATTAGGCAGAGTCTGGGGTAATACCCCAGTGCTTGTTGTGCAAGTTGACCTGAAGCAATGGTGGAGAAGCAGGTTAGAGTCACTGCTAAAGAGTTGGATGGTCTTGGCTGTGAGTTTGTGCTGTCAGTTTGCACTGTCAGGGCGCAGCTGCTGTTTGTAATGGATAAGTCTGTGTTTGGTTGTTAGAGTTATCACTGTTAAGGGAGAGAGCAACCTTATCTCTGAAAACAAAGCTACAGGATGCCTTCCTTGCACAGCAGGGACGTGTGGGAGAAGCCATTGACTTCTGGGTTTAGTTCTGCTGGACTAATCTCTCCTGCTTAACTGTGCTGTAAATCCGTGGCACCAGGAGCTTGGTACTGTACTGGGTGAGGCTCCTCTCTCGCCATCTTCCCTCACACCCAGCCCTGCATGTGCCAGCACAGCAGCACCTTGTGCACCCATGGCAGATGTAAACCTGAGGGTGGGTGGGGGGATTAGGAGAGGCGAACTTGTTTCTCTTTATTATTTATTAACTAAAGCCACGGTGTGGATCCACAGCACTAGTTCATGGATAGCTGTAGGAGCAGAGTTTCTGAGTTCTGGAGCAGACACTGAGATGAGCACCCTCAGAAGCCATGGGCTGTGAGGCTGTGACAGCTCAGAGGAGCAGGACTGCCACAGGGCATGGGGCTTTAGAGCTGTAAGCTGCTTGGGGAGAGCTGGCTTTGCATTTATACACCACCTCTGAGGGCCCTGTGAGCACCCCTGTTAGAAATGAAAACATGGGTGAGAACCTGAGGCTCTGCTGCCTCCAGAGAGGACTGAGCAAGCTTTGGGTTTTGCTCTGTGTTTATCTCCTGCTTTTAGCAGGAGCTCTTTGCTCTCTGATCTTGGAAACTAACAGTGGACCAGTCCGTCCCTGTCGTGCTGGTGATACCGCTGGATGTGTGTTGCCTTGTCAGCTTCTGTGATGCTGGGCAGTGTCTTTAGGCCCTTGGGTTAGCTGAGAAAATGCTGTGGTCACTGCCAACCTCACCCATATGTGTGTCCTCAGCGGTGCTGTGGCTCAGTGCCTTGGTTTTGTTTGCTGGGGTTTTGGTAAGCAACCTGAAATGTAATATTTTTTTGCATGAAGTGCTGCTCCTTCAGTGCTCTGCTTCTTGCCAATATTTGCCCTGCCCTTGTTTTTAAAAGTGAATATGTTTTGGTTGGTTTTGCCCCTGCTTTGGCTGGGGTTGGAGCTGAGGAGGGAGAACTGGAAGCTGTGGTAAGGCAGGGGTAGTGACAGCACCAGTGTAGACTGACTTAAAACTGTGTTTCTGGGAAACCCACTGAGCCCAAGCTCATATCACCGCCTGAGGGAGGGTCCTTCACCCCTCATAATTGATAAATGGATGAGCTGGGACCCTTGTGAACGCTTCCCATTTCAGTACAGTGGAGTGGCTGATGCTGAGGCTTTTCCCATCCCTTTAGGGCACCCAGCTGCTCCAGGAAGCCATCCCACCCTACAGAAATGAGGGCAAAGAGAAGAAACTACCTGCTCCCAGGCTGAAATGAGTCTCTTGGGAACACACTGGTACCGCCCATGTCCTGCCAGCCTCTGTGCAGCTTTGCTTGCCCCTTGGTTGGCCATGCTTGGCTCTGCCTGGCAGGCTGGTGGAACTGAGAAACCCTGGGAGCTATTGGGTTTCTGCTGGCAACGCTGCAGGTGTGCAGCTGTGATCTGTTGCTTTCCCCATCTTTTGCAGAGTCACGGTGATTAGTGAGGACTGGGGTGTAAGCTGAGTCTCTGATTTTGGAGATCTTCTGTTTTCTTTAAGCTTTTAACCTGCAGAAGCAAGAGAAATGAGTAGTCCTAGAGGAGTGTGACCTATCTTGAGCTCCACCTTTCCAGGCAAACTTGCATGCCAGCAAGACTTTAGCTTGTTGAAGTGCTGCAGGGGTGGCTTTTTCCACAGCTGCCAAACTCTGATTTGCTGTACGTGGGGAAAGAGCTCGAGATCTGCCCAATGTCCAAGAGATAATGCACAACAGCTCCGTGGCTGTGTCTCTGGCAGGCTTCAAGTTTTTCTCATCTGGAGTCTCTGTAGTGATACTGGGCCTCTTTAAGTCAATTTAAGCTTTGGATCCCATCCAAAGAAAGGGAAGTACACTGAAAATGGGAAGAGTGCAAGAGGCTACAGGGAGTGGGAGACTGAGCTGATAATAAACAGAGGTTTATGCAGCAGAGAAGACGTTTTGCAGAAGTAACAGAAGCGCACCCATCCACCCTCAGGCTGCAGCACCCTTTAGGAGTGTACTTGTGTTATGGATGAGGTGGTAATGATCCTTCTTAAACCCAACCATAAGCAGAAAAAGGCCAGGATGGACCTGTGTTTAAAATTTGAACCTTTGCAGTACACCTGCCAGGCTCACTCACCTTCTAAGTGTTGCTGGACTCTCATATAGGCAGTTTTACGCTTTCTTTTGGAGAACAATTTTTATTATCCACAGGAACAGCTGCTGTGCTCTCTGCTTTGGCTGCTGGTGCATCTGTGCTGCTTACTAACAATACGGTTGGCAGCAGACCCAGGCTTTTGCTGTGCGGCTTCCTTGGGAGATGTTATCTTGAGGTTGTTTCTGCTTCTTCCTCTGTGGTGTTGTTTGAAACTCCCAGCTTTCCGGCAGGAGAGGATGGATGGAGTGCCAGCAACTAGCCATGAGCGTGCATTGAACACCCTGAGACCGGACCATGGTGGTAATTAACAAGCACATGTCTTTTAATGAGAGGGCAAGTTGCTTAAAATCCCTTGGCTGCAGCCCATGGTCGTGCCCTCGCTGGCACAGCGCGTTCCCTTCCTGGCCTGCAGTGTTGTGTGTCATCTTTCATCTCAGGGCAAGGCTCCTCTTGCATGTGTTTATAATACCAATTTTACCAGGAAAAGCGGACAGCCTGTGTGCCAAGCCCCCAGTAACTCCCCTGTCTCTCTTTGGTTTGCAGAACAATCAAGTTCTTGGGATCGGAAGCGGTTCTACGATTGTACACGCGGTGCATCGATTAGGTAGGGTGCTCCCCTTCCTGGCCCTCCCACCACAAAAAGTCCTCTTGTCCATCTGTGTTGAAAACCACACTAAATCATCTGGATGCTGACTTAGAGCTGATGCCTCGGATCATTGTTTGGGATGTTGTTTGCCCCTTGTTTGGGATTGCTGTGTTCTCCTTGAAGGTTAAAACAGAGCTCCAAATTTATTGCACAGAGAGCCATGAGGAGGTAATGATTTGCCACCTGTTCTCTCCATAGAGCCAGGAAAAGCACTCTACTGGCACCCACCACAAACTGGAGCTAAACTCCTCAGTCTTGTTCCAGCTCTGCCCAGCTCTGCTCAGTGCTGACTTGCTGTGTGGCTTTGGGCCATGCAGCTGCTCTGCTTCCTTTAACCCATTCATCTGCAGCTCACGATGCTTTCCACATCCTCCTGGTTCACACTGAGGGTCCTGCTGAGGTGTAATAAAAATTAGGAATGTGAAATCCTCCTGCATTTTGTTTATATATCCCACAGCCAAGTTAATCTCTCCCCAGGGGCAGGTTTTCGCAGAGCATGATTCGGAAAATTTCAGCAAAATATTCATGTGAGGCAAGTGCAACTTTGCAAAATGAATGTGAGGGTTAATTATTGTTGTGCCTCATTACAGAAGGAGCAGAGGTTTGAAGTTCCTTCACAGGGCACTCTCAGCCCTAGGGCAGATCTGCTTGTGGGGCTGCTGAATGTTGGATGCCCTTGGATGCAGAACAGAGCAGCTGTGGGTGCCATGGCACGTGAGGAGTGCAGGATCAGCCCTGTTGTTCTTGGGGGTCTTGCTTGGACACGGAGGGGAATGAATAGAATCATAAAGGATGGAAAAGAACTCCAGAATCATCGAATCCAACTGTTTACCCAGCACCACTCTGTTCACCACTAAAACATATTCCCAAGGGCTACATCCACACGTATTTTGAACACTTCCAAGTATGAAGATTCCACCACTTCCCTGAGGAGCAGCGTTCAGTGTGTCCCACCTGGGTGGCTCTATGTGGCTGGGGAGTCCCCTGGTGACCTCCAGCTGCCTTGGGCAGAGCCATCCCACAGCCCACGTTGGGGGCACGGGGCACCTCTTCACTTTGCAGGGATACAGCAGAGCTGGTGCTGTGCCTGTCCCTTGGCACCCACCTGGCCCCACACTGTGTGTGTGAGAGATACCCTTTAATTGTCTGGGAGCTGTGGTTCAGCCTTCTGAGCTTGGCTCAGTATTGCAACCCCTCCCACCCTGAACACAGAATCAGCCTATAAATAAATGGGTATTGTATTTAAAGAGGAGTTCCAGTTCCAGGCTGCAGATTTTGGCTTTTCGTGTCTCGTGACTGTGTTAGCACTGGGATGTGGCTTGCAACAACATACAGCCTCATATATTGCATCTTCAATCCTTCCAGCAGCAGCATTACAGCGTTACCTTGGCTTGCTCTGGTGGGAGAGCTCTTGCTGACTGTCGGGCTGTTGGCTTGTGCCTAAGTATTGTAATTTCTAAAATAACATTTTGTCCATAATAATATCTTAGTAATAGATTTTAGTCGTTTGAGGTTAGCCTCAGGGAGGAAATATACCCTTCCATTTAATGTAATACTGTACTTTATTAGTCCTTTTCCTGCCATATATTTAAATGTTCTATCATAAATTAATGTGATGTCCCCAGGGCAACAAGCCAGCAAACCTTTCAGACAGCTGCTGGAGCTCTCTGTTTACATGGAGAGCAGCAAAAACCTGTCTGAGGGAGTGGGAGAGGGGAGTGGGACTAATTTCCCAGGTGAGGATTTGCTGATGAGGCTCCTCTGCTGTTGGAGACATAAAGGTTAATGGTTCATGGTAGCTTGAGCTGAGCCAGGGTGGGTGTTTGAACATTTCTGACTGTTGAAACTGAGCCTCAGCCTAAGCAGGGTGGCACCTGTTTGCATTTTTGAGCGTGACTGAGTTATTTGCAAGCCAAGCAAGTAATTGCAATGAATCAGAGGGGCTGCTCTGAACAGAGATTTCTTAAAGTGAAAGTTGGTGTGCTTTTTTGTTTTTGTAATGAACAAACCAAGGCTTCTGCTTTTTTCCCCTACAGCTGAGCGGGTTAAAGAGGAGAACCTGACAATTGTTTGCATCCCTACGTCCTTTCAGGTGAGCACTTTCCTCCTGTGCTTTCTGCTATTGCACTCATGCAGGGGATCTTCCCCTTGGTGAATTAACCAAAAAGCAGTCGTGATGCAGCCTGCAGGGAGATCCCCTGGAGGTGATGGTGCTGTGTTACCCTGCCCTGAACTCAGGGATGCTGTAGGGCTGGGAGGTGTGTTTTGAACCAGTGTGGTAAAGCTGGTTGTGTCAGAGTGGTGTGTGGCTTCCTCTGGATCCCACTTGCAGTAAAATGCTGTTTAGTGGTGAACCAGACCCATAATGCAAAGCTCAGTGGAGACTCTTCATCTCCTTTGAGTCTCTATCAAGCCCTGAAAGCTGTAAAGAATAATAGTGAGCTCCTGTGTCTTCAGGAGGAACTTAAAATGCATCAACTGGATTTTATAAGAAATTACAGAAGAGAAATTGGCTTAACCTTTTCTTTGCTGTGCAGCTTTTGCAGGAATTGGTTCATACCAAGCCAGATGTTGAGAGGTTTGCAGGGAGAGGGGGAGCCTGGCTTGGTGGTGAAATGCAGAGCTGCTGGGGAAACTTCTGGGCTGTTTCCATGCCTTTGGCAACTGGCTTTGGTCTCTTTGCCTCAGTTCCCTGAGGTGGAAACCTCCCTTTGGGCAGAAAGAGGTAACATGATGGGGTCTACCTGAAGGGTTTTCAAGGCTGGGTGGCCTTGGACACAAGGAGTTGGGTGTGCCCTTCTCATAGTCCTGGTGTGGACTTGGGGATTTGTGACTTTTTGTCACAACAGTGTCACTGTGAGGACAGTCTAGCAGTGCAGCAGGAGGTGCAGAGCCTGTCCTATGAGGTTTTCAGGAACTGAGTGAGTAAAGTCCTGAGCAACCTGGTAGCTGACCCTGCTTTGACCTGGAGGTTGGATAGAGATCAACCTGAATTATTCTTATGAAAACTTAACATCCTTTTATCCTGCAGATATTTAAATGTGTATGTGGGGTGACAGAGCTCTCTGTTTCCCAGCTGTTGCAAACAGCCAGTGGCCAACTGGGGTGTAATGCAAGGTGCTGCAAAGGGCAAAAAGTTAAAAAAAATTAATTATTTTTAGCCTATATCAGTTCTTCTGTTGCATATATAGACTATGGTGAGAGTCTGTCTTTAAACTGTGTGACATGATCCCACTCCTGATATACCATGTCTCCTTTGAACTCAGGAGAAGTGCTCTGAGTTCAGTCATTAGGTCCTAAAGAAAAGATTGATAAAGCTCTTGTGAATGTTGGCTGGAGCCTGTCCTGCTTTGAAATGTTGGCCTAGTTCATTTAACAGTACAGAATTTCTTACCAGTAAAACAGAAAGGTTGCTGTGAAAGGGAAGAGAGAGATCATACACCTGCCAGAGCCAAAATCCCCAACACTGGGCTGCCTCGTATCTTTTGCAGTCTCACACCTCAACCAATTCCTACTGAAGCGTTCCCAGGTCAGCAAAACAGCATTTTATTTTCACTACGTACAGGTGTAAATGGCTGCCTGAGGTCACTGGCAAGGAAGAATTGGTTTCAGTGGGCTTTTATACTCCTCCCTTCCCTGTTGTCAGGTTGGGTTATTCCATCACCACCAGTAAAGCTAGAGCCGGGGTAAGTATCTGTCCCTTGGCTTTTGCGTGGTTTCCTTTCACCCGGATGTGTGCCCAGAGCACGGAGTGGGACTGTTCGAGGCAAGTGCTGTGCACTTACCACCACCTCTCCCCCAGCTGTGGGAGCTCTGCTTTTGATTCCCACCAGTCTGCTCCCATTGCCTTGCAAGCAGAGCCTGAGGAAAGCCAAGACACCTCGTTTCCACACCGCTGACTCTGAGCCTGTTCAGGATCTGGCCTGCATGTGCAGCACAGTGTTTTTCAATGCTTTCAATCCCCAGATCCCTGAAATCTTTTTATGTGGACACCATGTGATGAATGTCAACCCACTGATTTTTATTCCTCCCCTATTTAGAGCCCCATGGCCCACGGGTGTTAAAGCTGCATGCTATGAAATGCCATGATAAACGATGCAAATCATATCTTGTTGCCAGGAGTACCACCTGCTAATTCTAACATTTCTGGGATGGTAATACATGTGACTGATGCACTTTGTTAGTGTTAGTGGGTAAAATCCAAGGGAATCAGTTGATCCAGGCTATCACACTGGGATTTCTTGGTCCAGCTACAGCATGGTAGCAAGTTTGGACTCAAGCAGAGTCTGTGCAAGGAGGGAATCTCACTTAGATGATGATTTATTACATAGAATATTCAACCAATTCAAAGTTCTGCAGATGACACCAAGCTGGGTGGGAGTGTTGGTCTGCTGGAGGGCAGGAAGGCTGTGCAGAAGGATCTGGACAGGCTGGAGAGATGGGAAGAAGCCAGTGGAATGAGGTTCAACAAGGCCAAGTGCTGGGTCCTGCCCTTGGGTCACAACAACTCCGTGCAGTGCCACAGGCTGGTGGAGAAGTGACTGGAAATCTGCCCAGCAGAAAAGGACCTGGGGGTGCTGGTTGACAGTGGCTGAACATGAGCCAGTGTGTGCCCAGGTCGCCAAGAAGGCCAATGGCATCTTGGCCTGTACCAGAAATAGTGTGGCCAGCAGGACTAGGGCAGTGACCACCCCTGTACTGGGCACTGGTGAAGTCACACCTCAAGTGCCATGTCCAGTTCTGGGCCCCTCAGGGCAAGAAGGACATTGAGGTGCTGGAGTGGGTCCGAAGGGCAACAGAGCTGGGGAAGAGTCTGGACCACAAGTCTGATGTGGAGCAGCTGAGGGAGCTTGGGGTGTTTAATCTGGAGAAAAGGAGGCTCAGGGGGAACCTTCTCACTCTTTACAATTCCCTGACAGGAGGCTGTAGCCAGGTTGGGGTCAGTCTCTTCTCCCAAGTAACAACTGACAGGACAAGAGGAAATGGCCTCAAGTTGTGCCAAGGAAGGTTTAGATTGGATATTAGGAAAAATTGCTTCACAGAAAAGTTGCCCAATCACTGGAACAGGCTGCCCTGGGAAGTGGTGCAGTCCCCATCCCTGGAGGTATTTAAGAGACATGTAAATGTGGCACTTGGGGGCATGGTTTAGTGGTGGCTGTGGTAGTTCTGGGTTAGTGGTTGGACTTTATGAGTCTTACAACTGAAAGGATTCCCTGTTTGAACTGAGGGACTGAGCAGAGGGCAGCTCTGGGTGCTCTGTGATGTGTTACCACTAGAGGGAAATACACAGCCAGGTCAGGAAAAGCAGGCCAGAGCTGCCAAGAAGCTGTTTCAGGAGCTTCCCACACTTTTCCCACGAGTTGTGCCTTTCTCTTTTTTTTAGTGTATTTCTAATATGAATATTTTCATTGTTAGTTCCATATTGCTGTGGTGTAAGTATTTAATTTTCTTGATCCCATTTTTCAGCCAAAGGAGATCAGAGGGGCTGGGTGAGTGCAAGGGAGAATGCTTTCCAAGCTGAAACAACACAGGGCTCAGAAATTCCTTATCTGCTTTAGTGCTTAGATACAAGTGATTCCCACCAAGCTGATGGGGCCTCCTGCTATTTAATGTGGAGAGACCAGAACCCAGGAGTCCTGTTGCACCATCTGGGCATTTTAATTCAAACCAGCAACAGGGTTTTGTTTTGATTCAATTACTCCGGTCTGGAAGCATAATTTTCTCCTTGCTGTGTGTTCCTGCTGCTGGCTGGAGCCTCTCCACCAGTTCAGGCTGGAGCAGTGGAGCTCTCCCAAGGACTCCATCCTTGCTGCACCTGGGGAGTGACACCACGAGTCTGTTTTCCTTTCCTGCACCCAGTAAATGGTGTTTGCTGTCTTCTTGGTGCACAGGCCCGTCAGCTGATCCTGCAGAATGGCTTAACACTAAGTGACTTGGACCGACATCCAGAGGTAAGTGGGACTGCAGAGGTGAGACCTCACCTGACCTTCCTCTCACCTGGTCCTTCATAAGGCATCAGGCTCCTTTGTCCTCCCCTGAGGATGAGTTTGGGCAGCCACACTGCAGAACAGGAGTGCAAGCTCCTGAGTTAGTACAAGAGGACACAGCCTCAAGTTGCACCAGTGGAGGTTTAGATTGGATATTGGGAAAAATTTCTTCACTGAAAGGGTGGTTCAAGCACTGGAACAGGCTGCCTGGGGAAGTGGTGGAATCACCATCCCTGGAAGTGTACAAAAAACATGTAGATCTGATGCTTAGGGGATGTTTAGTGGGGACCTGGCAGTGTTAATTTTATGGCTGCACTCAAGGATCTTAGAAGTCTTGTCTAACCTTAAGGATTCTATGATTCTAACAGGTTTAGTTTTCTTTTTCCCCCAAGCCGTAGTCTGGTCCTAGTTCTTGTCCCTTTAGATGACAAGTAGGCTGCTGGGTTGGGTTTCTTCCAGGTGTTTGGCATCCCATCCAAGCTGAGACTTGCTGGCCTGAGACAGGGATATTGTGCTGCTGAAACTGTCACTAAGATCTTCCTTCTGAAAATCTTGCATGCCGGTCCTTAAATGATACTAGAGGCTGAAGTGATGTGCCTTGCAGGCCAGCAGCTGGTTGTGGTTTCTCTTCCTCCTGCTCTCACATGCCTGTGGTTTAGAGGGGCTGGTATCCTTGAGTGACCTATCAGACACTCATCTCTGGTCAGGCTGGCATTAGGGTGGTCCCAGCTCTAGTGGCATTCCTGTCTGCTGCTTGGGACCCCCCGAGCTGCACCACAAGCAGTGCTTGGATGCTGCACAGGAGGGGATTCCACGCTAAGTTTCTCCCCTTCCTACAGCTCGACGTTGCCATCGATGGAGCCGATGAAGTGGATTCAGACCTCAGCCTTATCAAAGGTGGCGGGTGAGCCCTGCTGTCCGTCTGTCTGTCACGGTGCTGGTGGTGGGGGCCCTCTGAGCATCCTTGTCTGGCTGTGGATGTCTCTGGGGTGGGCTGGAGGGGCCCGTGGGATCCTGTGCAGGGCCGTGTGTGCACCCACTGTGGGAGATGGCTCCTGACCAAGGGTGTGTGCAAGGGACAAGGGAGATGAAGTGATGGGTGAGGATAAGGAGAATAAGGTGTGGGGCAATGGCAGCACCAAAACCAGCAAGCATGTGCTGGAGGGGACTGGATTTCAAGGCCATCAAGCACAGTGAGGAGCAGTCTGATGTTCCCTGGTTTTATTTTTTTTCCCCCTTGCAGTGGCTGCTTGACACAGGAGAAGATAGTTGCAGGATATGCAAAATGCTTCATTGTCATTGCCGATTACAGGTGAAAATATTATTATTCATTTTACCTCTCTGTCCTATGGGAGGATTTGGATGGTCCTGTTTTAGGCAGTTATTGTCCTTCCAATGGGTCAGGGGAGCAGGAATAGTTGGAAATGAGCCTGGCTCAAAGTGCTTCAGCAATTCAGTTTATCTTTTTTTCTTAATTTTCAACTCAGCAGGCCTGCTTGGAAGTCAGCAGAGCTTGTGGGCAAATGGCTGCTCTGCTCTCTGAGCTCAGTGATTGTCAGCATGGGATAAATTTCCTTTCTGCATATACATCCATGGGGCTGTGGAATAAACAACTCCTGTCCTGCTTGTCCAAAACATGTCAAAACAGGGCTTGTGAGTGAATAGAGCATCGTGCATTAAACTGGCTCTTCCTGCACATGGGCTTTGTGCCTGAGGGATTTGCAAGAGGGACTGGGGTGATGGTAACATCATATCCAACACTAATCCCACCTCAAACTGTGTCCTCAGGAAAAAATCAGAGAACCTTGGGGAGCAGTGGAAGAAGGGAATTCCTATCGAAGTCATCCCCATGGCTTATGTCCCTGTCACCAGAGCCCTGACCAAAAAATTTGGAGGTGTCGTGGAGCTGCGTATGGCTGTCAGCAAAGCGGTGAGTGTCCCTGGTCAGCCCTGCTGCCCCAGAGGAACCACCTGAACATGGACAAATGGAAGACCAGAGGTCTGCCCTTCCATCTAATGAAATCTGGGCTTTCACTCCTGTGAGAGGCATCCTCTGTTATTTCTCCCAGTTATGCTTTGGTTAGTGAACTGTGTGTTTAGGTGTTCAGGCTGCTCATTGAAAGCCTCTCCGGCTTATGTCTCACAGAGAAGCATCCCAGAGCAGGGAGCAGAGGGATTGCCAGTCTCAGTCTGATCTGCTGCTCTGTGGGGATGGTGGGGGGCTGGAGTGCAATCTGGGCTGCCAAAGAGTGTCTTGAGTTGTGGGGCAGCTCATGCTGGGTGATGGTCGTTGTGGAAAGCCCTGATTTACTTGGATGATGACTCTAAACCATTGCAACAGGGATGGCTGGTCCCGGTGCGGGCTGTGACAGTCCCTGGCTGGGCTCAGGAGACAAGGAACTCATGTCATGACAACTGGGTTTGCTTCCCAGGGCCCTGTGGTGACAGACAATGGGAACTTCATCCTGGACTGGAAGTTTGACAAGGTTCATCAATGGAGTGAAGTGAACACTGCTATAAAAATGATACCAGGTAGTGTCTGTGAATTTTTAAAAAACACAAAAGCTGGCTAAGGTTTGGTCTGTGCTAGGTAACCTGGGCTGTGGGAGCTCTCCCCTGGGTGCAAGGAAATGTGTGCGTGTTTACTGCCCTGCTGCGTGTCCCTACATCAGTGTCTACTTGAGAGATGTATCAGCTGAATTGGCACAACTGTACCCACATGGCTTTTTCATATGGTGGTGGAAACCTGGGGTGATGCTGGTTGATGTTGACACTGTTTCCCATTAGGCACAACAGTCCTGTGCTCTTCCTTGTGCCCACTTAGAGAGTCACTTTTAGTGGAAATACTGGTGGACTCTGGAGGGAGGGTTTGCACTGTTTCCAGCTCTGCATCCTTTCACTATTGGGAAGCCCTATGGGCTCACCTTGCTGTGAGGGTGCAACGTATCAAAGTTCTTGCTGTGCAAGAGCAGAAGTGGCTGATCACTCTGTAAACAGAACAGCATCCTTGCAAGGACCCCTGCCTTGCATGAGACCTGCTGCCCAGGCCAGAGCTGCTTCTGGACCAGCCAGGTCTGCCCAGGGGCACTGGCACTCTCTGAACTTCAGGGAAGCAGCATCTCGATGTCTTTCTGGTTATTTTGGCAAAGTCTGCTCTTCATCTGGTCTGCTTTTGAATACATATTATATCTTTTATCTTTGAGTTTATCCTGGACCTGCCTGCTCCTGAAGTCTGTAACACAACTGTCTTCACTGACTGCTCATGTGTTGTCAGAACATACAGGAACAGGTTGGGATCCTGTTGCAAAAACCCCAACATCCCCACAAAGCAGCAAAATACTGTCCTGGCACCACAATTAAAACACAAGAACAGGCAGAGCCCATTGGTATAGGCTGGGTGAAGAGTCACCAGTAACTTCTACTTGCTTTTGTTCCATGGCTTTAATTCCTTCAATGCTGCTTATAAGATGATTAACTGAAAATACACCCATTTCCTTCTTTCCTGCTCTAGGAGCAAACGGCTAGGATGCTGCCTCAGCCTTAGCTTGTCCCAATGCTTTTGCTGTGGAAATAATTATGTGGCACTTACTTGCAGCCAGCAGTAGATGGCAGGTTCAGACCTTTGGCAGAAGCAGATCTACCCAAACCAGTGACTGATCGAAATGAACCAGTGACTGATCCCAATGCAGCGGTGGCTGCTGCTGGTCTGGGCAGTCCCTGGTGCAGTGCTCCATATCCTAATCCAGTCAAGGATGTACAAATTGCTGTGCAAGAGGAAAACAGTGGCTGGTTATGCTGTTTGCAAACAAAACATCAGGGACTTCTTCCTTGCATTTCTTTTTAGTTGAGAAAGGAATGGTAAATGATGGGACCTATTCCATCGTGTTGATATGGAGGTGGTCTCGGCACTGTTTGCTGCTCAGAAATGGACCTGCTGATGGGGCAAGAGCATCTTCCCTACCCAGAAGTGGATGAGCCTAAATATGAGGCTTTTAAAGCCTAAATAGAGTGGTGGTAGCAGGGCTCTGGCCACCCTCTACCTGTGGTAGTCCTTGTCCTCCCTTTCTATCCACCTTCCTGGCCTCTGGCTATGTCTCAGTGATCACTGTGAAGTTCTTGTTCACCCCATAATTAAATGCAACCACAACTACGTTTGCAAATGGGCTACAATTTGTGGAGGTAGCATCAGACCTGTTGAGTCTTAACTTTTGACCAAGTGTTATCCAGCTGTTCTCTGGCAAGATAGTGTTTAGATGTGTTTAAAGGCAAAGGGAGTAATCCTGTGGGTCCGTGAGTAGCTTCCTCTTGCTCCTGTGGGGCACCAGGGGGCTGAAAATGCCTCACTCATGGTTGTGTTGGTGTAATGGGGATGGCTGGGGTGGTGTGAATGCTGGGGGAGGTTTGGGAGTTGTTTCTCAGTCTCTGGAGAGTTTCTGCTGGGGGTGGCTGCATGGAAAAGACTTCCCAGAGGCTCTCTGTGTGGCTGATACAACATCCTCCCAAGCTGGACACTTCTCCAAACCTCTGATGGAGGCACTGGTGCCCTTTTAATGAACAAAATCACGGACAGAGCAGAGGATACAAGCAAAGGGGTGGCTCTGGCATTAACCAGGACATGAACTCTTGTTCCCCAGGTGTGGTGGAGACGGGGCTGTTCATCGACATGGCCGAGGTGGTGTATTTCGGGATGGAGGACGGCTCGGTCAGCGTGAGGGAGAAGCAGCCCCACTGACAGGGCTCTGCTGGCTCTGCTTTGCCTTCAGCCAGTTGGATTCAGCTGTTGTAAAGGTGCCAACCTGATGTTTTGCCTTAACAAGCAGCGGTTATCGCAGGAGACCGATGGGAAGCTGATCAGAATCCGCTGACATGATGCTGAATGTCTTTTTTAAAAAAAAAAAAAGAACAAATGAAAAAAAAAAAGATTCTATTTCTATATATATATATTTTTACTTTACAGGAATGTTGTCTTTTTTTAATGAATCATTTAAACAAATTGCTTTAATGTTTTTATTTTATTTTCTAAGAAATACTTACCAAAAAAAATACTCCCTGTTTTTGTGTTTGGGGTTGATTTTTTTTTCTTTTTTTTTTTGAGGAGAACTTGAACCCTTCTGGTTGCTCGTAGGGCTTAATGATTGAGGTCAGAAATACAATCCTAATGCATCATTCCTAACCACCCTGGCTGAGAGGGTGACGTACGTAACAGGAGCACATCCAGTTGGGACCTGCTGATGCCTTATTTGGAACCTTTTTGGTTCGGTATTTTATGCCTTTTATTTTTCTATACCACTGTTTTTTAATAGTGCAGGATGTCTAGTTGTCCTCTGTGCACATGATAATTCTCTGAGCCTATGGTGGTCTCTACATCCCCCTCTCTGGGACACTAATAAAGGCCTTTTCATGGCCTCTGTATGGACGAGACATTCATCCTTTGAGCCAAATTCTGCTCTCATTAATTCAGTACCTCTGATTAAAGTCTGTCCTGTAGCTGGAGATGTTTGGGAATTTGTCCTTGCAAACAGAGAGCAGAACTGGGTCCTTGATGAAGTTTACAGGAGCATATTTTAGCAGCTTAGGGCAGCGTGGAATACTGTTCAGTGTCAAAGGATTTGGTTTGGAATGAAGGTTAATTATCATCCCTCACAACTGGTTGATTTGTGGAAGGATATAGCAGAACGCACAGGAAAATGGAGTCTTCCTGCCTAAATTTTCCACATGTAGCAGGAGAGAGACACTCATTAAATATCTCTTTTTTGGTGTATAGGTGCTTTGCATGGTTCTGATGTCGAAATGCAAGCCCTCTTTTTGTGTTTTAGACACTGAAATAAAAGAGCTCTTATACTAGACCTGGTGGTAATTTGTTTCTTAAAGTAACTTATTTTGTGGACAGTGGGGCAGATCATGGTCAGAGTAACTTCTGCTGTAATTTCCCCCCTACAAGAGCCCCTCACCCAGGCCAGATTCACCCTTCTGCATTTGATTTATTTTTGCTTAAGGTAAATACATTACTTACAATTAACCAGATTATCTGGTCAACACTTACCTGCAGTGCTTGCCTCAGTAGAGACTGAAATTTGCACGTCTAAAACCTAAATGCAGATTTTTTTATTTTTCTTTTTTTTTACAAAAAGGAACTATTTTTACGTCTTTAGGTTTTCCCTTTCCTACACATAATCTGTTGATTCTGAAGCACTGGTACTGAGCAAACGGGCTGCCAACAACTTGCTGGAATCACTGGAATATCTCTTCCCATAAGCCTGGTGCTCCAGGAGTCATTTGCAAAGCCCTAGTTCTTCCCATGGGCTGTTTCCAGATGCTCGTGGGCTCCTAATGTAACCCTGGATAAACAGAGAGCAATTGAGCACAGCTTTGTGCCCAAGTGCCTTCTCACTCAGTGCTGCTGGAAATGAGATTAGCAGGAGCAAACACTGCTGTTGACTCTCCTCTTTGTGAAATCAAACAGCTCCTTCTCAAAAAGCCAATAAAACCATTACTGCACCATTACTTTCTGGCCCTGGACCAGGTGTGATCTCATCCAGCTTTGTGCTTAGCAGGGTCTCCTTGGATCTAAGGCTGAAGATGGCAGGTGTGATTTCTGAGCTGCTCTGGGTGCTTGGGGCACAGGTGGGTGCTTTTGCAACAGGTTCCCCTGCTGGGATGGGAGTTTGGGTGGCTCTTGGGCTGTGGGTTATGGGTACAGTGTGCACTGTACCACACAGATGGAATTAAAATACCTGTGTGGATTTAAATTGCTGAAATGCTGGAGAAAATGTGGTGTCTGAGCCAGTTCTGGAGGCTTTGTGCAGATTTCCCATGTGCAAACTCCCCCAGCCCACACTTGCAGAGCCAGTAGATGGTTTTTGAGTTAGGGGGCTCTTAAGAATGGCCTTACCCTTTCCCTTTAGAGGTTGGCAGGCTCTCTGACCTGCCATGATCATCCACATCTTCATCTGCCAGCACATGGGTGGCACGTCTGTGTGTGGTGCAGGGAGTGCATCCCCTCCTGTCACTGACTTAACCCACTTATGTTGATGCTTAACTGCCTAGCCATGAGCTTGTTTGATGAAAATTAAATGTACAGGCAGCAGAGGTGTTTCTAGTCCCTGGTTTTTGCTTTTCTAGGCTGTCACCACTATAACCTGTTTTCTGGAGAGGTAACAGTTTATAGAAGAGGAGCATGCCATGGTAGATCTCCAGACGGGCAGGCACCACAGATACCTGTGACTTCCTTGGGTAGGAGCAGCTCAGCTGTGCCCACAGCCGCTCCCAAGGGCTCCTGGGCTCGAGTTTGTTCAATTTGGTTTTACCACCTTGTCTTGTTTCGCTGTGGCATTTGCTTTGGACTTTCTTTTTTTTCAAGGTGCTCTTCAAAAGAGCCTTCAGGAGCCTTTAGAAATGGGGCTGCCCCTTCTATCCCATCCTGCCCCCTTGCACCTTGGGAAGAAAAGCAGGGACTTATTTTTAGAAGATGGCACTGGGATAAAACGATATCAAAAGCAGGTGGAAGGAGGTGTCCTTTTAAAGCCCAAGGCAGGGTGGTTGTGGCTATTTAGGGTGCATTCCTGCAGAGGGTCCTGTTACCTGATATGATCCAGCCTCTGCATGTTGCCTTTCAGGTTGTGCACATGCTGATTTACCATTAGCACTGAATTATGGATTAACTTGGCCCTGGAGGAAACAAACATTTCAAGAAAGAGCAACAGCAGCACTAAAATTAATGAGCAAGAGAGGTAATGAAACACTAGACTCGTTCCAAAAAAAAAAAAAGAAAAAGGCAATATAAATATAGTAAGAGGGTGCACCAGATTCAATTTAATTAAGCTGTGGTTTATAGGTTAAATAATTAAGATGAATTAATTAAACTAACTAGAAAGAAATGACGTGCTTAGTTAAACCAAATCACCTTGTTCCACATTACAGAGCAAGTATTACTCTCTGTCAAGTTCTTATTATTGTCAGTGTAGGATGGGATTTATGATCTGGCATAATTATTGTTCTGAGAAATGTGACATAAAAAGGTGCAAATAATTAAGCTGGCAGCATAGAGGATGTGTGCTCTGGGTATTAAACCAAATGATTAGAGAACTTAAGTGCTAAGGAGAAAATAAGCATAGCATAACCAGTGACAAAAATTAACTGTAATTATTAGTAAACTGTAACAAGTATTAATGCCTTTTTAACATAATACCAGGTCCATTTTTTAACCATGTGGATTTAACAAAAAAATTGTGTAATGACTCTGGCTTTGGTCCAGTTGCACCAGGAATGGAGGAAAAGGAAAGATGTCCTCATTTTCAAAGTGATTTTTCAAATTTATCAAGTCTTGTGAATCCTCCAAAACATTTTTGCAGTTTTATTTCACTCAGTACCTCAGCAAAAAGGTGATGCATTTCAGACTGAAGATGAATTTAAAGACCTACAAACTGACAGGTTTTTGTACTGAAAACTTACAAAGTTTATTCATTTCCCCTTCCAGTAACTTTAATGGATGATGTATCATCCCTGTGACTCCATAACCCTCATAACCAGATTTTTATTGTTTTCAGATCACTAGACTTTTCTGCTTGTATATTTACAGCTACTGGCACAAACATCTTTTAAACTTCCTTAATTACACTTACAGCCTTGTGAAAATCATGTCAGATCATCGAGGTAAATATAGTGAGCCAGACAGAAAAGGATCAGTGACTTGGACTTGATTATAAGAAATTACATAAGTTACTTTTTTTAGTGGAAACAAAAGACTTTTTACAAGAATGTCTTGGTGTAAGATAAAATAATCAATCATGTTGGAAAGCAAAATGTGCTGCTGGTTTATGTTGTTTCTGGAAGTCAGTAACAAAAGGATGAGATTCAGCAGAAGGAAAAAAGTGACTATTAAGCCAAATATCTCAGGTCTGTAACATCCAAGTTCACTTGGGGTGTTGAATTAGAAATAATCATGCTAAATTCAAAATTCATCTCTTGCCATATTGTTAAAAATACGTGCACATAAGTTTGATCATGAAAAAAAAATCACAGATGCTGAAGGGTCTACTAACTAGAATGGTCCTTTTATTGTGCACTCAACTCTAAATTCCCTCCTGGTGGTCTTTCAGTACAGGACTAATTAAAGAAAACACTGCATCAAGTATCCTTTCTGCTTCCAAATATCTCACAGTTTGTGTTATCTCTTACTGAAGCTGTTACTGGAATGCCTTATAGATCAAAATCACTAATTAAACATGAATTCCCTTAAAACATTTTCAAAGCCTTAGTTTCAGTAACTTGCAAGTTATTTGCCTGCCAATGGTACATTGTCTTCTTGTAATCAGTGTTTAATAACCCGTACAGTTTAATCCCAAAGTAATGTATTTAGCAATGGCAAATTAAATTGAAAAACCCCACTGTAAATCTAGATGGTACACTGGGGTGCTTTTCTTACAATCTTAATTTCTTGCTGAAAAAAAAAGACAGTATTGCCTTTCCCTAACCCTTAAATGAGTGTTATTTTTTGAAGGGGAGATTATCATTTTCTCTTTCACTTTTGAATGTAGCTTAGTAAGGGCTGGACCAGGTTAGTGAAGAGTCAAATCCAACAGCTTATAACTGATGTACCAAAATCCTGTCTGATGGAAGACTGAGCAGATAGTCAGTTTCTCTTTACTGAGATGGTCACATGGCTTTGGGATATGATCCACAATATGAGCATCTTGGAAAAAGCCAGCCACTTTGCCGCAGACCACCACTGTTTTGACAGGCTACTTCCAGGTTTCTCTGTAGGTCACCTGGGAGCAGAAGGCTCCTGTGGTAGTGGTTTATCATTCAGGAAAAGGTTCTTTCATCTTTGAGAGCTCAAGCAACACGTGCTGACTGGCCAGGGCTTTGGGATCTGCAGTGTGTACAGTTTTTGCTCAGGCTCTACATTTTTCCTGTAGATTTGCTGATGTGACCAGCCCTGGCCATCTACACCCCTTGCAAGTGTTCCTTCATTCCAGCCTCCCCCCTGGGCTCTCCCATGCAGGAGGCTCCCCAGCAGCCCAAGGCCACTATCATCCCCCCATCTGATCTTTGGGAGCTCCTCCAGGAGCTGATCTACTGTAATTTGTACTCCGTGAGATTCTGCTTGTAGGGAAGCTCCTGCAGCAAGATTTTCATCCCTGATAACAGAACCACGAAGAGTCTCCTCCATCCCCCACCCCCTCACAGCATCCCTTTCCTCCAGAATGGAAAAACTGCTGAAAACAGTTAAAAAATTGACTTTTAATCCATAGGTTTGTTGTATGGGGGCGTGTGTTGTCCATCCTGGTTACCCAGGAGAGCAGGCAGCTGCATACTCCCCAGCCTGGCTCCTTCACCCTCTCAGCAGGGACAGCAGCCCATGGCACAGGTTTGGTTGGTGTGTTGGTGTATTTGATGCCCACAGGTGCCTGACAGGTTTCATTTCCAGTTCCTGGGATGCTCTGTCTGACCAACACTGTTGCCTCAGCAGTAAGGCTGTCCAAGGGTTTTTTATTGCTTTTAAAGCAAGTCAGCAAGAAACTTTTAGCAAAGTGATCACCCTCAGTTGTAGAAAAACCTTCTCTGTTCACAGGACAGTGTAGCTGGAGGTGTCAGCAGGGTTTTGCCACATGTGTTAGTCACAATCGCATCAAAACAGGTTTGGTATTTTTTAATCTATCCTGCCCAGGCACTTTCTTTCCTTTATTGTTCTTAAACTAAGTACGTTTTGGGTCCTGTAAAAAAGATAGAAAAGGTAGGATGTTTCTTTTCTGGAAGTCTGATGAATGTGTTTTTAAGCTTCCAGTCAGGCAGACAGAGTTCCATGTTCCCTCTCCACAGCTGAGCTGGGCCTGTGTCGAGTTGTGAAAAGGAAAACCCACCTGGTTACTTGGGATGTTTTCCTGGAGTAAACCCAATATCTGAGCCTTAAAAATCATTGATGTTCTAGAGACAATGAAGAGAAAGTTGTCAATAACATCTCCCATATGCCAGGTCAGCAGGGTATGTTGCATCCAAGTTCAATTCTTTATCTCAAAATGGTATTTCTTTACCTAAAGTGCCCAGAATTCTGGACACCAGTCGGAGAATATTGTCCCTGGGCATTGTGGGAGACAGCAATTGGCCACCCAGCCAGGACACAACACCGACAAGTTATTCTTTAAGGAACCTCGGGACACCCCCAACCCAACCGCCCTTGTCCTTGTGAGGCAATTCAACTGGCTGGATGTTAATTGGGAACACTCCACAGCTGGAACAGAGAGGTCCAGGAAATTCCCAAAATGCCTGGATGACAAATTCCCTGCACAGGGCCTCAGGGAGCTGACCCTCTGTGATTTGCTGCTTGTTCCCAGAGCAGCATTTGTGGGTGAGGTGGCAGCTGGTGGCTGTCTTGGCCACAGTGACCCTGAAACCATCGAGTTTCAGATCTCTGATGTTGCTGGAACCCATCTGGGTCCTGACATGGGCCAGGCCCAGGCAAGCATGGTTGGAAAATCAGCATCTTTTACTGGTGTGTCACCTCCCATGGGAAGGGCACTGGTTGTTTTGAGTCTCTGCGCTGTAATGAGGGATGATGACAATTCTCCAGATGTCTTTGCAAATATAAAAACATTTATTAACAACAAATGAACAGACTTGAAGTTGAGACTGGCAGTGGACACTAATCCTCTGGCTGTGCTGCCATACAGGAGCACCAGAACATCCTGCACAGGGTCTGCAGACCCTGCCTGGAGCAGGAGGGCTGCAGCTTGTGGACACCCTGCGGCTCACTGGGGGTCTGCACCGAGAGCAGGGTGGACGAGCAACTGGAGGAGGAACTGGAGGAGCAGTAGGAGCTGTGCAGGGCAGAGACCTGGCTCTGTGGTCCCGCTGCTGGCACATGCTTGCATGAGTCAGGAGGAGCTGCTGCCTCTGCGCCATCCTGGGAAGCCACGTGGCGGTTCCGCAAGAGCTCCACGTACCAGGGATTGACCCAGATAGTGCGGATGGTGATGCGGTCCCAGCTCTCGTGCGGCGACCTTTGGTCGCTGCTGTCCCCCCCTTGGGACAGCTCTGGGTGTCCACTGAGTCGCCCCTTGGAAAGCTCTTGTTCACTGTGGTCTTCCTCGTGGTGCAGCTCTTGGGGTCTGCAGAGTGCCCTCTCCCCCTGCTCCTTGGGTAAGGCTCCCTCCCTGGTCTCTGGTGCTGCCAGCACTGCCCCTGCCCGCTGCCCACCGAGGGGGTGGGCGAGGGGCCAGGGGGTGGCAGGGGCTGTGTGGGGCAGAGCCCCGGCTCTGTGCCCCTACTGCTGGCACCTGCTTGCACGAAGAGGGAGCAGGTCCTGCCTTTGTCACCTCTTGTGCCTTGGGAGGACGAGCTGGGCTGTGCTGCTGCTCCTGTGGCTGCCTGAGGTCCACCTGTGGGAAAGAGGAGGAGGTGTGGGATGGAGGCAGCTGCCATGGCACATCTGGAGCCTGGTCCCATCCTACCATCAACCTCTCCGTCCTGCCCCATCTCTCACCCTTTGCCTCCTCCCCAGGCTCAGCAGCCCCTTGGTGTGCCAGGATTTGGGGTTTGTCTTCTCCTCCTTGGGCATCTCTGTCGTATTCTTCCACAGATGCCTCTGGGAGCTGCTGCATTCTGAAAGGGGGCTCTCCTGGGAGTGTGTACCCCAGGGCTCTGTGCCCCTGAAATGCCCATGGGGTCATAATAACCTCTTGGCGCGGCACGACCCCCCATGTCAAAAGCACCCTGGAACGCACTGCTGCCACAAAGGGACACCCCGGCAGTGCCAACAACCATGGAACATCTGGAACCATCTGGAACTGGTCTAGCATGAGGCAGCCCCTGCTCTCCACTCCTGGTGACAGGGAGAGAGCCCTGGTGCCCACAGGCCCACGGAGACCCTCACTCTGGGTTTCTGTCTGCCAGTAGATCCCTCTGGATCAGAACTGACTTGGTCTTGGGCCTTTATTTTATTCTCAGCCTTGATGGGAGCATCTCACACGGGAGCTTATATGCCATTTCTATAGGTTTGCTGTGTCTTTACACAGTTCTCACACTCAGCTTCACAAAAGTAGTGGATTCACTAATTGTTAAATGTGAGATCATGCAGCTTGTTTCAGTCATCCAGACTGGGAACATTTTGGTTATAAAGGAACACATAAGCTTTGGTCAACAAATGCTTAGAAAACTTGAACATTTCTGGATTAAATAATACCGAAAGTTCAAGACTGAATATTCAGTATATGAGACAGAAAATAAGTTAGACACCTTTCTAGTCTTCATTTGACCAATTTAAGAGAAATATATAAGATACAATCAAAGTGAAAAAGAGAGTTCATATGATGCTGTTACTCTGCGGTGAGTGGCTGCCTTTCCCAAGAAAAATTCAGTGGAGAAATTCATACCCTAAGGCCTGTATTTACTGCTTGAGGAGTAAGTTAGGTATTTTAGGGATGTCATTCTTTACAGGATCAATATTGCGATTTAGCCAGATGGCTGAGCAAGCATGGACAAATATTGCCTGCTATAATACATTTATTTGTGTATTGATCCATCTCTGCACCCCTTTGGCTGATCAAACAGATGGCTAGAGCAGGACCAGGAGCAACTTACTCCTAGTTTTACCACATCAGTAACAGGATTTGTCTCACATAACTTCCCACTCAAAAGCCACATGAGCTTGAGCAAACATGGAGCCCTGTGGAAAGAGTCAAATGGATTCACACCCCGTATTTCAGGCAGGACCAATCACCTCCTGGGACTGCCTACCCCAGATAAAAGCAACCCACATCCCCACCTGCCTCCCAGACTATCAACATCAGAGAACTATAGTAACACTTTAGCAAGGTGTTACATTACTTAAAGCACAAAATGCAATTTTAGGAGAGATGGGTTGAAGTGAAAAGGATGGATACAAATTTTTCCTGAATTTCAAATATTCAATGGGGGATGCAGAGAGATTTCAGATTTACTCAAGTATACAGAATACTTCATGTTGGTCCCAGCTGCTGCTTATTTGCTGGGAAAGTGCAACCTAGTAAAAGGCTTCCCCTGATCAGAGTGTGACAATCCACGTTTCCTCACCTCCACTCAAAGCAGGAACAGCTGCAGTGAGACAGGTGAAGCTCATGAACCAGAAATCAGTGTCAGCTGTAGATGGATCCAAAGACGTAGAAGGAAGATGTTTTGAAATTTTGAATGAAATGCAGTGTAAAAAATAAAGGCAATATATAGAAAAATCCCTGATGCGACACATTTATTGGTCTTGTTCTACACTGAGATGTGCTCAGGGGGAGGATATGGAGGTTCATGTGCTGAAAAGTTCCATGAACCCTGTGTGGGATTGGGGGCTGCTTTCTGGGAACGAGCCAGGGCATGGGAGAAACATGACAGCTGATTTTTGGAGAGATGAAGGGCAACACACTCAAATTTATGTTGTTTACCTCCCCATCAGATGGGTGGTGAGACGTGGCTGTGCTGGAGATGGGGCTGCCTGCCAGGCAGCCAGTCACCCCCTGCATCCAGTGCTTGCCACCGTATCACCCCTGTCATTGCCTTCATCACCCACTGATGAATTTAATTCTGATTTAATGCACTCAGGTGCCAGCAGCCAGGTTCCTAAAGAGTATTTTTGGGTTGTGGCCAAGCCTGACCAGTCATGGGGTTGTTTTTTCTGCCATACCATTCCAAGAAAACAAAAGAGATGAGGGCTCTCAGGTTTCACGTGGCAGTATTAGTTGTCACCCCTGCTGATAAACAGATGGTTTGAAACCATCCTGTTTTTCTGGAAATAGACAACGGCTCTCCAGACGAACATAAGCAGTGCTTGGGGAGGTCAGTCCACGCAGTGGAGGCAAAATACACAACAAACCTTTGGTGTCTTCAAGATGATCACCTGGGGCATCTCTGATACAGCTCCATCCCTTTTGCCCCTGAGGATGGGCTGGTCCAATTGGCACAGCTCGGGCAGTGCAATGAAGGGAGGAAGCCTCCCTGGGTCTCACACTGTGCTTCTCCAGGCTGACATGGGGCAGGAGAGGGGCTAAATCTGTACTATGATTATTAATGTTTTCTTCTAGGATTTGCTTAAGAAAAGAATTGACTTCAGAAAAGCTGGGCTACATATTGAGGGTAGGGGCAGGAAAGAAAAATGTTCCCTTTCCTCCTTCCCTTTTCCCTTCCCTTCTCCCTTCTCCCTTCCCTTCCCGGGTAAATTATGGGCTGAGTTTCTCTTTCCTCCAGTCATGAAGGGCAGTTGGCACCTGGCTTGGGTGAGCTGTGATTTGGTATTGTCTCAAAAGACAGTGTCACTGAGTCTGACCGAGATGCTCATTTAGCAAAGCATGTCAGCATGAGTAAAGTTACTGGCCTTAGTTGGTTTTAGGCTGCATATGAAGTCAGACTGACAAAGCATTGCTTTAACATGCAGCAGAGGAATTTGATTAAAATCTCTCTACTAAATAATCTTGTGACAGGCAGGTTGTGCAAATTATGAGTGTAGACAAACAGGGTGGGAACCGTCTGTCCAAGCTTGAGATGGATGATGTCTTGATGATGAACTGAGGCAGTCCAGACACCTTTGTGCCACTCTGGGTTCATGTTACAGTCCATCAGTGGAGAGCCACGGGCCACATACTCCCCTGTGATCCATCTCCTATTCCATGATCCACCTCCTCCTTCTCTGCAGTCCACCGCAGCATGGTAGAAGCACAGAAGGCCAGTGTGGATGACAAGGGGACACCAGCCTAAGCACAAAGGCAACAGGCAAGTGCACAGGAGATGGATGTGGAGAATGGGAGGGACTATAAGGGCATTGCTTCAGTGAACAGAGGTGTTGGATGGACATCCAGTGAGCAGATGACGTGGTCCCTGTAGATGGGACCCTTGGTGGCTCTGCCCTCCTGCACTCTCAGATGATGCATTCCAGTTCTCCTCTCTGGCTCCATGTGCCTTTTCACATGTTAGAATTTACTTGTCATCTTTAACTCATTAAGACTTTTAAGATGATGACTTACAGATCAGATTACAACCCTAGTTCTCCTTTATACAATATTTCCCTAATTTGTTTGGTCATAAGGATGATCTAAATGAATAAGAAATTTGCCATTAAAAAACTTATCTTCCAAAGGTCTGTGTCTGTATCACCACACAAGGTATGATTTTTTTATTACTACACAAGTAAATCCAATCAAAACAATATTTTGTCACCCACAGGTGTATGATGAAGGGTGTTTCACTGTGATCTCCTTCAGGACTTGAGCTTGTCTCACTCTAAACCTGTGAATAATCCCAGTGAATTTCCATACTGCAAATATTTCAGTTTGTGGGTAAATGTCCCTGTGTGTTTCAGTGGAGTGTGACAGCAGACAGCTGACGATTCTCTGCGGTGCCCACTGAAGTGGTGTAACCAAGCAGAAACCCCACTGAGCCGAAAAATGCCCCTTGCTCAGGAAAGGCAGTCCCTGCCTGTGTGCTTCTGATGCCCTGTGGTGGGACATCTCCCAGAACAGTGAGAGAGCCGAGGGTGGGAGAGTGTCCAGTGGGTTTCCTCTGGTACCCACCACAGTTCTGACCCAAAGCTCATTCAAGGCAAAAGTGCCATTTATTTTCCCAGGATTTGCAATCTGTTTTCCTGTTAAATGCACTCAACTTTTAGAAAAAGACAGTTGGTATATGAAAGAATTTAGATGAAGAATTTAAGTTCCTGGACTTTCCCATTTCATCTCCATTTTAGGGATGAAGTTAAACCAGGTCTTTCCTTGATTAATCCTTGCCTTGGATGAAGAGTAGGAGGAGCCAGATGAGTCAAGCCAGAAGGATCATCCTGGTGTGTATACTATGCTGGATGGTGATGAATGGAGTGGAAGGAGTGATGTGGGCAACTTACAGAGGCTCTATATGGGAGGCAGTGTGATCTGGGCCATGGTCTGAGCTGTGTACCTCTGGCGTGCAGGAAAATTCACCAGCACTGGGCTAGGGAGAAAATGCCTGGAAGTTTTGCCCTGGTGGACATGCAGAAGCTTCCCTACTCTATGTGGAGATAGCAATGGAAACAAACATTCCTCATCCCTGGGCTCTCTGAAAGTAAAAATCTCTCTCTCAATAAAAAGCAGCCCACAGGTTGCTGCTGTGAGGTGACATGGGCAGTGACTCTGGGCAGGGATGCAGATGTGATGCTGTGGAAATGATGAAAAGCAGAAACTGTGCAGGGTTGATGTCTGTTGTACTTATTCAGCACAGTGAGAACACCCCCACCAACACATCCACTGCTATTTTTGAGGTGCTGTTGTTCTGACAATCAATCACTTCTGCCTTCTTTTATTTTTTTTGTACTTTTTTATTTGTTGTTGGATTTTTAATTTTTCTTTTTTTTTCTACCTTCAGGGAATGCTTTAATAGCAATTTCACAGGAATTCAGTTTTTGGTTTGTTTGTAATAATTGTTGTCATTGGAGTGAAAAAGGAATCCACAGGAGCAATTACTGGTCATGAGAGAGTGAATAAATGAATTAATTATCTTCAGCTTTGCTATTATTTTCATGTGCATAATGATGGAACAGGCTGGTGCACTGACTACAGTGTGTTTAGGGGAGGAAGAAAAACTCTCTCTGAAAGCCTGTGGGAGACAATAATTTTGAACCTCTCTCTGAAAACGGTGTATTTTTCTTTTGTGGTGATCTCAGTGCTATAGTCCTCAGGATTAACAGGTTCCTGCAGACGACACCAAGGGAGACAGAAATCATATTACCCTGGGAACAGAGGAAGAATGTTGTCCCCCAACCTTCACATGGGCTGAAGCAACTGTGCTCACTCCTTCACCTTCCAATCCTTTGCCTCTCTGCTACAAGCTGCTAAAATAGGGCAGAGATGCAGTCAGCCTCTGTAGCAGTTTGGCACTATAATTAGCTCCTTCAACAGAAAACACCCCAAGTTTGGCCTAATTGTGTTCAGTTGATGTTACTGCTATTTCGTCACTATTTCAGCAGGAGGAGGTGGGTGGGTGTTTATGTGTTCCAGGATCATCAAGCATCAAAAACTACAGTGGCAACACAAATGCCATACACTGTAACTAGAGAGAGTACAGAAAAGTTACTTCCTGCACTGAGTTATCAGAATAAAGGCAAAAGTAATATCCTGTGGTCACTTCACTTTCCTGCCTTCATCACAGTTGGTTTTTTTTTTTTTTTGTTTGTTTTTGTTTTTGTTTTTGTTTTTGTTTTTTTTTTTTTTGTCGAACTTCAAACCTCTTCTTCCCGATTTCCTGCTGTGCCTTCAAAGGGTCAGGGGGGGGATCTGAACATTCGTTTCCTTCTCATTGAACAAACTGCAGAGTCCTTTTGTGCCCAAACCCGGAAGATTTGAGAAACACGTGGCTTTTTTTCCTCCAGAAAGGTCTATCCTAAAACACTTTGCACTTTCTGAGGACAAAATCTCGGTTTTGCTTAGTTGCATGGCCTTTGTGTTTTGCTCCTTAGTTAAACCTGCAAAAGTCCATTTTCGAGCCAAGGCTGCTGAGGAAAAGTCAGGGAGAGCAGCAAACAGCGAAGCAATTGTGACATCTAGCGGTGTTTGTGGCTGTTACAATGCCGGGAAAAACCACGGAATAATGGAATGGTTTCGGTTGGAAGGGACCTTAGCGACCATCCAGTTCCACCCCCTTGCCATGGGCAGGGACACCTTCCATTAGACCAGGATGCTTCGAGTCCCAGTCAACGTGGTCTTGAACGCTTCCAGGGATGGGGCAGCCACAGCTTCTCTGGGAAACGAAAAATACCTAGAAAATAATGTTGGGAAGGCACAAATAGGTATATTTAGTGAAAGCTGATTTCATGGTTTTAAGGATCTCTCACAGAGATCACAAGGTTTCAGGTGCTGCAATTGCAGTGTCTTCACTGCCATTCCAAATTTAAGTATGTGAAATGAGGATTAGCCCCTCTGGATTTAGTTTAGACATTTGTCTCCATTTTGCAGACATTCAAGAACTAATCCTGAAGCAACGAATTTCAGTAGAACATTAACTTGGTCTTGCAGAACTTTGCACAGTGACATTGCTGGGTCAGCAAGATTTCAATAAAATTAAAAACCTCTGAGAAAACTCTTCACTTTAGAAAGCATCTGGGTACTTTTTTTTTGTCAGTTATTTTTGTAAGGACAAAGGTGACTTCACAAAAACAGTCCAATTTGAGCAAAATCCTTTTTTTTTTTTTTCTTTAGGAGCAGGACAAATCCTGCTATGGGATAAATCTATATTTTTTCGTGGGGTTGTTAAACCTCCAGAGAAATCGTGGACAGAACTTCTACTCTTCATCAATCCCACAGTACCTGAAACGAAGAGCAGGTTTAGTACAAAAAACAGAACAGATGTGTTTGTGAAGCTGCTGTAGCCAACACTGGTATTTCCAGACTATGATCTGTGCTACAAACAACCTGATGGCATCCAATAAAAGAGAGTAAAAAGATGAGATTTGGCAGATTCAGATCGGAACACTACAAGTACCTGGTGTAGTGGAAGGTGTCCCCGCTCATGGCAGGGGGTTTGGACTAGGTTACCTTTAAAGGTCCCTTCCAACTCGAACTATTTTATGACTTTATGATTCAGAATTAAACAAGAATTGCAACTGAACTTCACTTTGTGCTTTTGTACGTGTGTCCCCAGGGGAGGTAGGTGAACATCCCTGAAACTAAGGGAATAGCCCCAGGAGACTGCTAGAGGGAGAAGTTTATCAACTGGAGCTAATAAAAGCCACCAGTTCCTGGTCCACAGCCCAGGCCAGCCCAGCCCAGTCCAGCGGTCCTGCAGTTTTCCAAATGATCTCCCCATGAAATAGCTGATGATGAAAGTGATGGGGGAACAAGACAAGATGGAAACTGATGGATCTGCTGCTTTCAGTAGTGAAGGAGCTTGTTCCATGTGTTTGTGACCTTGGAGACACTGGACCAGACCTGATCCATTGTAGGCTGTGCTAGATTTAGCCAGGTTGAGAACTTTCTCCTGGATGTGGCTTCTGGGTGCTCCCACTCTTACCTGTCCTTTGTTTCCTTATGTTAATTTTCAGAATTATGACTTTCTTAAACCCCCTAAAAATAAAATTGCTCCATGCCTAATTGTGCAGACATAGAGGAACCAAAGTGTTTCAGAAATGCTGGGATCAAAAGGAAGGTGCCTATTTCCACCACTGCAGCTCTGGCCCTTAGACATCAGGGTTGCATCAGCTTTCAGCTTATCTCATGCTGAGCTGCACCCCACAATCCTGCAACCTTAAAAACCACCATGACCTCCAGGGAAGGAGACTTGAGTTTATTTATCATATAGGGATTCATTGTTATTCAGAGGAGTCTTTTTCAGGGCAAAAAATTCTGGTTGGAACTAGATGATCTTTAAAGTCCCTTCTAAACCAAAGCATTCCATGATTCTATGAAAGACTTAACAGTCAAATTCAATTCCTTGCAGCAGGGGGACACGCCACAACAAGAGGTTTTTCTGTCAAATAGGTTTCAAGAAACTTACATCCCATTTTGCTCTCTCTTCTTCTCAGGTGGCAGAGGCTCTGCAGGATCCTGTTTCCTGCTGCAACACCAGGAAAACCCCGTGTAGGGTCTCTGAGAGCAGAATTTCCCCCAAACTGTTGTTTTCCTTTTGTGAACCCCTCCCTTCCTCAGATCTGCTCCCTTCCTCATGAGCAGCAGTGCAACCTGCTCATCTGGAAGAGCAAGTCTCCAGGAGGTGACATTTCCCAGCGCTGTGGGGCAGCCCCAGGTCTGACACCTGAGTTTTTAACAATCCAGATCGCTGTGCTCGGCTGCCCCGTCTCCAGGAGGGAGAAAGGCAGTGGGACACGTATGGCTGCAGCCCGGTGAGCTGCTACAAAAGTCCACCAAATGTCAGGCTTTCCTCTAAGACCTGGAGTTGCTGAAGCATTTCTGGCAAAATTTACTGAATAAAATGAGTTAGCTCCGATAAGCCTTCTGATATGTGACAGAGCTAGGGTTGCTACAGATCACACAGCAAACGTAAAAATCCCCAGTATTTAGATGAAGGTGACCACAGGTCTTCAGCAGCATCTCCCTTCCTGGAGAAATCCAAGTCATGATGGATCTGACTGGGTCAGTCTGAGGCTGGCAGTCTGTGGGTACCATTTCAGTGCCCATCCTTGGGACTTCCCATTAAAGTGCTTCTGATGCTGATACTGTGACCCCAGTCAGTGCCAAGCTGAAATGTGACCCCCTGTGTATGAAGCACCATAGAAATGTCAGGCTCTTTAGAAATACCAGGACATGACACTGCTTAGGGAAGAAGGGGACAGTGTTTGTATGCCTGTATATTTTCATTCTGCACTACAAATACTGAAAAAAACCCCCCAAAACTAAAATAACTATATTAATAGAAATACCACAAAAGCTTCAGCACACTTGGGTCCCTGCCTTGATTCCAGGGAAATGGCAGGGATTGACCAATTTGTTTGCAAATCCTTAAGTTCCAGTGAAAGGAGGTGATGATGCCACTAGAGCTCAGAAGATGCATGAGGATTTCAAACTGAAGGGCTGTTTTATTGAGGGTAAGACTGTGTCAGACATCAGCTGATGCCAGGAGTGTAGGTCCAGAGTCATCAGTGATATGAGTAAGGGCTAAACCAGCTGAAAGAGCTTGTCCCTGGTTTACTAATTCCCTAAACACAGGTTCTCCCTCCAAGGATGGCCTTCCTGCCAAACCGTCCCTGTTGGAACCTGAATTTGTCAAAGGGATGGCTTTTAGCTCTGGCCAGCACCAGGAGGCAAAACTATTTCTGAGTCTGAGTGGGAAGTCTAGGTTATATTTTGTGCTATTAAATATCTGCCCACAAAGTCCATTTTGTGGCTCTGCCAACTGTGCTGTTTGTACAGCTGCCAGGCTGAATACAACCATAAGATTTTTAATATGTCTGAGTTTACTGTATGGATCAAGTGCATGAATCATGCCCCTCCTATCACAGAATGGTTTGGGTTGGAAGGGATGTTAAAGACCATCTATTCCAACCCCCCTGCCATGGACAGGGACACCTTCCATCAGACCAGGTTGCTCAGAGCCCCCTCAAACCTGGTATTGAACTTCTCCAGGGATGGAGAGTCCACAACTTGTCTAGGCAACAAGATTTTCCCAAAGGATTTCTGCCTGGCATGAAGTTCACCACAAGGTTTGTAGTATAAGGGGCTGCAGTCCTAGGGCAGTGAGCAACTTGGAGGGAAATGATGGAGCAGGACTCTTGTTGGCACCAAAATATCCTTGCAGAGAACTCCAAACAGATCTTTTACCCTTGCTACACAGGAGGAAAATATTGCTTCTTTTTTACTATTTAACATACAACTACTATCTGGAAAACTTTGAGGTTTTCCATTTTTATGCCATGATCAGGTACATGTTTTGTTAAGGAGAGGTTTGCAGGACCGTTACATTCCTGACCAGCATTTCCTTTAGCTCAGACTAAGTGCTGACAGTCCATGCACCTCATATTCCCGGGAACTTGTGCTATAGTAAATGCTGAAAACCTTGGAGTGAAGAGCTTGTTTCAGTTTTGAGCTTCCTGAAGTGACAAGAGATCGATGGACTCCTACAAGCACTCACACCAATATGTGTTACAGAAAAGGCAGGAGGAACCACTGGATCAGAACAAAGAAGGCATCCTGCTTTGTACCACTCTCTCATGATAACATCTACAGAGACATGAATGTATTGATGGGCCAGCTGTGGAAACAGCATCTACTGAAGCTGTCAGTCAAGTGCAAGGCTCAAATTCCTAGGAAACATGTGGCAGCATTTAACCTCTGGCTGTGCAGACATAAACAGCAAATGTAAACATGAACTGTGATATGTGGTGGCAGCAGGACTCCCCTGGTGATCACTGCACATTGTCACTCTGTGGCAAAGCAGTGACAGGGCTCCGAGTCATTTGTCATGACTGTGGGGTAGGAAAAAAAGAGTGTTAAAGGCTTTATTCAAGAAAAGCAACTGTACTTTTAGTTTCATGCCGTAACAGCCCACTTGGCGTGGTGAGCAGGAAGCTTGGAACTGAACCTTTCCTCAGCTACAGCATTAACCTGCCTGTCCCTACCTCTGTTGTTTAACAACACATTTCAGTGGGTCCAAAATGCTTCTGGGTGGGAGTCAGGTCCAGCTGCAAACACCTTCTGCAGGTGCACCCACTGTGGGCTGCTGCTGTGGATGGGTTTCTAAGCTCTACTTGTAACCAGCAGAGATTGTCCAGAGCTGGGAGGGCTCCAAGAGAGCAGTTCAACCCTCTCCTTGCAGCAGACACCTAGAGACAGCAAGGGAACTGCTCTGGTGTCTCTGCTGATAGCATGGACCAGGTTTGCACTGGCACAGCAAGAGCTGGGATGGACACACAGACATGCCTGCCATGTAGACCCCTTCAGGTGCTTGGACCTGGACCTGAATTTCAGCCTTAGATGCACACTGTTCAGACAGCAAAGACTCATATTAGGTGTCTAAACATAGGTGTCTAGTGCCATGTGGGGTGCTCTGGGGCACCTGAGGACTCTGTGGAGGGCTGGCTGATGGCATACAGGACTTGCTGGAGACCCAGGCTTTCCCAGAGGGGCAGGACAAAGCAGGGCAGGATGCTGCAGGGTGGCTCATGCTGCACTAGATGCCAGTCCACAAGCCAGAGTAATGAGCTGCAGTTCAAACACCTCTCCTGGGTTATCTGCAGCAAGGTCAAGGTCGGTATGTAACCCAGAAGTGGAGACACGTGGACTCATACATGGAAATGGGCACATGAAAGAGATGATGTTGTGTGAGTAAGGGGATGAGTTCCTCATGTGGATGAAGAAGAAGACTGAGACTGGCAGGCACTTGCTGTATCCATCAAGGCCTCATAGAGAAGAAAGACTCAGAGGGTTGGTGCAGCTAACAGCTATCTTGGTGTTTCTAAGTGCCACTGCATTGAGCACGGTTGTTTTTTCATTCTGTGGTATGATATCCAGCCTGGACTCTCGGGTGTAAACAGGGCACCCTGAAAAACCTGGATAGCTATAGCATTTTTTTCTGCTCTTTGTCCTTTGCTAAATGCAGACATTTAAGGTGTTGGTGATTTATTTGCATTGCACATTTTTGGCTGATGATGGAAGTAAGCAAAGCATTAGCAATAATGCCTCAAAAATATCAACAGAGTGTTTTTGCCTTCTGCTGTGGCTGAAGCTCCTGGATAGGTAAATATTAACATGATGTTCTTTTGGGCTTTTTACTAGCAGAAGATCAAATGCTCTGTGAGGGATACTAAGCAGAAAGTCCTGTGATTAATATCAGAAGATTCGCTTTCAAACAGGATTAAAGCCCAGCTATGAGTAAGGAAGCAAGAAAAATATTTTCACTAGAACTGAGTTTGTCACTGGGTGTGTGGTTTTCGTCAGGTTCAGCTCCAGGATCTGAGTTGCTCTTAGAATGAAATCCCTTATAAAAATGCATCAGGGAGTGTCCCCACCAATTATCTGAGCTGTGGCCTTGCTATGATGGTTGAAAATTATTGTTCTTAGATTAAATCCCCAAATCTTTCTTAACCCTTTGGCTACACCACTAGAACTAAGTCTATTCTGAACTTTGTAAGGCAGCCTCTGCCACCACTACCTGAGCATTGCTAATTGCTGTATTGCTTCTCCCTGGGCTGAGTGGTTTCTTTCCAGGCAGTTGATTAAATCAGCAAAATTAATGCTGGCGGGACAGAGTGTTCTCTGACAGGAACCAAACCACTGCATTAAAACAATTGAAAATAGGTTTGGTTTTGCTCAATTCTGTGTATGTCTCGCCGATTATGTATCGTACAGCTGGTTTCTATACCCTGAAACTTCAACAGTTAGAGTGATGATGACTTGCATTGATATTAATAACAGAGTCAAAATACAGAGTCAAAAGACTCTATATGCATTCAGGTTTCGAATGCAAAGGACTGAAGAGATATTTCTGCTACTTAGACTAAAAAAAAAACCAACACACCCAGCAAACTGACAATCCAAACACTCATCTTACATGATTCTATTAAAAACACTAAAAAAACTACAGTTACCCTTATTTTGTCATATTGTTTGACTTTAAGCCTGAGTTATTTTAAGTGCATTTGGTGTCCAACAGATGGACTTCTGACACTACATAGCTCGACATAAAAAAGGAGAGCAAGAATAACTCACTGTATAATTTATCTGAGGCCAAAAGCTCCAGATCCTCCTGTTGACAGGACTGGGACTCAGAATTCTCTGACCCTTGGCAGTGGGACAATCCTGCCTGTCACTGCCACCTGTGATCCACGGTGAGGGGATTGCTTAGGAACAGCTGGGGTTCTAATTGTTCCCTTTGATTTTCTGATACTCAGTCTCCCCAAATTCTTTCGTGTGTTATTTTTCTAGATCAGCTTCTCTTCCTTCCCATCCTGAAAGTAAGGGAACTTGTTGAGAAACTGCTAAAAGCTAAAAGGTCCTGTGTACAGAATGACAATACAGTGACATCTAACTCAAATTCTATAATCCCCACAAGAGTCTTAGTGAAACCTCAAGGGAAAATTGATTTGGAAATGGATCCAGGTATAAATATTTTAGTAGAGGGTGGGTTCCTTATAAAATCAGCATGTGTGTCCTCCTAAGAAGCTGAACATTTGGATGCTTCACTTATTTATTACAGCTTCCTTCTGGCCTCAGTTTTGGGGCACAAAATGAGTTAATTAATCAGGAACAAATCAGAGTATGACCACTTCAGTCCTGAAGGAATAATTTGTCTCTTCTTGCCCACCTCTTACAGTCTCCTCCCTGCTTCCCCCATAGATACACAAGTATTTGAACTGGATATATGTACAGAACATGTTTCTGGAGGCAGCTGATGGCACTGGAGATGAGCTGATGTGTCTGAAGATCATTTGTGTAAGTTAGAGCATTTAAAACCCTCTTTATGTAAAGACCCACTGTAGAGTTCAGTGGTTTCTTGTGACACCGACCTGAGGTCAGTTTGCTCGTGGCTGCAAGAATTGCACATTTTTTAATAAATGAGCTGACTTCACAGCTTTTCCTGATTTTTCTAACTTGCCTACAAGTCCCAGGCACATACATATCCTCTGTTTGCCCTGGAGATGCTTCTCCTGTAATCATTGTCCCTGACATATACTCTTTTCAGGAATGTTTGCCTTGTCAAAAAAATGGAGTTGAGCCTTTCTTGTGGTTCATTAACCCTTTTGTCTTTGAGAATGAATGTCCCCTGAAGTTTAACAGAAAGAAAATGATGCTGTTAAGAATCTCTGTATGGAGAAAACACTAATTATTTTTTCCAGAAGAGTGTTGTTTATTTATTCAGATACACCCTTTTCCTGCCCCAGGATCAGCCAGCTACATGAAGTGACCATGGTGAATGAAGGAAAGCATTGTCAGTTCTCTTTAATGTTTTAAAAAAACATTTAATCTCAAACCATTTAGCTGCAATAAAGCAGTGGGTGCTCAGGACTGCTGCTTATCAGACTGACCATCCTGGTACCATCACCTGTGTCCTCTTTTTGTCTTGGAGCATCACTTGGCATTGTTGGGATGGGGGTTCCACTCCCTTTCTGCAGTGCTTCAAGCAGGTTATTAACAGATGATGCCAGGTGCCATAGAATCAGAATGGTTTGGACTGGAAGGGACCTTAAAGATCATCCAGTTCCAACCTCCCCTGCCATGGGCAGGGACACTTTCCACTCTCCCAGGTTCCTCCAAGTCCTGTCCAACCTGGCCTTGGACACTCCCAGGGATGTGGGAAGACACAACCTCTCTGCCCAACCTGTGCCAGGGCCTCCCCGCCCTCACTATAAAAAAACCCTCTTCATTTTACCTCATCTGAACCTCCCCTCTTTAAGAGAGGTAATCTGTGCCATTTGACCAAGTAACTTGCATGTGGGATTATATCATGTTACCATAAAACAGCAATAAGAAACCGCTAAAACTCAGTTCATGAGCATCAGTGGGCAGGCATCGTATTTTGTCAGCGCTGGACACACAGGAGGATCGCTCCTCTAACCGCGTGCGTGCCCCGAGCGAATATTTACTTACAACTTCACATATTCAGCAAACGTCTTACATATTCACTGCTTCTCTTACGAAGTTCATACATGTGTCAATTAGCCCTAAGAACTTTGCAAGTCTTTATTTGGTCACTAGGGGTGTTCTGGTGGTCTCTGGTTGTTCGGCTGGAGGTTGAACTTTACCCGAACTTGTCCACTGAGCAGCGTATTTACAGCTGGTTATATATTTTATATTTATTATATTTATTATTTATTGTATTATGTTATTTATTATATTTCTCCATCATAGCATTTATATTATATATATTTATGATACGATATGTAATTATATATTTTACATTTATAATATTATTTATGATTTATTATATTATATTAATTATACTATATTATATAATATTCTAACATAATATTAATTTATATTATAATAGAAATTTATATTCTTATATTTAATTTACACTATATAAAATTATATATATTATACTATATATTATTATTATATACATTATTATTTATTGTTATATTTACTATACTATATATTCATTATATTATATGTATTTATTATAAAATATTCATTATATTATATAGCATTTATTTTTTTTACTTTATATTTATTTTATAATTATATGTTCTATTCTATTTATTATATTATTACAATATATATATATTTATTATATATATAATAAATATAATATATATATAATATTTATGGTCGGTTCATCTCTTGTCAAACACTGGACACTTACCCCTGCTTTAACTAAACCACTCACTAATTTGCTTATTCCTCAACTACCTTAACAGAAACTTACATTGTAAAGGCCAACAGAAAACGACCGAGCCGCTCAGAATCCTTGCCCTTATTCCCACATTGTAGCACCTTTCCCCGAAGAACGCCACTTTAATTTTGGCTACCCCCCAGCCCACCAAAGACTACAACTCCCAGAGTGCATCGCGGCGCCGCTTCCGCCGCCGGGGCGGGGCGGGCGGGCCCGCGGCCGTCATTGCGGCCGGGACGATGTCCGTGAGCAGCCCCGCCGCCGCCGCCCGCCTGCTCGCCCGCCTGCTCCGCCGTGAGTACCGCGGCGGGACCGCCCCGCCGCCTCCCGGGGGGTGCCGCAGCCCCGCCGGGGTCGGGGGGGAGGCGGCGGGGAAGGGGCTGGGCAAGGTCACGGCGCGCAGGGCCCGGCGCGCTGCTCTCGGCGCGCTGCTCTCGGCGCCGCCGGCGGGCCCAGCGCGGCCCCCGCCCTGCCCGGTGTGCTCTGGGAGGGGCCGGGTGGGAACAGAAGGGTTTGCCGCAGGGATGGGCAGCGGCGAAGGGTGTTCTGCCCGCGGTAGCCCCGGAAAGACTGAGAAGGTCAAGGGCCAGAGGAGCTGGGTCTGGCCGGTGAGGGTGGCGAGGGGAGGCGCCTGAGCTGTCCGGTGGGTTCAGCACGGGGCCTGGCGGAGCTGTATGCGTTGCCTCTGTCTGTGGGGAGCAGGAGCAGCCCCACACTAATCATAGAAACGGTTGGGTTGGAAAAGACCTCCAAGATCATCGAGTCCAACCCTTGGTCTAACTCCAGTCCGTTTAGTAGATCACGGCACTCAGTGCCACGTCCAATCTCAGTTTAAAATCCTCCAGGGACGGTGAATCCACCACCTCTCTGGGCAGGCCATTCCAATGCCTGATATATGCTTCAGGTCGAGACATTTAATACTTGTTGTTCCGAACCTCACAGTAAAAAATACAGTGCTGCCTTTTTTCCTTTATATTTTCTTTTTTAATTTTCATTTTCACTGTGCTTTTTATGCTCAGTTAATGGTGCGTTCTCTGCCAAAGAGGAGATTTTTACAAGGGCTTGTAGTGAGGGGACAAAGGGTAATGGCTTTAAAATGAAAGAGAGTAAGTTTAGATTAGATATTAGGAAGAAATTCTTGACTGTGAGGGTGTTGAGGCGCTGGGACAGGTTGCCCAGAGAAGCTGTGGCTGCCCCATCCCTGGAAGTGTCCAAGGTCGGGTTGGATGGGGCTTGGATCAACCTGGGATAGTGGAAGGTGTCCCTGCCCGTGGCAGAAGGTTGGAACTGGATGATCTTTAAGGTCCCTTCCAACCCAAACCATTCTGTGATTCTGTGAAATCAGTGTCGATATGCCTGGTCACAGGAGCAGTTTCGTGGAATCTAAATTTTGAGATTTGTGCCTTAACTTGGTTCTTGCAGCTGAGAATGAATGGACAGATGTAAATTTACCTCATTTCACTGCACACACAGTGTTTTTGTCTCAGTGGGATGGTGACTTCCAGGTCAGGTAATGTGATCTCACAACCCTAAGCTGGTCCTAAGTAGTTCCTGTGGCACACCCGCTGTCCAGCTGGGTGTCCATTCCTGCCTTTTGTTCTCCATGAGCAGGAGCTGAAAACTATTTTCTTTTTATACTCTTAATTTCTGCCACTTCAGCTTTTCGAATTGGCTCCCCTGGCCCTGAAATCAATTGGTTCTGATGGAGTGGAACAGATGGGAATGTAGTACCTTCCAATTTAGCTTAATTTATACTCCCAGCAAAGCTACTCTTGGGTGCTGTTTTATATGTTAAAACCTCACATTGTTCCCTTTAGAAGTAGCACTAAGAGATTCAGGGAATAATTCTCGAAATTATTTTCAGGGGTAGAGAGGAAAAAGAGATCTAAGTGGCTTAAGGAGTGTCTTTTTGCAGCTGTTCATGAAATCGTCTATAGAAACTCCTGCAAGATGAAATAGTCCTTCATTGGAAACTTTTGTTTGGTTTGATACTCTTTACAAAATGTTAAAAGACTGCTGAAACCTTAAATTTGGATTTTGTACATACATTTTCACTAACAAATAACATCTTCTCTAAGTGATTTAAAATCATGAGTTTCTGGTGTGTTCTGTTGCAAAAGAGATGTTTTTGTTGGTGCATTGCTGAAGGAAACATGCAAGGTGTGTATCCCTAAAGTTCAGATCAGGAAGTTGGGAAAAGGGAGTATGAAATATGTCAATGAATGGTAAGTGCTGCTCAAAGGTCAGTTAAGAGCACTGGTTGTGTATGGACAGAGTCAGGAGAGACCTGTTTGTTGGTCTGTACCACACTTTGGTAGTCTTTGTAGGCACCTGAACTGACTGGAGAGTCAAGATTAGGGATTTCATGTCCTAGGCCTGTTAGAAGGCTTTGGAGAGCTCTTAGATTAAAAGATTACAGTAATTATGTGAGTACCCCTGCCAAAGGATTGCTGCAGAAATAACAGCCCAAACCTTAATTGTTTTTATGTCAACAGTGTGGAGGCAAGGAAACCTCACAAACCTTTTCCTGCATGTTCTTAGTGGAGGATGCATGGGGAAAAGCAGCTTGTTGGCTTACAAGAAATAGGTGTTTTGTGCTGAGAAGGGACTTTCTGGTTATGCAAGAAATATATGTTGAAAGAGCTGAAATTTTTCTGAATGTCATTTCCCATTAGTGCTAGTTTTGTTTTAATGTGGTAGATGTAGCGTAGTCATTGCATCTGCCCTTTACAGCCTGATTAATTAATTCCTCAACTCCAATTTCATGGTCATAGATATGGTTTTCCTTAGTTAACAGGAATTTGGCAAGGGAAGGGTGGGAGCAGAGGTTGGGGGCTGATACCTAGAAATCCTCAAGAGAATATAATCCTCCTAAACAAAGGAGTAAGATATCTTCAACAATCCCTCAAGAGCATGAAAACTTCTTTGTCAATAAGGATCATCTTCTGCTAATGTAACTGATAACCTTAAGGGTGAATTCTGGAGATGGGTGTATGCTCTTCTGTGCTGTCAGAAGCTCCCCAGAACTGTTCCTGCTCTGTCCTCACATTTGTAGGCAGAGGAAGGAGGAAGGACATGGTAATAGAAGTGCAAATTAAACATGTCCAAAATATCGAAAGAATTTGTCAGAAACAAACTGAAGGTCTATAGCTGATGACCAGGGAGGTTGGATGTGTGTGTGGAGAAAAGGACTTCTTAGCATTTTAGGTAGTGCTCCCTTTACCTCAGTCCTTCCCTGAGTTTCCCCTGCAGTGGCCTCCATTTTCCCCACTTGGTTGGAGCCCATATAATTTCTAAGACTTTCTTCTTTCTTTGCTTAGGTAATAGAAAAGGAATATCTTCCTCCATCTCCAAGTTCTGTGGTTATTTCAAGGAGAAATAGAGAAAGAATTTCACTTATAACTTTGCAGTCTTCTGGCAATAGCTCAGGTCCTTTTAGAAAGAAATCTGCAGTTTCACCTTGCCTTTATACTGTGCTCCTTTTACGAGCACCCTCAGATGCTACCTCAGCTTCCAAATTTCACTTTCTTTTGGTCTGAGTTAAATGAGGGTGAGAAGGAGAAAATCTTACAAGAAGACCTGAAAAATAACAAGTTTTCAGCTTAGTATGGTGTGAGTGAGGAAGAGATTTAGCCCTTTAGCCCTTAGTATATGTGCTGTCACCTGGCTTGCACGAGCCAAATAAGCTGGGGGCTGGACTAGATGACCTTTAAAGGTCTCTTCCAACCCAATCTATTCCATCATTCTACCAAATGTAGCTTAGGTTGCATTGTTTTAAATGAGATTTGTGCCTTTGAGGTATTGCTGCTCAAGGAGTGCCAGAAAGCTCAGTGTAAACACTATTTAAATTCCAAGTGTGCTTTAAAATACCTTGTAAATGGGTCAGTTTTCTTCTTAGCATGTTATTTTGTGTTTGGACTTCCTGATAAATAATAGGGTATTTTTCTAGAAAGGCTTGTTAATTGTAATACACAAGTGAGCTTAAAGCCCTCCTGGAGTCCATGGATTGTGAGGTTTTTTTCCTGAGGTGAATGTAGGTGGGTTTTTCTGCTTCTTGAACTGCAGTGAGTTCTGAGCTTGGCTGGGGCCTTGTTCCCTGGAAGTGCCAGAGTAACTACCAGCAGTGTGTGTGTGTTGGAGTAACTCTGTCCTTCGGGTTTTTAGTAAGGTTTCTTTACTGTAAAACTATTGATGTTCCATATACAGTCTTATACGCTTTTGCTAAATTTAGGTCTTGCTTTAGAACTTCCCCTGAGACAGCAGGGGTTTGGTATTTGAGCACTTTTCATAACTGCTTGGTTATCCTGTTCAATGGCCGAAGTAGGTTCTTGCCACAATACATTTCACTTTTTAGCTATGTAGAAGTTAAAGTACTGGAAAGCCAAAATAAATGTATCTTGTTATTTGTATAACTTTAAACCACAAACTATGCACAACAGAACAGGGGTGTGGCAGAAATGAAAAATTCGCTTGGGAAAGATTTTCCAGGCTCTTGTTTTTAATACTCTTTTCTAAAGGTCTATTACAGGCCTTCATTGAACATGGTAATGTTATCTTAGAACTCTGATTTGACAAAGTACAACATTTCCCCCATGTTTTTGGTAAGATTTGGTTTTGATAAGACTTGTTCTTATGCTCTAGGACTTCATGTGGGGCCTTCACCTTTGCAACTTGGCCTGTAATTTAGAGTTGTGCATTAAAATCACCAGTGGATTCGTCTTCTGCTGGTTCACAGTTGAAGAGCAAATTTTTTTTTCTTCTTTCCCCCCGCCCCCCCCGCTCCAGTATTCATGAAGCAACATGCATTTGCACTCCAGGACCTAAATTTGTTCTAGTAAAAGCAATTGTCTGAATGGGTTTGGAAGTTGTGAGACAGGTCCTGCGTGGAAGTTGAGACTTGGATTCTATTTCTGACTCATACCTGCTGTGAACTTAGGCATGCCATTCCCACTTTCCACCTGTTTTCTTCTCATCTTGTATCTGTCTTAACTATGTAAATTGCTAGCTGCTTGCACCCAGGACTTGCTGTCTGTGCCATGTGGAGCAGAACTTCATCCTGACCCATGCCCCTGCTGCTCCTGCTCTGCTGATAACTGGGACAAACCTTTCTGCTACAGGCAGGGCCAGGAACAAAAATAAAGAAGTGTATCATCCCACTTTAAAACCCCCCAAAAACTCAGACTCATGCAGCCCAGAAACTGCAAGGTGATTTTTAGGGTTTTTTCCTCAAATTTATTAAAAAGTGTATTGCTCCCTAGACGTGGGCCCATGCTAAGCTGCCTCTCTCTAGAGAAAGCAGACAGCTCAGACCTATAGCCAGGCTTTTATAAATCAACTGTATTTTCTCTGAAGCAGGCCCATACAGTAATGGAAGAAGCACATAGGGTTTTCAACAGTAAATCCATACAATGCTTAAATTCTAGGCTGCCCTTTAGATATCAATGCCTAAAAAATTTTTTTTGATAGCTTGGAAAATGCTCAAAAGCTTTTTATCCTTGAAAAATACAGTGTTCTGAAAAGTGGGAATTGGCAAACTTAAGCTTTCAAAGACATTTTGGTGTGAGGTTATAAATATCTGAAAATAGATCTGGAATGGACAGCTGAACTGGGAGTGTAGAATTGCTTTAAGGTACAGAGAAATGAGTGACTTCATTTGTCAACAACAAAGAGAGTGTGGAGTCTCCCTCACTGGAGATATTCAGGAGCTGTCTGGATGCAATCCTGTGCAATGTGCCCTTGAATGACCCTACCTGAGCAAGGAGGTTGGACCAGGTAACCCACTGTGTGCCTGACTCATTCTGTGATTTTTATTTTTACTTTTTTCAAACTACTGAAATTGCTGAGGGGCAAGTGTGTGGCTAGCAAGCATCCCTCTCTGCAGGCAGATTTGTCAATGATGCAGCACAGACAGTGTAAAACTTAGATTTAAATCAGTTTAGCGTTACCTGTTTACTCTTTCCCCTTACAGGCCCATTTCAAAACATTAATTCCCATACTACTGGAAGCCCAGACTATTCTCCCCAAGGTGTAGTGATGTAAGAGGTTCTTTTCAAGGGGGATCATCCTTTGCTGTTCTCAGGATTGGATTTCACCCAGTCACACCTTCTGCCTATGAGGGATTGCCTGAATGGCTGGGATCAGGCTGATCGATGCCCTGCTCTCCTGACCAGCATTCCAGCTGTTTCTGTGCCTCTTTTGCCTCTCCTTTGCTGGAGGCAGGCTGCTGTTTGCCAGCTGTGTGTTTGAGTGAGTTGATGTTGCAGTGCAGGTGCAGGGTCTTGCAGCCTTGTAACCCTGCTCATTAAATCTCAGCCTCAGGCGTATTTTCGTGGAATCACAGAATGGTTTTGATTGGAAGGGACATTGAAGATCATCTTGTTCTGCTCCCCTGCCATGGGCAGGGACACCTTCCACAGCACTGTGTTCCTCCAAGCCCTGACCAACAAGACCTTGAACACTTCCAGGGATGAGGCAGCCACAGCTTCTCTGGGCAATCTGTTCCAATGCCCTCACCACCCTGACAGTAAAGAATTTTTTCCTAATATCCAATCTAAACCTGCTCTTTCAATTTGAATCTGTTCTCCCTTGTTCTGACACTACATGCCCTTGTGTTGCCCCGTCTTTCGTGTAAGTTCCCTTCAGATACTGGAAGGCCACAATTAGGTCGCCCCGAAGCTTTTCTTTTCCAGGCTGAATAATCCCAATTCTCTCAGCATTTCCTCGTAGGAGAAGTGCTCCATGCCTCTGATCAACTTGGTGCCTTCTCTGAACTCGGTCCAACAGGTCCATGTCCTTCCTATATTGGGGACCCCAGGGCTGGAGGGCAGCACTGCAGGTGGGGTCTCACCTGAGCGGGGCAGAGGGGCAGAATCCCCTCCCTCAGCCTGCTGCCCACAGTGCTTTGAATGCAGCCCAGGATACAATTGGCTTTCATATGGCTTTTTGTATGGATTTCCTATGGATTTTCTCCATTACTGCTTTGTATTTCCTGGCATAACAAGTTCTGTAAGAGTATTTGAGGGATAATGCTGTGATTTAGGTCAAAACCCTGCAGGTCAGCTAAAGTGCACTTTTACCACTTTGCTTACAAGTTTGCTGCATGCGAGTCTGCACCTTTCTCAGCTGAGCTTTGCTTTGTGTAAGTCTGAAGTTGAGGATCTGCTGCAGCTCCTTAAATAAAAAACAGCAGGAGGTAGTTGGAGTTCAGTCCTGGGTTTGCCAGCACTTTCTAAGAATAGAGTTAGTAATTTAGATTTAGCAATAGCACTGATGTCTGTAGACTGCTTCTGGCACGGTTTGGTTTTTCTTCTCACTTTTTTTTCAACAGAAGTAAAGCATAAAAGCAGTGTGGCACTAAAATTTAATTTGGCAAAAGTACTTGTGGAAAAGTCCCGTGTAGTTCTGTCAGAAATGTGCATGTACATGCATCTTAATCTTTCTGCATTTTTCACTATACCATATAAATAGTTATAATCCATTTTAGTAAATTCTGTGCATTAACAGTTTCCATTGAAAAAATACTTTTTCCCTTTCCCCTCACACTTAATAGCTTTTATTTCCTTTCTAAAAACAGAAAATAAATATCCTTCTCTTGTTCACACATGCCTGAGTAAGTATATGGAACAGTCCAGGGACCATGATCCAGAATTCTCATTTTGATTTCAGCTTCACTTTTTACTTCCTCAGATCTTAGTTGGTGAAGTTTTAAAAGAGCTAAAGGGCTATACAGTAACATACTGGTGCTGGTTTCTGTATTAGGCTTGTGCCTTCCCAGGTTGACTCTATGCGTAAATTGAGGTTTTTATGTAAAAGATGCAGTGAGTAAATTGGTTCTGAGCCCCTCAAAACTCTGGTGTTTGAAAAAGCAATGGCAATAAATATAGGTGTGCGTTCTTTTTATACCAGAAGACCTCTGCTTCCTCCTCATCTCAAACTCTCCCACATGGTAACATTGTGTACATTTCTTTTTTAATCATTTGATATCAATATACCTTTCCCTTCAGCACAGATGCTGTCATTCTCCTAGGATTTTTGATACCAGCACACACTGTACTCTTCTTCTGCAGTTGTGTTTTTTGTTGTGTTGTTTTCTTTTGTCAAGTTGTGAGAACTAAATTGAAAATCCTTCTAGTGGAGTATCTGAAGAGCTGTGTTTCCTCAGGAGTCCAAGTGCCTGTCCAGCAGTGATGTCTTGGTGCCCATAGCTGGGAGTCTGTTGGAAAAAGATCTCTTGCTGTATTGTTTTACTTGGCATTAGGTTTTACCTGAGTTTAGGGACCCTTGAGCTCTTCGGTTCTCTCTCATTGTCTAGTCTGGATTATGCTCTGTTCACAGGAGGTGTAACATAGTACCCGTGTTGTAACAGCCTCTGGGTATTGGGATTTTAGTTCTGCCTTGCCACTTTGCAACTTTCTTAGACGACAGACATGTTAATTTGCAAATGAAAATAGTGGTTAAGAAGTCGTTTCTGTCTGTCATTTGTTGTGAGGTATCCTGATATTGAGTACTTGATAAGAGAAATACCTCCCCTGATTTCCAGTGAACTGGGTAATCACACAATAGGGTGAACTACAGGTGTTTAATATCTTAGAATGACAACCACTGAATGCAGCTTCAGAGCAGAAACCATGAGCTGCTTATGGTATTTTGATACAAGCATTAATCAATGTGCACTTACTTGATAGGAGATTTTTTGACTCAGAGTCTGACAAAGCAGTGGATTAATGGTTTGTGCTCTTCTCTCTTTTCTCTAGTTCAACAGAATGGAGTCCGACACTGCTCCTACGCGGCATCCAGGAAAAATCTGTATGTTAACAAAAACACAAAGGTTATCTGTCAGGGGTTTACAGGCAAACAGGTATGTTCTTGAATGATTTCTTCTATTACCCTTTCACTTCAGAAAGTTAATTGCCTGAAAGTTGTAATAATATATGAAAAGGATTACATTACTGGCTTTGTCTGTCTCAATAGAAAGTTGGACTTGCTTCACTATCAGGAATGTCCTTCAGAACTGTGGTTTTCTTTCTTTGACCAAATACTTGTGCACAAGCTTGAAACTTGGTTTTGGGTCATCTCTATTATAGTACTTTTCATTTTTATTCTTAATTTTTATCTTAAGACTTTTTGTTGTATGCAGCTGAAAGGGTTTCTTTGTAAAAGGAGATTGGCAAAAAAAGCCTGCAAAACCCTCTCCATTTTCAAAGTGCCTCTTTCACAAATGGATTTGAGTATCAGTGCCTATGAATTAAATTTCTGTTTTTAATTCAGGATATTTAGTAATTTCTTCAGATTCAGTCTTACACATTTGCAAGGGGAGAAGGCTGCTTTTGTAAAACTATCAGCTAGTCATGGATGAGAATGCTAATTTCTTCTATTTCACTGTAGTGTTTGTCGTCTGCCAGACTTGATGTGGACAGTAAAATGTGGCTGCTGTGTCTGCAGGTGTATTAGCAACACACAACAAAATATCCTGTAGCATGCAATTGCAGTGCTCTGATATAAAAGAAAAAGCAGAGCATATGAGCATATTCTGAACTCATTTAAAACATGTTAATGCATTCTTGAAATACCTGTGTATTTGTAGTGAAAACTTCCCTTCTCATTGTAATTATAAGCACCATAAATTACCTTCAGAATTATAGATAACATCAAAATTTTTAGTTAATTTTATTTGCTACTACCTGCCTTTTAACTTCAATTATTCTCTCTCTTGTAGGGCACCTTTCACAGCCAGCAGGCATTGGACTATGGCACCAATCTAGTTGGAGGAATTTCTCCAGGGAAAGGGGGAAAAACTCATCTAGGTCTGCCTGTGTTTAATTCTGTGAAGGAGGTAATTTGCAGCAGTGACTGAAGGGCACACAATTTAATGCTGCTGGAGGGCTCCTTATTTCATTGCTCACGCTGAAGAGACAAATAATTGAGCCGTGGATGTCACTGGGCAAGGAGTGAAATAGAAGCCTTGTGAAAGAGGGAGCATTCAGTGTGGTCAAGTACAAGTTTGGCTTGCACTGTGAAGTTCACAGAGTCTGGATACACTTGCTTTATGCATGCAACTAGTTTCTGATTGATTCTGGTGTGTATGATGAATTTTTAGCAAACTATTTTCTAAGAGTGTTAATGATGGTGATCACACAGCAGATCCTTTCCAGACTGTGGTCAGTTCTCAGTTCCCTGCTTGCACTGTATGTGTCCCATCTTAAGGGAATTTAACTCTTGCCTTGATCATGGTAAATTACTACATATCCATATACTTAATTTATGCCTGAGAATGGATATATTTTAAATGACTTGTTGCCAGATGTTCTCTCCAGCCCCACTAAATACATGTTGTGTTTTTTGTTGTGTCCACTGTAGGCCAAAGAACAAACAGGTGCCTCTGCCACTGTGATATATGTCCCTCCCCCCTTTGCTGCTGCTGCCATCAATGAAGCAATCGATGCAGAGATGCCCTTGGTGGTGTGCATCACTGAGGGGATCCCTCAGCAGGACATGGTGCGGGTGAAACACAGGCTGGTCAGGCAGAATAAGACCCGGCTGGTGGGCCCAAACTGCCCTGGAGTCATCAATGTAAGTGACTTCTGCGTTTGGCCCAAGGCTGAACCGTTCTCAGTGGTGGCTCGAATGTTCTGTCTGACTTCTCCCACTCTTTCCTTAGCCTGGAGAATGTAAAATTGGTATCATGCCTGGTCACATTCACAAGAAAGGAAGAATTGGTGAGTTTTGAATATTTATGTGTCATCTAAGACTAAAGTTTGTTGTTCTAGTGTTCTTCCTGGTGAGGCTGGGCATATCCTGCCCTGAAGACAGTTAATACACTGTAACAGCTTCTCTGCCCTCAGTTTGTAAGTGAGTTTTGGCATTATCAGTCGTGAAGGCCAAAGTCAGGAGGTCTTTCATAGCAGGCAGTAGTGATGGCAGAAGCAAAGCAATTGGAAGTTTCCTTAGGTTGTGTTGTTGACTCGGTATCCTCAAAGGAGAGTCTTAAGGAAACTTCCATTTATCTTGGGGTTTAAGAGGATTAAAGTCCTCAGTGCTATTCCTTCCAACAGCTTGGCTCCTTAGGGCTAGGATCCTACACTTATTGTGAGCTCAGTATTACAGCAAAGAGAAGAGATTACAGACAAGTGTATAACATGATGGTTTAGACAACTGTGAAACCATCACAAGGGGAAGTGGCAAATGTACCCAGTTCTCAGGCAGTGTAGTTAAGGGCAGAAAGGCAGTCACTTGTTAATGTTAGTTACACGCCCTGTGTGTAATTAGTTACACACCCTGTTGCATGCAAGTCTCTTGTCCTGACTTTTGTCAGCTTCTTGTTGTAAACTATAGAAATAACAGCTTGATATTTTTTAAACTAATGCAGTTCAGGAGCTATGGAGAAAATTCCAGAAAACAAATTTCTACTTAAACAGAGCTTCAGAAACACTGTTGTAGGCAGCATATGCTGTGTATGTTTCCTGTCAGCAAGGTGACCAGTTTTACTTGAACACAAGAAGTACTCTTTGCAACATTACTTTTTTTTTTTTTTTTTTCCTAATCAAAAGTGTGGTGTTTTTTTTTTTTTGCGGGAAAGCCTGTTCAATGCTATTGAACTACAGGGACTCAGTGCAATTTTTCTAGCATGAGAAACTATCTCTACCACTGAACCACTTCTGACTTGAGAATAGACTGCACCTAGGGAGTGCTGGAAGTTGTGTTAGCACTCATGTTACACCTCTAGCTTTTAGAATTGCCTGTAAACCTGGAATTGAAAAACCAGATGGCTGCAATTATGCCCTTTGTAGAAACCATTGAGACATTGCTTTATGACTGTAAAAGGCCATATCAACCAGTGTTGCCCTGAGCTCTCTTCTGCATCAAGTTTCTGTTCAAATTTCCTAAATATCTACAAGAAATGTCTTGTAGTCACAAGTTATTAGAATCTGAATGCAAGGCATGTCAAGTGCAAAAGAACATTTTAAATCCTGAATCCAATAGCTCTGACACTGCTGGAAATGTTTTCAGTGGTATTCCAAGGATCAAGGAATAAAAATGTAGCTTTGCCATCCTCCCAGCTTTGTCTAACACTGTGACCTTTGGTGATGTGCTTCCCAGCTTTCTATTACTGTGAGGCATCCAAGAATCATCTGAATATACTGTGATGCAGGCTATAAAAATAGCCACAGTCTTTGGACTCTTATCTGTAGCTTCTCTGGAGCAATCTGATCTTAATAGTAAACAGGAAGCCCTTTGCAAACATACCAAGAAAAAGCCTTTGCTAGTGCACATCTCAGCTGTCCAACAGTATAAATAGTTGATAAAATTAAGGTTAGTCTAGTGATGTGTTTTACCTCTTTTCATGCAATATACTTACTATATTCTTTGTTAGATGGCTTCAAGTAGATGGAAGATCATGTCTCTTTCTTTTTGTAGCATTAGCAGAAGTCTTGACTTGGAAAAATGAACAGGAAGCCATGCAAATATTTTGCCCCCAATCTAAGCTCTGTATTACCTTCCACACTGAATTTAATACTGGGGTTGTGGTCTCTTGTAATATTGTCATGTAAATGCTGAATGTGTTTTGTAGAGCAGCAGCAAATAACCTAAATAGTGATAACTTGCATGTGTGCAGCATATTTGTGTTCTGGGGGATCTCGTGTGCCTGGCCTTACTGGGGATGTGATTAATACAGAATTCTTTTGTTAGCTGCTGAGTTGCAACTCTGCCTCAAGTTCAGTGCATTAGCTACTTGCATATAAGATAAGAACTATATTCTTCTATTTTGTTTTCAGTTTTCTTTCCTGCTAAGGCTGTAGCATGACAAATTCTGTCTCAGCAAGTATTACTGACTCACTTAGTCTGTTGGCAATTAAGTGTCAAAAAGTGACAACCAAGAAATTGTACATATAGAATCTTACAGAGAGTTTTCATGTTTTGGCAAGGACAGCTGGAAAACCTGGCATCTGGTGGTGTTTATTGAGGTGATTTTCATGAATATAAGAACAGCTGCCTCCAGTCATGTGCTTGACTCTGTTAATATTAAATTTAGCTTCTTTTCTTTCCTCAAGGTATTGTGTCAAGGTCAGGAACCCTGACATATGAAGCTGTTCATCAGACAACACAAGTTGGATTGGGGCAGTCTTTCTGTGTTGGTAGGTTTCCTTAGAAACAGCCTGTTGGACCTAGACTAATCTGGTTTTTCTTCACAAGGAATAAATCCAAAATAATTCCTTTTTGTGAGTGTAGAAATTGCTGAATGGCCATTGTGTTGAGAAATGAAATCCCTGTATGCTGTGATGAGTATAGCCCTTCTGTTATCATTTCCACATCAGGTTAATAAAAGCCTAAAACCCAGCTTTGAACAGAGAAATGCCAGCAAATATTATGTTAATTTAGAAACAGATTTTCCCAAGAAGTTTAATATTATAGAGGGATAGGCTTTTAGTTGGATATGTTAAGTAAATTCAGTTTTTTTACAGCAAAATTCCAGAGCTGGGCTCTTGGTCCTTCTGTGTCCATAATATTTTGTTTATGGTTTGGAAGTGAATGTTCAGATATCAAAGCTTTCTGTAAATTTTGGGAGAGATATTTGGAGCAGGAGTTTGACACACTCTGACTTGGGAAGAACCTTCAGAGCCGCCTGTCTTAAGAGCCTTAGGGAATGCTCCTCGTGTTGAAATTTTCTTCGAAACTTTTATCATAAGTGCAATGTCATTATCTTGAGTAAATGTTTTTCTTGTGGTTTTAATTTTTTTTCAGGGATTGGAGGTGATCCCTTCAATGGAACTAATTTTATTGACTGCCTCGATGTCTTCCTGAAGGATCCTCATACTGAGGGGATCATATTGATTGGGGAAATTGGAGGAAATGCTGAAGAAGATGCAGCAGCATTTCTGAAAGAAAATAATTCTGTAAGTCTTAAACATGTTGATTCCAGACATCTTCATAGTTAACCAACTTCTTTTGCCACATAAAGAAAAACGCAGTTCAGTCTCTAATCTCTACTTAGAAAAACCCCCCAGTCATACTTTTTTTAAACAGAAAGAGTTGAAGTTAGGAGCTTTGTCCAGATCAAATCTAATGGTTGGACTTGATGATTTTAGAGCTCTTTCCAACCTTAGTGATTCTATGGTTGTATGATTCCATGAACTGGAGAGCAGTGCCAAGTTTACATTTTTATTCCTGTAACAGTACTTGTAGTGAATTGTTCTTTTTTTTTTTTTTTTTTTATAATATACATGGCCCTGTAGAGAGCTTCTGGTTTATGGTGATCATCCGGAGAGAAAGTATTCCACAGTCCAAGTCTTTTTGTTCATGTTGTCTGAAGGACAGTTGGAAACAAGCATTGTCCAGTTGTTTAATATATTTGCCTTTCTGGTTGATAGTTAAATGCAAAAGAGAAGATCAAAAATAGGCCATCTGGATTTGCTTTTCCTCTCACCTTGCCCCACGTAACCAGGTATCTTTTGTTTCTTCCCAGGGCCCAAATGCCAAGCCAGTGGTGTCGTTCATCGCCGGCCTGACGGCTCCTCCGGGCAGGCGGATGGGCCACGCTGGAGCGATCATTGCTGGGGGAAAAGGGGGAGCTAAGGAGAAGATTGCAGCCCTTCAGAGTGCAGGTGTTGTGGTCAGCATGTCTCCTGCTCAGCTGGGCAGCACCATCTACAAGGTGGGTTTCTCAGGAATTGGTACACATGCTCATCCAGGGCAAGAAGCCAGTGCTCAGGGAATAGGAGTTGGGAGTGCATCTTTTGCCCAGATACTCTGTTGCTCTGAACTTGGTTAAACATAAGAACTCTCTTGATTGAAGGAACTGAAATTACTACTTAAAAGATATGTGCATACAGTTTTGTGTGGTACTGTTTTATAGAAAGTAAACATGGCAAAATAGAGAAGAGATTATATTTTTCTTTCAAGTGTAACAACTTGTTGAAATTGTTTTCTGAGTGCAAAGAACCAGAATGAATTTAAAATACGTGAACATTCTTTGTAAGTAGAGTGTTTGAGGAAGTAGAGCCTTGGCATTTTAAGTCCATTTTAAGTGCTAATTCAGAGTTTTGGTTGAATGTAAACAGCTGAAAAACTGAGGTATGGAATGGGATTATTTGCATTTTCCTTAATTCATATCTGAAAGAAGGGAATGCTTCACAGCTGGAGGAAATGCATAATTCAGCTGTTAGGTGTTTTTTGTTTCCTGTGGTGACCATATACTACAGTGTCTCCACAGATTGCTATGGGGTTCTTTTCTTCTGTTGTATTTTTTCTTTACAAAAGCGAAAATCTTTATTTTGTCTCTTCTCTGGCTGGAGTCCTTTACTGTAAGAATTCTGCTGCAGTTCTTACACAGAACTGAAGTTTTTCAAACCCATTATGTTATGCCTGGGAGCAAATGGTTCCTTGACAGTGTTGCAGTCTGAGAGCATGCACTGACTGCAGTCTGACACTTCCCGTAGCTGACTTGTTAATGTGAGGTGTGAGAATGCTTATTCTCCTTTCCCCTAACTTGCACACTTTATGCATTTTATATTTTAGTTTTTAATTCTTAAAATCAGATTTGCTAAGATAAACACAAAGTAATTTAAAATAAAAGAGTAATAGAAGCATTTTCTTTTTATCTTCCACTGGTAACATCTGTGTGCTATTTGCAGGAGTTTGAGAAAAGGAAATTGCTGTAAGAGAAGACACTTTGGAATACTGTCTCCAAAACACCAGTGCAGCACCCAGGCCTCCGCTTCCCTTTTGTCTGCTAGTCTTCAGTTGCCCAAATGACTGATGCTGGTTGATGACTTTGCCTTGAAAGCCATAAACTTCCTGGCTAAACCTGTTTTGGTGTCTCCCTTGTTTCAGACGTTATCACCTCCTTGTAAATCACAGCAAATTAATAAATCTACTACTAAATCTGACCCATCGTTTGAGTTCCTGAAGCAGAGCTGTTTCTTCTGTCATCATAAACAAAATCTTTTGTAATTAAAGCACTGCCCATTTTTAAGGTAAAGTTGCTTGTAGAGATGCTTTTAAGGATCAAGGCACTGACTTTATGCACATACTACACTTTGTTTTTAAAAAATCCAGTCCCACTCCTTTGTTGCTGGCAAATGTGTTTGAACAACAGGCCAAAGTTTCCGTCCATTAAACCAAAGCTGCTGGATCTGAAGAGATTGCTTGTTGATCCAGGTAGCTGGATATGCCTGAGGTCCAGACTTTCTCTTTAAGGCTGATTAGCCATGCACGGTGCAGTCCTCTACTGGCAAGGAATTCTGTTGGCTGTGTATAGAGATGGAATTGTTATTCACAAAAATTAATCTAATTTCACATGCAAAATACATATTCAAAATTGTCTGTATCTGTGAAGATGATCTGGTCTTTAGCTTACATTACCTTAATTTCCGTTTTATCTTAACGAGGATTGCATTGCTTGTGTTCTGAAATCCTAATAACAATGGGACATAGTGGAGGAGCAATATTATTCTCTAAAAAAAGAACATAATAAGGTAACTTTCTTGTTAACCACTCCCAGCACTGTAATGGAAAGCCCCCCCTTTTATTTTTTACTATGGAAATAGCCCCAGTATTGTGCCTATAAATAAGTGTTACAAGTTTTATCAGGATGGGCTAAACCCCAGATTGCTTTATATGGAGGACTGAAATTTCATGTAACCTGGCACTTGTCTCAAGCTGACCTTGTGTTCCATAAAGGTGCTGTTATGAAAACTGGTGTCGTTATTTATTTAAAACCGTTCTTAGTTTTCTTACTCAAATCCCTGTAGAATTTCTCTTCCTAAAGCAAGCAGTAGGCAGGTGTCTCGATGCTGACATTTACAGTTCCCAGAGCTAAGCCCTGATGAAATACATAAAAGGACAGGTCATATCTCTGCTGCACTGGATGTGTATTAATGCACTTTATATATGGTCAGACACCAGTCAGGTGATCCAGGCCTTAGGACACAGAGAGCAGGTGCTGTATTGTTCACCTTGGAATGATTCACTCAAATGAACCTGACAGTCTGTCACTGGATGGCTGAAGGCAGGATTGAGCAGTATATCATTTGATAAAGCCTATGACAACAGAAAAGGGTTTTTTACTAGATCTGCTCAGTTTTCTGGCAGTGCCTGATTTAATCTGGAGCAGGAGGATCACAGGGTGCCCTTTAGAGAAAGAGGGGAGGTAAAATGTTGCAGGCTGTGCAGGAGGGCAATTCCTCAGCAATGAGTGTCAGGGTGTTGCAGCTGGTCTTATGAGCCTGACCATCATAGGAACCCATTGTGGTGCTGTGCTGCTCCAGAGCATGTCCTTTGGGATGGGTGATGCTTCCTGATGAACTGCCCTAATTTCATCCTTGCCCACCACTGTCATAACAGATGATCTTCCAGGACAACTGAGGTGTAGTAAGTTTCCTGCTAGGGATTGCTGCTTGGAAGCTCATCTGGAGGGAACCAGCTCTTTTAGAAGACAGCCACAAACTCTGATGATTGTTGCACCCTGGTAAAGTGTTTCTTTGTATCTTGACATTTGAGGATGGTTTTAAAAATTCACCCTCGATTTCAAGGTTTGCAGCAGTGTCTGGTGCCTCAGCAGCAGCCTGCATCTCTTCCAGCCTTGGGAAGCAGTTTGTACTAATCGGGAACTGAGTGTCACCTAAGGATGGGAAAGGAATCCGACCTCATCCGATAGACAGGCTTAGTCCTCACAGTTTTCTCTTGCTGCCTAAAAGTGTGTGAGAAAGATGAGCTAACTCATGACAGTGTCTCTGGAAAACATATTCACATCTGTTCAGTACCATATGTTCTTGTGAATAAATATTTGGGGCAGCCTGATCTGGAAAGTTGTTTATTTCTTTATCTTTTTAAAGGCAACAGTTAAGTTGGTGTTGAGCCTTAACTCTTTTGCTACTTTATAACCTAGGAAGAAGTTTTTATGTGCAGGAGAAATACTGTTAATGTTGCTGTTCTCATAAAGTTTTATGAAATAGTTCCACCCCC
>JAWWEU010000125.1:70125179-70179309 GCA_035583155.1 Acropternis orthonyx
ATTTGTCTCTTCATTCTAATTAATATTCCATCTTTGGCAAGGTTTTTATTCTTTGAGATGTTTCTTTGTACCACATCGAGATAATAAGTGTGTGTTTGCACATTAACATTTACAGATATTCTTATGTGTGAGAATTTTACTTTTGTTTGTTTGCAAGGAAATCCTTGTATGACAAACACTAAATGGACTGTAATAATGTAGACAAGAGTACAGAGGACTTCTTAAGGATACTGGGAAGAGCCTTTATCACCTGTTTTCTCCCTTTGATTGATGCATCTCAGTAAATCTCCCAGTGAGAGATGTCCCCAGGCAGGATGGTTTTTCTTAAATCTCCTTTTGGATGACTGAGAACAATGAACAAGATGTTCTTGACCTTTCTGGTTGCTTTGCTTTGAGCTTGAACTGGCCCATCACCAATTGTGTCTCCTACTGAAGGTGCCTGTAGGTAATTGCACCTTATCAGAACCATAAATTCCTGTAGAAAGCAAGGAAGTTCCATCTGGAAGGCACCTAAAATGCAGCCAGTGGGCAGAAACATCCCTGAATTAGGACCAGGGGCTGTGCTCTCTGCTGATTCATGTTGGCATTGTTTGAGTGCCCTGAGTCACCATTGCCATCAAGTGCTATCTGTGCATATCCAGTTGGGAGGGTCTGGGATAAATGTGCAAGGCAGAAGGAGACCAAGGACTTTAAGTCACTTAAAATGATTTTTTTTTTTTGGTCACTCTATGGGAAAAAATAATTCTATATTTCAATCATTCTCTAATTTTCTTAATCTGTCGTAACCAGCATATCATTCTCAAGAGAGTACTATTTCAAATGGGAAAATTTTTATGTTAATTTGAAAATTTTGGAAAAAACATTAAAAAATCTTAGGAATTACCTCTAACCCCCTTACACAGAGACAGCTTGAATATGGACAAACTGGCAATTTGCAACACTGTTTAATTATAAAATTCTTGCCAACTTCTGCTGGCAGTGAAGATGCAGTGAAAAGGAAAAGGAAGTCAGAAAAGGTAAATGATGCCGAGGAGGCCACGTAGGATGGGACGTACAAGCCCTGGAGCAAACACCAGTGCCTGGACAGACTGTGCTCAGTTAGAACCATCGTTCTCTCTGCTGCTGACTCTCCTTCTGGCACATAAATGTAAATTAACCTGATCTTTTTGACTTAATAAACTGCATTTGTCTCTTCCATTTCCTAATGATCTTCCTGAACATCCGCCAAGATGCTCATAACAAGAAATGTTATGAAGCCCATTTCCTAAATGGTGTGGGATTTAATTTGGTCCTTATGGCCCTGGATACTTTAAAGACTTTTGATCTGTTTCATCACAGGTTTTTGTTTTATGGTCTGAGGCCTTTGGGTCTTGCGACAGTCATTCATCCATTTCTTGCACTAAAATGCTCCTTTCTGCCCTTAATCATTGTCTTGGTGATAAAGGTGATTTATAACTCTGCTTTTTCCTTTTCAGAGTGGGATATGACAGCTACAATCTCTCAGGTACGCTGCACCCACCATGGAGCAAACCATTAATTCTAGCACAGCAAAGGTGTCTACATAACTGGTATCCTCTTAGATAAATGAAGTCAATTAAATCTCCCATTAAGATCTTCGAGCTTCCACAGATGGCCTTTCTTTTTCTCATATGATAATCATATTAAAATTGCATGCAGAGCCATTTGTACATTTTAGCATTAACGTTTGCTGCTCCGAATCAACTGGGGGAAGAGGGAATTGTCACAGGTTTCATCAGCCTCTTTTGCTGTCACAATAATCCTTCCAAAGGGAGCCACTGCAGCCTGAGTCATTAGCAGCCAAAATGACTTTGCATGAGCAGGTGAAAAAAGTAAAACAGTGGATCCAGGACTTTCCTGCGAGTCCTTTGTAAAATGGAAACATGTTTTCTGAGAAATTGTTTTTGAAGAAACGAACTGGGCCAGGGAATGCTGTGCCCAGCTGGCTCTTCTTGGATTCTCTAAGCCAATACTTTCAGCAATTGAGAAAAGCACATTTGAGCCTTAGAGCTCTCTGCTGCTCTGGAATCTGGGGCTGGCCAATGCTGACTGCCCTCAATTTTCACTTGTAGTGATGAAAGCAAGGACAGTATTGGAGAACACAGTAGCTCGAGGGTCAAGCTGTCTGTTATAGAAAAGGAGCATCTCATACCCTCCTCTCAGACAGTGTGAAGCTCTGTCTTAAAGAGCTGGGGTTTTTTGTTCCTCGCTTCTTTAGTCTCTCATTGTTTTCCTTCAGCTTCAGTGTGCTTTTCTCTGTCCCTTGGTGCAAGCCCAGAGGAATTAGATCCCCTCAGCTTTCTTTGCCAGGCAAGCCTCATTTCAGAAGAAGGGTTTTTCATCCACATCTTGTTCTCAGAACAGTTTTCTACCATTTTTTCCCATCTCAGCCTTACCCTCTTGTAGATATACAACAATTTCATTCCTTTGTGCAGTGGCTTTACTGTATATTTGCTTCTGCCTGAAAATACATAGATGCCTGCCTTGAGTTAGGAGAGAGAAATGCTGCTCTGACAATCAGTGGAGTATGAACAAAGTTCATTGTGGAAGTACCTGTCTATTTTATAGGCCATGAGGAACTTGTGTTTCATCCTTGCACATGCAAAGGCCATCCATGGACTCCTGAACTTGGCAGTGTGGGGAGAGGTAGAACAAATTCAGTTCTCACTCACACCCACGGTTCTCAGTGATTTAATTAGAGTGGCATGTGAGGCCACCATGGAGATTGGTGTGGTAACAGTGGGACATGTAAGAAAATATTCCCTCTGTGGTACATTTTATGCATTATTACTAATGGTTTTCTAGGAGAGGAATGCCCTGGGTTTACAGCTCAAGGACAAAATCTTCATCAAAACTTAATAAATAATTAATTTTACTTCTCATTTATTTTATTTTACAACATTTGCAGACAATGAGCTTTACTGCTTTAATGAAATGTTTCTTATTATAGGCCTGTCAAAAAGAACACTGATTATTTTTTCTGTGCATGTCAAGGGGATTTCATTAATTTTTTTGTGATCCCCTACTTATAGTTTATGTCTCAGTTCTTAAAGCAACTAAACTGAAAGCTATTGCTTTTACATTGGCTCACCTGCAGGAAAAAGGGCCACACAATAAGAATACATTAATATCAACCTCAACAATTCCTTTTCGGGGGTGGGGAAAGAGGGTACTCTGTATTCAATAACTGTTGTGTGTGATTTATCAGTTTAAGTACAGGACTAGAAACAAAGAAACTCAGATCTTGTCATATGCCACAATAGCCTTGGGCAAACAGCTTCACAGCTCTGAGTTACTTTCCTATAATGCAGTAACATGCAAGCAAGTGTTTGGCTTTAAAATGTCTATGTATAAAACTGAAGAATATGTAGACAATAATTCAGCCACTTCTGAAGCAGCTTTTGCTTAATAATGTGTAGTAGGAATTTGGTGCAATTTAATACCAAATAACAAGACATATAACTGTGCAGCAGTTTGGGAGAAAGAATGAAGAGGGGTTCTGAAGACTGAGCATGATACTGGCTTTCTGTTTATAATGAACTGGGAAAATGATGCACTTGGAAATGGTATTCATAAGCACCTGTCAGGTAAGGGGAAATGTCCGAGTCCAGTCTGAGCCCACATGTATCTCCCTGACTTTGGTGTCGACTTGTAATTCATGGCTGGCTGCTTCTTTGTAGGGAGATTTCCTGGGCAAAATAATACTTCCCATCTAGGCTTTTAATTATTTTTTAGCATAGGAAACAGGCCATTTTGTCCTTTAAAAAGGCAGGAGGTAACAGTGTTCTCTGCCTACTGCAGGAGAGCCTGATAAGAGCATTTGGTCCAGTAGAAGTATATTGTTTTGTGGTTATTTGCCCTTAAACCTCAGGGTTTAAACTTGCATTGCTTTGCTTCCCAAGCCCCTGGAGCTGTGTGATGTTGAAGAGTACTGTGGAGTCTTCACGTGGGCAGGGGTCCAACACATGGGCCATGGTGGGAGGGCAAATGGTCTAAATAAGTGGGTGAGAGAGCTGAGGCTTGCTGTCCCTGCTCCAGCTTTGCTTTCTGTCTAGTCTCCCACAGAAAGAGACTTTGAGCCCAAAGTAGGCTTTCTGGCAGAGAGACTTTGAATCCACAGTCATGGTGTATGGGAGGAGATGTGTTAGTCAATTTCTAGGTCAGCTGAGTCTTTTGACTTCTTCATATCCTGGACTCTGGACTTGGTGCATGGCCAGCATGTGCAGTAGAAGTTACTGTGAGACCTTGTGTCAGCTTCAGGTGGAGTTTAAGAAAAACAGAATCTCTGACCTGACTGACAGCATACATTTTTGATGATACCTCAAGTCAATCCATGAACTGTAAGTTTGAAACTGCCCACCACATCTTCCCTGCAGAGGAGTGACTCTAATGCAGCCCATGGATCTTTGATCCACACAAACTAAAAATCTCAGAAGTGGCTTTTGGTTTGAGAGTTGCGGCTGAAGGATCGATACAAGTTAGGGCTAAACATTGTGGTGCAATTGACTGAGCCCCTGGGTGCTCACAAAATGCTGCTTCTGTGATGACAAATAATAATAATGACAGCCATCATCATTATGGCTTTCGGTGGAAAGATTTAATGGAGAGAGTTGAAGAACTTAAATGTCAATAAACTTAATGCAGTTTCACAAATGCTGAAGAACTTCATACGGTTTCATAAATGCTGAGATTCTGTTCTCCAAAGGAAAAGTGCCCAGAGTTAATCTGACTTTCAGCATTAAAATGGGTTTATTAGGTGGGGATAGCCTTCCTAGCTGTCAGAGTGGATCTCATGTGGTTTGCATGCCAAATTCTCAGCTGCTGATTTTATAGGGAGTCTGCCAGGGCAGTATTGTGTTGTTCTGATTTCCTTCTCTCCACGCTGTGCCTCACTGCTGTGTGTACCCTGTTACACGCTGCGTATTCCAGGCTAATGCTGTAAATTACACCATTGTGTAATAGTTCATAAAAGGCCCATCAAGCCACATGTCCCTGCAAATGACACCAGAATGCGTTCTCAAGTGACATATATGTCAATGGTGACTGTCAGGTCCAAGCTAAAATCTCTGGATAGAAAAAATAATTATTAGCACTTACAGTCTTACTTTCAGACCTTATTGTTTCTGTGCCTTATTTCCAGAGGAAGTGGAGTACAATTATCAGTGCTTTCATGTGGCTATAAACTGAGAGTGATTACTCCCTGTTTATAGTGCTTGGTTATTCTTTTTCAATTGAAAATTAGAAACAAAAATAGCAGGGAAAAAGCCCACAAGCTCCCCCTCCAGTCAAAAGAAGAAAAAGATAACTTGGAAACATGACTCATTTGTTTAGGATGGATTCACATTCCTATTACTGACATTTTTCTCTAGGTCAAGTCACCTCATAGAGGGAAGTCAAAATGGTCCATAGAGTCGATCCTTTGCAAGGTAAATTATGGCTGGCAAAAAGCTGAAAGTGCTCCTGGGTTTGCCTTACTTGAGGTTGTGTTGATGACTAGAAAGCTGCGGGTGTGTCAAGGCCAAAAGAGAGGGAGAATATTGTACCTGCAGTGAAGAAAATGCAGTGTAGTGGAGCACAGCTTGTTGGGGTGTGAAGGTGCTTGTGAATACCTTTGTGTTCAGATCCTCATGTGACCAGAATTAACTTTGTCCAGCTGATCAATGATTTGCTCATTTCCATATACAAATGGTGTGAATACTTGTCCCAAAAAGTCCAAAGGAGAGAAATGGGACCTGATGTCTTGTAAACGGGGAAAAAACCCCTGGAGCCTATGGGATGTCAACTGTTCAGGTAGACACATTTTGATTGGAAAGCACCTTTTATGCAGTTTAGCTTAGGTTAATACACCTGTAAATCACCATGGTTTAATTCAGAGGGACCAGAGTTGTCATTGTGATGCTGCTCACAGGTGGTAACTTTGGTGGGGACAAAGTAATAGAGCTCTTTGACTCCTTACTCCTGAAGTGTAATGCTCCTCCTTGCACATTTCAGTCCAAAATGAACTAGGAGAACAGAAATCTCTCACAGAAAATGATTTAGCAAGATTGAGAACATTGTTTTGGTGGGGAGTAAGAGTGTGTGCCTGGTGTACAGTGTGGAACATCCTGGTGATCTCCAAATTCAGCTTCTTCCTTGCTTTCCCACAGAAGGCCTTCCTCTTGTGGCTAAATCCTCACAAACACCATCATTCCCACTCTCAAAAACCAAACTTCCATGGGGTTGTGGCAGTAGGTTTCAAATACATCCATCATCAGGGGTTTCCTCAAGGATTTTGTCCTTTTGGGAAGAGGAGAGTGGTTAGTCTGAGCATGGATAGACAGGGTGAAAAATTAAAGTAGTCAGAGTATTTCAGTTTTGCAAAGATTTCCATCTGATGAAATTATGCAAAGCAAACTAATGCTCTCTGTTGCCCATTATGGAGTATGAAGGAGTGATGGTGTTAGGTGGGACCATCCCAGCGTTCCTCCATCACTGCTGGGAATGAAGGTCCCAGGGCTCCCACGGATATTCCCTTAATGCCCCAGGTCCCTCCTGATTATGGAAGAAAGGTGTGGATACAATGGAACCCCTGCTTTCCTCCTTTTCACCCTCCTTCCTTCCCAAGTAACCAAGCCACACCTACATCCTTTTTTCCACATTGATCACAATTTTGCTGTGTCCATACCCAAATTTGCTGATTCTGATATTGGTATTAATTGTTTCGGGTACTTGGAATCTCATCTTTACACAGTATTGCTGATTTAGTTCCTCAGGTGCTGCTGCTGACCTTGCTAAACTTGGCTCCCAAAAAGGTCCCTGGTGTTCCTGTCCAGCACCCACCTAACCTGGCCATGCCTCACAGCACTATCTGTGACTTTATTGCTTTCTTGCATTGCTATTTAATATATTCAGCACTTTCTTCTGTCACACCTGGTAATTTTCCACACCCATTCAGTTATCCAGACCTCAGCCAGAGCTCCGACAGCTGCCTGCAGACCCAGCATTCCCAGCAGGGACCCACTGGGCAGAGGCATAGTAGGAATGGAGAAAGTATTGCATTGCTCCATTTATTTCAATACTGATTAATCTACTCTCTTTAGGCTTTCTTTATTACAAAAGTTAACTCTTCTAGCTTATATTTTATTAAAACACAGCCTTTGGGAGCTGAAAACCCTTTTTCAAGGAGAACATATGCAGAATGTCTAGGCACATCCATGTTAGTCATTGTCAGTTCAGGATCAAATTTCTCCAACAAGTCTTTGCCTTACTTTTGGAGACTGTTTATGGTTTGTCTCAGATCTGTCCCTGGAAAATGTTTGTGACAGGAGCAGGTTGTCTTAAATCCTTCTAAGAGAAGCTGTTCTTTTGGGAAGCGTGTCTGAGCTTGGCATTGTCCATCCGTGTTTGGTCAGATCACTTGCCATTCCTCGCTGTCCAGGATAACACTGTGCAGCTAAGCCTTAATAATTCTCAGAGAGGCTGAGCAGCACTTTAGAAAGATGCTCAGTTGGATCTACCAGGGGCTTGTTCTGCAGCAGCACATCCACTGGTTTAGATGTGAGTAAGCGGAGGAAGAGCACCCAGCAATTCTTCACTGACTGCTTACTTTGGCAGAAGTACCAGCATTTCAAATTAAGAACTGTTGAGTCATTAATTGCATATCTTTATTCAGTTCTTCTTCAGGGCTCAGAATTTTGTGTGAGAGCAGAGTGAAGGGATATCTTGAAAAAATTCAATTATCTTTTTTTTCCCTGTTTGTCCCATTATTTAATACAAACAGTTCTGTGATTTTCCTATGGGCTGCTTGCCTAAGTCAGGAACACCTGCATGTGGCAAATATTCGGAGATGAAACTTTATAGCAAAAAACCCCTCCAAAATCCCAAACCAAAGCAACAAAAGAAAACCCCAAAGGAGTTTTGCAATTTAACAGCTCAATGACACCAGATCAGGAGGGAAAACTACAAGAATACAGGCCTTCCTGTGTCAAAAATAAATATGAAAAGGAAGGAATAACCCCCAAATCACAGTGATCAGGCATTAATTCTGTGAGCTGAGGTGACCCCATACACTGAGCTTCAGTGAAAGGATAGCAGAGTCATGGATGGCTAGGTGCCAAATGGCAGGTCCCTGTAGGTAAGAGCCCTTACAGGTAGCCTATGGAAAGAAGTAATGCTTGGCTATCTATACATACACCTGGAGGGCATCCATCATCATTACTTATATCCTGCAGGCTCATTAACATTCAGCTCACAGAAACTAATGGCTAAAAAATCGATGTTGCTAGTTGAGGAGAATGGGAAAGAAAGACTTTTTTCCCCCCTTTCAAGCTGTTTAAAAAAGAACTGTTTCCACCTTGAAACACTGTACGGAGGGGTGAAAAAATAAGTTGGAGAGGAAAATAAGTAAAATCCTAGTGTAAGTTATGAGCAGCAGACTCTGAAATACTCTTCTGGTCTGTTTTAGCAGAGGGAACGGGCTTGTAATGAAAGAAGGCAGAAGAAGCTTTCTCCAGCTCTTCAGTTTGGCAAGAAATTAGTATTTTAGACTGGCTGGGCCAGTGCTGCTCATCTAAAGCATGTCCCAGGAGGCAGCAGAGGTTCAGCAGTTACAGCAGTGTTGTGTTTTCTAGATAAACTAGTTTTTTCATGTTTTCCTTTCCTTTTCCATACTACTTTAGCAACTGTTACCCGGCCTGTTTCACATATTCCTTGGAGCAGGTCAGCAGTGAAGATCCCCTCATGATTTAGGATCAACAGTTCCTGGAGATGCAGAATATGTACAACAAAGAAAGCGAAAAGAGTGACCTTCAGTTTCCATCAGGTTTTAAATCCAATGTCCCAGAAGGTCCAGGATCTGTTTAAACTGGGATTTCTTGTGGGAAAGCAGAACCACTTACGGGGAATTTATTTGCTTCAGATTACAAGGATGCCATGAAGGCAGGAAGCAAGTGCAGCTTTGGACAGTTCGGTGCAGCTCCGTTGAAGTGATGGTGCCTCAATCTGCAACACAATCTTCTCACATTTAATTTAACATTGTGGTGGAAATGTGTTGTTGACAGCAAGCTTCATGCTTCTTAGTGTGGGATAGATCAGCACCTCTGTAGAACCACCTATTGCATCCACTGTATTACAGCAGGGATCCTGCTCCAGATTACAAACCCAGTTAACATGTCTAAGTTTCAGCTGGTTAAAAGTTGGTGGGATTATTCTGGGCCTTTATCACTTGCATCTCCTAAAAATGCCAAAAAAGGACAAAAAAATGCAAGTTCTGTTCCCTTATTCAGGCTGTAAGGTTTCTCATAACTCATTAGCAGGACATAGTCTTAGAGAAACAAGTTATGTTATGGCTCACTTGGGGCCTTCAAGCTTTTGCGTGACTTATTTTTTCAAAGTCCCAAACTTCTCTAAAAGTAACTTTTCTGACACATTTTTCACGGAGTAGAGCCAAAAAGGAGGAAATGATTTTGTAGCCATAATCATGAAGGTCAGGAAAAGAAATGAAAGCAAGGTGTGCAGGATTTATACTCGCTTGTTCCTCGGAGTGTCTTCCAAGTAATCTGTGAGGAATTCGGTTTCAGGTGTTGTAAATGTGCTGTGATGAATAACGTTGCAATTCAAACATTATCAGTGCAACTGGAGGTGGGTTCAGAGATCACATACCAGCTGCTGAATGGGAGAAAAGGAGCTAGTTAAAATTCTGCTGTGTTTTCTGCATGAGTCAAGGCAAGATTGAGATGGTAGGTGTTTGAATATCTGCACACCTTTTATTTTATAGATAATGTAATTATACTCTCACTTCAGCTCACCTATAAAAAGAACTCAAATTTGCAGTAAAAAGATCTTTACCCCTTTTCTGCTGATCGTTGCTTAGCAAAGTATTTCACATAAGAGGTTTGTTATCTTTAATAGCAGTAAAATTACTTTAAGCAATTACCTGCATCATTTTAAGCTCTACAGAGGTTATTAAAATATTCTCATGGCAACTGTAAAGAAATATGAAAATAAGTAAAGACTAAATTGCACTTTGTCTCAAAAAGTCATTTGCCTTAAAGCATGTTTGGTCTTTAATTTCTAAATAGGTAGCTTTGTTCCTGAATTGAATATTCTCCTCTATGTTTGACCTTCCATGTTCCAGCTTTAAAGGTGGGTCTTTTCTTACAATAACCACTTCAATTTCAGAACAAACAGAAGAAAAAGCATGTATTGCAAAAAACCTACATGGCCACTTAACAATGACATCCCTGGGCAGAAATTAACCTGAGCTAAAAAAACTACTATTAAATTTCTTCCTATTTTAGTATGGAGTATCGGAATTCAACTACTTAAGACTCGATGTCATATCCTGCATGTGGCTTTGATTACTTTTATTTGTCTTTAGGCAAAAATTTCTTACAGCACCCAGTGACATAGGTCACCTGAGGAAGAACTTTCCACTACTCAGGTTTGTTAAGTGTTGGTCTAAGCTTCCACCAGGAAAGTGGGAATTATGCAGGAACTTGTGGAATTATCAGGAAATCCTGTTGCTTGAAGTCCTAGAAAATGACACAGTCTAGTAAGAGTCTCTTTTCTACCTGTGATGCATTCTCTGTACCGATGATCTTATGATTCCATCTCCCACATCAATACAGTAGAGCTATATGGAGCAAAGTGAGTGGCTTTTGATATAATAATGATGTTGAAGAAAATTAGCATAGTTCTAATTAAGGGATGAAAGGAGCAATTAATTTACAGAGTTTTGACTTCTGTGCCAGAAACCTTAGCCCAGCAGACCTCCTCTGAGCAGGGCAGGAACATTTCAAAGCACAATGCTACAGCATGGCAACAGCATCAGTGAACATGAAAGCAAAATTAATTGAAAGAACAGAAAAGCTAGAGCAATTATGTTACCATTTAATTTATTTTTACATGTTCTGTTGAGATAGCAGATTTGTAATATCCACTGCAATTAATAATCCTTTCTTGCTCCACAGTTGTTACTAAAACAAGTGGTTTCTTATACTGTTTTTTTGCCCCATTGAAGAGCCCAGTACAAGAAAACTCTGAGGAAACATTTCTCCTTCTCTGAAGAACTCTTCACTTCTTGCAGAGTCCAAGTTTAGGTGATAGCTTGATCCTGATGTGGTGTTTTTCCCCTGTTAAGCTGTGACTGGAAATCAGTTACAATCACAGGGGAAGAGTTAAAGTTGCTGACTCAAACAGCCCTTTCCTGGGAGTTTTGCACTTAGTGCTTCCTTTTCTCCCACCTCCACAGATAAAAGCTGGAATCAGAGATCAAAACTTCCTCAAGTTGTTAAGCTTCTGGCATCTGCAAAGCCAAGAGTTCAGAGACCATGTCAAAACCATCACTGGCAATTGAATGAGAAGCATTTCTTTTTGATCGCTGTCATACAGGCAAGTGCTTTTTCTATCATTTTGGTACAGTTTCATAGAGTTTGTATGCAGAAGGGGGTGATTAGATCATCTAATTTGACTTGCTGTGAATTGCAAGTCATTGCATCCTGCTTAGATTCTCCCAAATGACTTTGAACTCGAACATTCACCTCCATGTGCAACCAAACTGTTGGGAAATAGGAGAAACGGACATAAACTTTGTATCTGAGGCCCCTGCAGTGGCAAGGAGCTAACTCATAATGCTGTATGTGACCAGATAAGTCTAATTCTCTGTGCCAGTGCTTCAGAGAATGTCAAAATCCAGATGAACAGCTCTGAAAGTCCAGGACACTACAACTGAGGGGAGAGTTTTCTCTCAGGCATCAGTCTGCTAAAGCCTTTCAGTAAGCTGTGATCCTCAAGCTCTGTTGGTCACGTTGGTTGGTATCAGAGAGCAGAAAAGTTTGAGTATACTTAATTTAGCGTAGGTCAGACTGTCCAGAGCTAACCTGAAAGCCTGCCATCTCTGAAGATACCGTTTATAAACACAGTGACATCACCTTGCCCTGTTAATCTCTGCAAGGGAACACCAACTCTGTTTCTGAGCTGAACTGATCTAATGCAGTCTTGTCACCAGCCCCATTTACATTTTCACCTTTCCAAGGTAAAATTAGTAGATATAGAATGAGTTTCAACAACTATATATATTTTAGGGTACCCCACATGCCCTGCAGCCGCTGCTTTGGAAGACCCAGTGTCTCCTTTATGTCCTTTGTAGTATCTGCCAGATCTAAGCTCTCTGAAACACCCTAGAGCATTTCAGATGTTTTAGATAATTAATTGGACAACTGAACCTTGCTCTAGGCTTCATGCTCTAAGACCCATATAGTAGCTGTACAATCTGTAAATGCTGGGAGTTTTCTGTGTGTTTTTTTTTTTTGTTTTGTTTTGTTTCGTTTCTTTTTTTTTTTTTTTTTAATAACAAATTGCAGCTAACACACATGATATTTGATATTTTTGTATATAGTGCATTAATGAGACGTGCAAGTGCAGGTCTAAAGGATGAAAATAAATGAATTATGAGATTAATTAATTTCCATTCTAGAATTCAGTCAAAACTCATGTGTGAACTTCCAGGTCTAATGTAAGCCCAACAAAGGTAGTGCTACACACTTGTCAAACAATAAAACATACACATTAAAAAGGCAAAATAGAGTAATTGAGCCCATAGAGACTTTCTAGTATGCCTGTGATAGTGAGGAAGACTTCATCTTTTTCAGAGGGACAGAATAATTAAAACCATGGAGATAAATGGAACAAAATGAAAACTGGGATTTATTGCATAGAATTCATTGTTATATAGCTTATCTTCTTTGTTAGATACCTTTAGACAAAGATAACATTTTTAATGCGTCTAGACTTCAATAGAGCATTTCTGACTACCACATGGGGAAGCTGGGGATTGGTACAGAAATCACACAGGAGATAAGGAGCAGCATAGAAGAGAAATAAAGATGAGTTTGGGTAAAAACTGAACTGTGAAGTAGGAGGGATGTTGTTACTGGGGTTCTGCAAAGGCACATCTTTAGAGCAAGGGTGTTCGACTTGCAATGACTGTCCCTGGCATAAAAAGTGAGACAATGAGGGTTGAGACTTGCTGATGACATTGAGCAAGGAGGAGGACAAGGAAGTCGAGGGAAGACCTGGGTGACAGCAAAGGGAGAAGCAGCAGCAGTTGAATGAAATTCAGTGCTACAAAATACAATATAATTAGCTCAGGAATGAATAACAGGAATTCCTGCTGTAGGCTTGGAAATCATCAATAGAGAAGAAAGAAGTCCTGGATGTACTTGTTGATCTTAGAATGGTTGTGGGTCTTAAAGTTAACAGTGAGAAAAGAAAATGGGGTGTGAGGCTATCTCACAAAAAGAATTTTCCTGCAGAAACTGGGAATTATGTGGTGCTATAAGATCTCATTTAGAATGATAACATACAGTCCTGGTCACACATATTGAAGAAGGATTAACTAAAATTGAAATAGGTGATGGAGAACATACCTTCTATTTAACCCAGAAAACTGCAATTTAAGGGGAATGAGAGCATATTGACATGATGATATCAAAGAGAATTTGTAACTTTATCAGGAGCTTCAACAGAAGAAGTTTAAGAGAAATACTCCTCCTGACAGCAGTGCCAATATCTTTAAAAGGACCATGGCTACATTTCACCTGGACCTTTGAAAGAAGTTGAGCTGCAGAAAATTGTACTTCTGCAGGGATTTTTCATCACAGCAAATAGAAGGAAAAACATAGTTTAAGCCTAATACATTTGATGTTTTAGTTGAAGCTTGCAGTTTTATATAAAGTGCACGAAGAAGGGACTGTTTGAGGCAAGATATTTATCTCTGTTTTATGTTTTACATTGAAAAGTATAACTTTTGTCCCTGAACAAACTAACCTGTGCTTTGTTAGTTTGTTTGACTTTTTTTTTTTAAAATATATTTTCATTCTACAACACATTTAGGCCAGAGCCAATTTGATCTTTTCTATTTATAATCCTGTAGTTGATGGCAATTGATGTTCTTTCATTTTGGTTTCAAAGGCATGAACCTCATGATCAATTTATGCCTTGCCACAACTCACCTCAAGACACGATATATACCTGGCATCCAGTTCCTGGGTAACAGATCTTTAGGACAGTTTAATGACTGATGCAGCTGTGCAAGTGGTGATGATGAAAAGAAAATCCATATTTCAGTTTTTGCTCAAAATAGGGGACATTCAATCAGTAATTCCGAGGGAGGACAAAGGCAGAGATGTGAAAGATTTTGGCCTCTGCTCAATTTTATAGCTGTCAATAGAAATAGTTCATGTTTGTTCCTAGATTTACTCAAAGACAGGGTGCAGATAGCCTGTTTGTCATTAAAAGAGCATTTTAATGCAAGCTTGACCAGGTCTGAGATGTTATCATTTAGATACACTGCAAAATGTCACTGACCTTTCTTTACAGAAGTTTGATGATCAGAGATAAAATGAATATGAGAATGGCATATGTGTCAGATTTGTGGCAAGGAAAACTGGGAAAGTCAGAGAAACCACCTTGAGGTTAATGGCCCCAATTCACCAAGTTTTATGCACATGTCTGACTTTAAGCACATCAACGAGACACATGAATATACACAAAGTGAATCACTTGCCTAAGCTGGTCCCATTTTTAATCTCAGCCTGGGATGAGACCCAAAAAGAATAAATACAGTAAATTGCCTAGAAAGAACAGTAAAGTTTACCAAACTTGCTGTTTTTTACTGACATTATGAAATGTCAGCAGAGAGTTCAGGTCTGTGCAGTGCTCAGATCACTGACCCCTCTGACTCATTCAGCCTGTGTTCAGGAAGTGATGGTCATACTGAACTGAAAAAGGCAGAGAAGTGGATTATTTTAATTATTGTTTGCAAACCCATAATTTATTTGATTCTGGAAGATGAATCCTGCTAGATTTGTGGGAAGGAGGACAGGGAATAACACTAGAAGTCCACCAGAGATGTAATCTGTCTCACTATGCAAGTAGGGAACAGGAAGTCTCCCATTAGATGTGAAATTGCGGTTAAATGGTCAAAGGAGAGTTTACTTTGGACCTGTGCAGTTAGGTTTTGCTCTGCTTCTCTCGCTGTCCTTGGTTCCATGTTGTGGAAGAGAGTGGGGAGATAACTGAGAGAAAAGCCTGTGTGGAAGTGTTTTATCAAGGAGAGGACGGTGGAAAGGGAGATATCCCAGACAAACAGCACTGCCTGAGAGTGGTGGTACGAAACAACTTGGTTTGAAATAGAGAGAAGTTTCATCTGTCTTTTAGGTAACAAAGTTCAGGACAGGAGTGTTCTGGTGCAGATCAGAAACAAAATGGTTCTTCAGGTAGAAAATAGTGTGAATTTGGGCAGGTGCTGGAGTAAAGATGGGATAAATTAGCTTTTACCTGCCTGGCTGGGCACCTTTCTCTGGGGAGACCTGCCACACTGCACCTGGTCTCTCAGGCACTGCCAGTGATCCCACAGCGACCACAGGGGAGCAGGATAAAGCAAATGAACCTGCCACTTACCACAGGGAGCCCACTGCAATTAGTGCCTGTGTGGAGCCATGGGTGGCCAAAAAGTTGAAGTTTCCCTGCTGTCCAGAGTACAGTATTCAACCACTCTGTGCAGGTAATTGGACACTGATGCCTTTTCTTTGATCTGTTTGCTGCAGCACTGGAGGGTTTTATTAGACACTTTATCTTTTATGTATCATTCATATCATATTGACAGTCCTCCCAACACAGCAGGGATGCTTTTTGAACCTATTTCTGATTTTTGGTAGTGCAATTGTTTTTTAGAGAGCATACTCTCTGCGGGATTAGAACAGCTCTTCCTTCAAGCTACTTAAAGATGAATTTTAAGGGGCAGAAAGGGAAGGAGAGGATCGAGTTACATCTGATTTCATGAGGCAAAATAAAGGGCAGCATTACAATTTCCCTGGTTTTAGCACAACAGCAGCCTAGTCAGGTCAGTGATCTACACCTGGGAGAGAGACCACTTCTTTGACAAAAAGGTGTGGCAGGTGGGAAGGAAAAGACAGAATAATTGTTCTCATATATTTGTGAAAAACAAAGCTCATTGTGCAATGGGGAGAGGAAAGAAAGCAGGGAAACGTTTTTTGTTCAGAGGTAAAGCAACCAAAAAGCCAAACATTTTACTAAAACCTTGCAGTAAGAGGTATACTGACTGCTTCATAATCCTGGGAGAAACACCTCCACAGGACAAGCCCATGGCTGCTCTCAGCTTGGGCAGTGGATGTTTTATGGCTCAGAGCTTGCAGGGAAGCTCAGTCCCACAGATGATTCAGACTGTGGATGCTGAGGCACTTTCATTTCAGGAATCACTATGAAATGAGGCTTTATATTGCAGCGCTGAAATACTCTGGGAAAATCTATTAAGGCAGAGCTAATTCAGCTGCAGGACGGGGTCAGCAGGCAGCACAGCGAGGAGCGGAGGATGCTCTCATTTCAACAAACCATCTACCATAAGCAAACACACCAGGGGTGACATTTAAATGGTCTCTTCACTCTAGCTGTGTTACCAAAACCAGTAGCATAAAATAAGTAATTTGTGGATGATGCTAAACTAGGAGGAGAGTCTGGTGTGACAAATGACAGAGTGGCTGCCCAGGGGACCTGGATTAATTTGAGGACAAGGATAAATTAAACTCTATGAGGTTTAGTAAGGGGAAGCACAAAACCCTTCTTGGGGTGGAGAAACCAGCTGGGAGCTGACTGCCCAAAATGCAGCCCCACTGGAGAGGACCTGTGAGGGTGGTGAGGCACTGGAAGGCATTATCCGAGAAGCTGGGAATGTTCCATACCCCTGGAAATGTTCAAGGCTGGTTTGAACAGGGCTTGGAGCAACTTGATCTAGTGGAAGGTGTCCCTGCCCATGGCAGGGGGTTGGAACTGGATGATCTTTAAGTTCTCTTCTGACCCAAACCGTTCTTTGATTCTGTGACCTGGGGGTGACAGGAGGTGCCAGGCAAAACATGATGCAGACAAACACTCTTGCTGTGATGAGTCACATCCTGCACAGCCACCCAGCAGGGGAAATCCATTCCCCATGGCTGGTGCTGCTGAGGCTGTCCCTGGAAAACTGTGTCCACAGGTGGAGACGGACATGGAGATGATCAAATGAAGAGCTACCATCCATGCAGGGCTGGAGCAGCTGTGCTGCAGGGGTGGTTGAGGGAGCTGGGCTTGCCAGGGATGCTGAACCAACAGCCTGCAGCTCCTTGAAGGTGATACGTGGAGATGGGAGAGCTGGGGTCTTTCTCAGCAAGGGCAGAGGAGGTAGCAGGAGCACAGTGTGCAGGTTGGGAGGCTCAGGCTGGGTTTTAAGTAAACCTTTCTTCAGGCAGGTGGTGCAGCTCTGGGAAAGGTGCCCAGAGCTGTAGTGAAATCTGCCTGAGAAGGTTCCAAGGCTCTGCTGGGTTAGGCCATGGCTGAGCAGATCTGTTACTGATGGTCCTGCTTGGAGCATGAAATCGGACCAGACGTCACCCCTGACTAGGGTTTCCATGACATGATGAAGGGTCCAGAAGAGCCATTCCTAAGTTTTATCCTGTGAGTGACACCTTTAAGGGTTATACTAACACATTTTTATATTTAAAACAAAGCCCAGAGCTTTTTTCTTTCTTTTTTTTTTTTTTTCCCCCCTGGGGATTAATGATTGACTGGGAGATCTGATGGCTCGAAGGAAGGCTGCAGGGCACTAAGGCAGTTGGCCACCAGTTTCACAGAAGATGCCCAAGAGTGAGGTTGTTACCGCAACTGGAAGAACATGTTTTAGCGGGCACTAAGTTATGGGATTTGTTGTCATTTTTATTTGCTTTGCTGGGAAATAATTTCTGAGAAAAGGGAAGGAGCATCAAAACAATTTCTCAAAGGTGTCAGGAGGCAGAGCAGGGAAGTGGAAATGCCCCAAATGGTTAATAATAGAGATGGATGAAAGTGGTTTGACAAGGATTTCAGGAGTTTTCTGTATGCTCACTGCAAGACGTCATCTAATATGAATGAACTTTGAGCAAAATTTTTAAAGGTTTGACAAATGCAGCCATTAGCAACTTCAACCAAATTTGAAAATTTATTTGCAGGAATTTATCTCAGGTTTTCTGCATTTATTTGTAAGCAGATATTCCTTGTTTGATTATTTTTAAAATTATTTTGCTCGTTATGAAAAATTATTCAATGATGTTTCTGTGAGAATATATTCTGATGTGCACAGACATTTACTGCAGTAGTGGCTTTCAAGATTTGCTCTTCTGAATTGTCCTTTTATGATCTGCTTCTCTTTTCCTTGAGCTTTCCTGTCTATGGATATGAGCCCAGGAAGAAATCTGCAGACTATCACTAACTGGCTTTGCAAGACCTGTACAGGGAATTTTTTGCTTCTCATTTTAACAACAGTTTGAGAAGATCTGGCAAACTGAAAAAGTGGAAGGTTTAGATGAAGAGAGACAAATAAGGTGGTTATAGACTCTGTTATCTCTGTCTGGTACAATGGTTATGTTTTGAGTCAGGGCAAATACAACCACATACATTTTCTGTCCTCCTGCACTCCGTCCCTCATTTCTGGGACAGGGTTGCACCTGGTCCTGTACAAAGTGTTTATAAAGGACCAGAGGAGAAACCAATAACTTTCTACCCTCGTATAAATTACAGCGGTGCTTTATTCAGTGTGCCAAATACTCTATTTTGTTGGGTTATATTGGACTTGGCTGGGAGCTGTCTGTCTCTGGAATCAGGCAAAGTGTGCTCTGTAGATACAGGCTCATGCTGGCTTTCCAGGGAATGGATTTGAGCTGGAAAGGAGGATCCAGCTCTCCAGAGGGCCAAAGAGTGTGAAAGTCAGATCCTGAAACTAACTGAGACTAAAGGAAATTTAGATTTAGGTCTGGTTTTGGGAACTCAATCACAGGAGTGGCTGGTCTCTTGAATCAGGTTTACCTTTATGCACTAGTGAGAAGATCTAATCTGACAAAGCCTTGGCCCCTGTTATTTCTTTCCTGATGATATTTTTCTGATAGAGATAAGTGATTCATCATTTTTTTGAAAATCTACATCTTTGTCCCAAGACACTTGAAGATATCTGCAATCCCCTTGCATATTTCTCAAAGGGAAACTTTATGTTGCCCATGAAATTTCATTTTTAGTGCTAAAATAAACTTCAAGAAAACTAAAATTTCCTTTTTTCCCTACATTTCAAGTACAGATACAGCTTCAGAAAATGATCTCATCCTGCTTTGTCATTTTGACATTACCTTATGCAAGATGAATATCCCAATAGGTACATAGTATTTGCTGTAACAAGTCAATATATTTGCTTATCCACTTCCCAGAAGAGTATGAAACCTTTTGAAATGCACATTCTTTTTTGTACTTCAATATGAGAGTCAAGAATAGAGTTCATGTCACAATGATCAAACTATAGGAGATGTGTAAACAGCACAGTAACTCAGGACAGTAGTCTGTGAAGCCTCTTCTGGAAACCCTTGTATTCTGTATCATAGGAGACACCTTAAACTAATCAGAGCAATAATATACACAGGGGTGACGTACCTGTGAATATTTAACGAGCACCATTTTGGGACACAGCTTTTTCAGTATGGAATGTCATATTCTTTGTAGTTTGTAAAGTGTAATTTCTAGACACAGGAAGCCCATAAATTGATCCATTTCAACTTCTCTCCTCCTTTCTATTTGGTTCTTGAATTGTTCTTCTACAAAACTTCAGGTTAGTTCTCTTTAGCTATCTCTTCCCTGTTGTGCTAAAATTATGTTAAAAACAGAAATTCCACTTGCTGTTACCCAACATGTGAATTTTTACTTTGAGAACATTGCATGACAAGTAAAATAAAAATAAAACATAAATGTACACAGGTACACCCTCAAATATAATACCCTGGTTCTATGAAAGTATTGTGGGTTTTTTGCTGGTGGTTGTTTGGTTGGTTTTTTAAAGAAGGGGGTTTGTGTTGCCAGGTTTAGAACAGCTTAGAGTTATGTTTCTGCTTGCATTGACTGCCCATGTTGGCTTGGGCATGTTTCCTTTCTAGAATGGACCTTGTCTAACTGCTTCATGTATTTCTCTGTGCTGTGGATATTATGTATTTTATTTGCACCAGAAAACAACTGCTTTGAAAAAAACCTAGAGAGAGGGAAAGGTTCTGTCAGCATGGATAGTGCTGGCACTGAATTTCCAGTCTGGTCTTTTTGCAACCCTTTGGAAGCAGATCTCATCACAACAGCAAAGGGAAACACCTCATCCTACTAGACACTCTTGTTAGTACCCCATAATAAATGTTTTTTAATGACAACAGAACACCAAACTTACGTGTTTAAGGACTCTTGTCTTCATTCTCTCTTTATGCTCTTCAAGCCTTTTCTAGGCTGTCTTCTATGACAAAGACTGGGAAGCAAATAGGAGAGGTCAAAACAGCATGGCTCTGTTAACTGAAGGAGCTGGGGTTTTGTTCAAAACCCTCCTTTCTCCTCTGTGTTAGCAATTTGAATTATTACAGTTGAGTGCTGAGCAGAGACTTGGATGATTCTTGATGTTTAAGAACAGGGAGTGAAGCACGTTGATGTGTGGGTGATGCACAGTGTGGGTTCATGCATGTACTGTGTGTGCATACAGATGCATTCATGTTTTCTTGATGCAAAATCCATCCACTGGCTAAAAAAAAGACCTGACAAGTTGATGGCTCTACTTTCTCTGTCTGAAATTGCCCTATTATGTCAAGTTGTAAGATGTCATGTGAAAGACAGACATGGAAAAGTGCCCTCTGCACAGGCCTAGAGTAATAAAGTAATGAGCTATAAACAACCAAATAACCATGTTCTCTGCATCTGAGACTGGAAGCCTGGCTCTCTGCTTCCAAAACCACCTGCCTGGAGCTCTTGAGCTAATGGTAAATCTTTCTGACATCTTGCAGCAGCAGGTCTCCTCTCCTTGCTTATCAGCCACATCACACTCGAGGGAAACATCATGTTAGGAGCCAGGAGCGCTCATCAAATTTCAAAGGTGTTATAAACCCTGCTGTGCCTGGATGACTAAATTGCAATGTGAGGACTCTCACCCTGCTGAAATATGGCTTGGGAGAGCACTCACTGTGGCAGGTTCTCTGCTTCAGCTGCCCATTGTGGGAGGGGTGAGCTCATGTACCCCACAGGGCTCTGCTGAGCACAAGGGTGTTACAGGCTATGAGGGGCTCATTGTCCAGGAACATATCACCGAACTGACATTGTACCTCTAGATATTGCCAAGAAGGGTGATACATCCCCAGGGATGTACACAGTGCATGTGCTGGTCCTCACCTCTGAAGTGACCTGGACTTCGTCCTATTGCAAGTGGCTGGGTTAAACAAGCTGGAGCACTGATGTGATGCATTAGGACACCTTTCTGTGCCTCACAAGGCCACCTGATCACTCTTCCCACACAGTCTTCACTCACTGTTGCTCTGTGCCTACCTCAGAACTCATCAACTGGAGTAAGTATCTCATATTCGCTCAGGGATTTGAATAAGGAAGGGGCTCTACTTCTAATTGCTTGTGACCCATTAAGCTGAGTTTTAAAATAAAGCTTTCTTTTCTTTCCTCTCCCAAAAGTAATTAGTGCAAATCGAAATTTGCACTTTGTATAGATGTGCAAAGGAGGCCCTAAAAATTCAGTTTTTCTCAAAGGCCAGTGGCTGAGGCTCGGACATTCCCTGGCAGATACGCACATTTTCAGTCTAGGCTTTTGCAAAAGCGAATAGGGCAGCCAGATTCAAAGAAGCAGCAGTGGTTTTGTCCCAGGCAGGCAATGCCACTGAACTTTATTTAATCTTAACTATGCTTGAAAATGCAGCTGTAACCCCACAGAGGAGAGCAAACAGCACCCTCTGCCCCAGATGCCTCAGTCAAGAGCTTGGGTTGAGACAGCTTTGATGCACAGTGTGCTGGGAACCTCAGCCTGGCCTATGGGAATTTATTTACCTTGTGGATCTTTCTCAGACTAGAAGGATACTACTTTAATTGACAAGATCAAAGGCAAAGCTTAACCTGGTGATCAGGTGGTAATTTCCTTGCTCTCCCTACAGTTCCCTCCCTGTTTGAGGCAGGGGTGGTGATCAGGGCACTTACTGAGTAAACCAAACATTTCTCTTTATTTAACACCTTACTGCTAGGCTCCCTCAAAGCTGCTGAGTTTATTCCAAAGATCAACACAGCCCCTTGAACCGCTGAAATATTTGACACAACTTTGCTTGGTGGAAGGGTTGTTTTTGAGGCCGTGAATGCAAAACCTCATATATTCGAACCCTCTCATCTCCATCTGCAAAGAACAAGTTCTTTGATTTCCTTTTCCCCACTTTGCTTGGCCGTTGTTGTCAGGAGACTCTGCAAATGTCAAAACCATTATCTGTCACAGGCAAGCAGGCTCTTAACTGAGCTTTTTTTTCCTGTCTAACCTGCTGCACTCCAAAGAAAAGGCTAAAATGCTGGCATGGAAATGACCTTTTGGAAATCATTAAGTGTTGAAAGTAAATTATCTAAAATTGACATGTATGTGTATATATATTTATCCTCATTTGGACCTTTCTTTGCTTTTTATATGTACCTGTAGGAATAAACCTGTAGATTTTTATATGTTCATAGTGTCTGTGTGTTTACATACATATAGAATAATAAAATATAGGTCCAAATGTTTGAATACACCTTTCCACTTGGAACTTCATTCAGGCATATAGCATTTCCCAGCTCATAAATTATACTGTTGCTTTTTGATGGGAACCCACAGAAAATAAATAAAAAATATGGGAGGAAGAAGTGTGAAATAACAGTCTTGTTTGCTGCCTTGTGCTGTCTCCATCCTTCTTTTTTATCCCTTGTTCACATTGTTTCCCTTCTCCATTTATGTTGATCGAGACATGACAGGCAGACCTGATATTCAGCTGCCTTAGTCCATAAATGTCTCTTTGGATGATGCTATGCTCCAAACAAAGTTCAGGGCAATTGGAACAAATATCCTGAGTTCATTATTAGTTCTTCTGCTTTATTAGGACATTTTTTACCCTTTATGTCTCCCAAAGTGGTTAACTCAGCTCTTGTCAGATCTGCTTTAGGTGCAGTGTTCTAGGGGCTCCTACTGGATGCCAAAAGCTGTTTTTGCCATTAATTCCCCAAAGGGCTTCAAGCCATTAGAGCTCCTTCTGATTTATTTCTTCCATACACTCTGACTGACCATCCAGGCTCTGTGCTTCTGTATTGTGTCTTCCATGCCACAGGAATTTAAAATGTCTCACAAAGAACTAACCTAATACTGACCATTTAGGAACTGAACCCTGAACCCAAGGGTTTTTTGTTTCCATGAATAGCCTCCCTTTCCCTTCCATACAGTGCTGAACTAATTTTTAATAGTATGCAATGTTTTCACAATTAAGCAGAAAAAAACCTGTGAAACACACCTCATTTTAGTACTATTCAAGATTGAGCTCATGTCTGTTAAAAAAAGGCTGTTTTGGAGTACTCAGCTTTGAGCAGTCTCTGATTTGTGTTGTATTTGTACTGAGCATATTTGCAGTTTCCAGAAATAGGACAAGGCAGAGTTGTCAACTGTACGTGTGTTTTGGATGGTGTGTGCAAGAAATTCTTGCAAAGCTCTTGTGCAACAGGGCACAAGGGACAGAACTGACCGTGTTGGTTTTAATCCTAATCAGTCATGCCAGACATGAGTCACTGCTGCTACGGAGAGCAGGTCTGTTAGTCCAGTCACAAGCTTGGTCCTGGCTCATTCTCCCCTGGTTTCTCTGAGAGCAGTGGAGTTATTGTGGGTTTAACCCCTCAGCTTCCTCTGCATGAGGCCACAGTACTTTCAGTTCAGATCCTACAGATGTATAACAGCTGGAGAAGTAGCAAAACATTGGCTGATGATTGGCTCTTAATCAGGTTTAAGAAGAGAAGGGACACTTCTGCACAGGGAAGTTGTGGAACGACCATTCCTGCAAGTGTCCAAAAAACGTGTGGATGTGGCACTTGAGCACCTGGTTTAGTGGTTAGCAGAGTGGTTCTGTATTGTCAGTCTCAATGGTCTTGGAGGTCTTTTCCAACCTTAATGATTCTATGGTAAGACAAAGATGCCTTTTGGTACCCCAAGAAAACTGCTTTTTCTTTCCATGTGAGTGCAGCGAGATGGTGTGTTAGGGGTCAACAACTTCCCTTCCCTGTCACTGATCCTTGTGGAAGTTGGAGAGTCCATGTCAGGTGGCTCCTGTGGCAGCTGCTTTGAGGTCACAACGGGGAGAGCAGACCAGGGAGTGAAGTGCAAAGTTAGAGACTACAGCAACAGACACCACCTTTTTGGGAAACATCCCAGAGAGCTGGTTTTCCTCAGGGGTGTCTGTCTTAAAAAAACCCAAAAACCAAACCCAAATTCTGCAGGACCATGCCAGGAAACCCTCCCAGATGTGATTCCTAGTGTTCCATAGGTTTCATCCTACTGTGCCTCACTTTTAAAGTTATATGTATGTCATACATAACCTATTTTGGACCAAGTTGTAGGAATATAGAATAGTTTGTGCTGGAAGGGACCTTTCCAGGCCATTTAGTCCAACCTCCTGCAATGAGCAGGGACCTCTTCAACTAGATCAGGTTGCTCAGAGAGCCATCCAGTCTGACCTCTAATGTTTCCAGGAATGGGGCATCCACCACCTCTCTGGCAAACTGTGCCAGTGTTTTACCTCATTGTCAAAAACTTCTTCCTTATATCTACTCTTAATCTGTCTTCTTTCAGTTTAAAACCATTACCCCTCATCCTATCTCAACATCCCCCACTAAAAGTCTGTCCCCATCTTTCTTACAAGCTCCCATTTAAGCACTGAAAGGCCACACCAGGCAGTTTTTCAGCCTTCCCCCCTACTCCGCTGAAGCAGCCCGCATTTCACAGTAGAAAGGCACTAACAAGCAGCCAAGGAAAGGGAAATGGCAGGCAGATGGTACCCAACCTGTGACAGCTTTGCTGGTAGCACCAAGAATTTGCTTTTATTACTCCCCAACATGATGCAAGAGTTAAGAAAGGCCATGCATGTAGGGTTTTTTTCACCTGTGCTACCCACAAACAATAATTAAATCTTGATGTGTACTTTAATTAGGCTCCTTGCCTCTTTTTGGGTTGCAGCTTACAATGAGTTTTTTGGTTTCCCATGGGTAACCATAGATACCATGGGTGGGAAAGAGGCGGGGGGAATATTAACTATGTCACATTTCTGTGTTAGCTGCTCTGACACAGACTTTTTTTTTTTTTTTTTTTTTTGCTTTGATATCTTCACTAAAATAATCTTTCCATCACTTGATGGCAGTAGAGCTATAATGTAAATTTATAGATACTGATTCTGCATGGATGCATTGAAGAAAAAAACCCACCCCATGTTTATGTTTGTCCACATATTTTTCTATGGGTTCTTTTTTGTATTATAAGTTTAAAAAAGATATAAGGCACAGGAAAGCTTTGTATTTCAAGAAGGGATTAATGCAGAGGATATTTCATTCATTCACAGCCATCAAAAATAATAGTTTGTGTAACAAAACATCCCCTAAATTTCTTCCACTGTAGCTTCAAACTCTGCAAAAGCAAAATCAACTTTTTTTTATTGCATTTTTAACTTCTATGCTCTTCATTTGCTTTCTGTTGTTAGTGCTGTGATAAAGGCAGCAGCTCTTGTAGTTATGAGCCTGTGAGATTTCACACTGTTGGCAAGGCTAGTGCTTGCTCTTTTACAGTCAAAATATACATATTAAATGCAACAATACTGATATCAAGTTACTCTCAGCTCTCATTACCTGAAACTCACATAAGTCCCTGACAAATAGTAAGACTTTGCTATATAACCAACAAATGCTGATGCCTCTTTGTAGTAGTGCTCCTACAATCCAGATGAAAGTAATCTTCATAAAATCAAGACTATCCCCTAGATACCCTTTCTGTCTCACCCTGAAAGGTATAGCATGGTGTGCCTTTACTCATGATACAGCAAAAACCTGGCTCCATTCCCTGGAAGCAAACCTGCAACCCAGGATGTGTTTAATGCTGCACAGGTTATGCAGCAGTGTGGATTAGTTGCTAACTAAATTGTGAACCAAAAATAGAAGCTGGTTGCCTGTCTTTTCCCCCAAGTGACTGGCATGTGTTAGCGGCTCCATTACCTGTGGCACTGAATCCAGAATCTGCCTTGCCAGAACCAAGCCTTTAGTTTGCTGCCTGGATGCTGTGAGAGCTCCAAAATATTTCCTTGCCTGGAGTTATGACTGTACAATTTCATGCGCTCCAAGCCTTGCACGAAACCGGCAGTGCCTTCTAGAGGAAAAACACTTCCCATCCCAGCGCCGATCACCCCTGGCTCATATTTTTACCCTACTTTGACGTCAGACCGAGCTGTTTTTTTCCCCTCTCTTTCCTTAACTTCCAGTCCTAAAAACTTTTGCACAAGCACCTGGCAGCAGCACAGCTGCAATATTCCGCTGTGGAGGGCCCTCCACTGCAGATATCCCTGGCTGGAAGAGGAGCATCCCTGCAGAGAGAGGAGCATCCCTGCAGAGAGAGGAGTATCCCTGCAGAGAGCAGGCGGCATCGCACTGTAACCTCTCACGGCAAGCCCGGGAGCTGTGCCGACCGACATCCCCTCCTGCCTCCGAGCATTTTCCCCAGACACAACGACTTCACAGTGTCTTCCCACTGCTAGATGGCAGAGCTTTTGCTCTGCTTGCCTTCCCAGACGTGTTTTAACAGGGGTACCTGAGCTGCTGGAGTGCTCATCTGCAGAAAGGATGCACCCAGGGTATCGACAGCTCCTGCGAGCCCTCCCTCCCCCTTTCCCTCTGAAGCTATTCCAGGGAGCACGGCTTATCCTTTCTCTCTCTCACACAGGTCTCTGGGTCAGTTACTATTTAATTCTTACACTCCCTGGGACAGCCTGAGCTGGGGAGATGAGGGAAATCTTGTTCCAGGCTGCATCAGCAGCCTGCTGAACAGCTGCCTGGGGAGGTGGAAGACACAGAGTCATTTATCCCCTCTAAATCAGGCAGAGATGGAGTTGAAAATATCTCCTATTGCAGGCATGTTTTATATATAAATAGATTCAGGATTTTGTTCTCTTTCCCCCACCTCCACTATTCAGAAAGGAGACAGGTGATTTTGCTGTCCCAGCTTGTAGAAGACCAGCACCATCCGTTGCCCTCTTCTGAGCCTTACCCCGAAAAATGCTTTAGCAGGAACCTTTACAGATCTCACCCTGAGACCTTTCCCTTGAGGACATGAGTTCTTTCAGGGGACAGAGCCAAAGCATGTACACCTCAGCATCCACCTTGCAGAGCTTCTCTCTGAGCCCTTGTCCTTGCTTTGAGCTGCTTGTTCTGCCTCTGGACTGTGAGCAATTCCTGCTTAGCAGGACCTGTCCTTTATGATTCCCCAGTATTTTGTTGAATCCACTGTTAAGTGAGGCAAGCAAAGGAAGACAACCCCTCCTGATACCAGATAAACTGTTGTTATTTCACTCTGAGGTATTTTGACATTAATAATGTCGGGAGCATTCAAATAATGCTGCCAGGGGAATGGAGTAATATTTAACTTTCTTTTTACCTTGATCTCATTACTTGCTAGAAAGCCTGTTACAGAACAACTGCTTTTCTGTTTATGAAAGGAAAAGAGGAAAAAATACTCCATAACTTTAAAACCTGAAACTGCTAAAGACAACACAGATTATTTACCCCAAAACAACACTCTCAACTTCAGCTACAGTAACTTTATAGGAGATGCTGCGGCCTTTCAGTTTTCTGCATTTTATGACTGTTGAGGACTTTCACTATAAATCCAGACATTTGCAATTCCTTTATCTGTCATAAGAAAGTGGTTGGTAAATGAGTGAAGTACTCCAGTTCTCAGGGATGTTATGATCCAACATCTGCTAAGTCCATGGAAACATTCCCTGTTGACTTCTGCCAGTTCTGAATCAGCCACTTTTGAAAAAGATGGAAAAGGCAGAATATTTTTGCCTCTTTATAATTTAGCAGTAAGAAACCTGTTATTCTGAAGTTCCTTTCAAGTGCCAATGTAATTCCACTGGACTCAAGTCTTCACTGAAATGGAATTAGACCAAGAAATATTAGGGCTGGGTATCTGGGTAATGAATTATGTTTGTCCTCAGGAAATGAACTCCTGTGATGTACTTCAAATCCCTGCAGGCTGTGGGAGCCAAGCTCTACAAAACATCACTTTATAGATGACTCTTCTGGTTTCAGTCCTGACCTTCCCTGCACTAAGCTCAGACACTACAGAACATACTTTAAAATATTACTGAGTTGGTCTGATTGTTTCACAGAAAAATATTGGCCTTCTTTGTTTAGATGTCTCCTGAAATAATTTTTGCTCTGACAAGCCCACACTTCTCTGAGGAGTGTCCCCTGCTGCCATTTGCCACTGGCACTAATTCTGGGGTGCCACTGCTGAGCTGCAAGAAGACTCAGTCTGGGGGCTGATTTCTTCCCTGCTCCACTGTAAATACTCTCAGTGTCTGCATAAAGCAAGTCTGACAGGATCCCACCAGCTGTCTCTGTCGAGGATAATATTTTAAAGCAACTAATTTCTTCTGAGGTCTTCCATGAAGGAAAAGAATTATCCTTCCCTTCAGCCTGTTTCCTTGAAAAAGGGCAAAAGGTCCAGGCTGGTGTCAGTCACCCTGCTCCCTTGATTACACTTTCCCCCTCATTTTCAGCACAGAAATTTGGGATTAAACTGAATTCCCATTCCCTCCAAAAAATTTAATTTTCAGGACTCCTTGTTCCATCACGTTTTCTTTATTGTACCACATTCCCCTTCAGCTCACTTGCAGCGGTGCCATCTGTTAGGATGGAGCTAACTCACTGCACTCGGAGTAACCAGCCCTGAGTAGATCCAGTCTAAATGTCCTCAATCTGTTCTGCCACAACCCCAGCTTAGTGAGAAATACTTTATGCCACCTCAACCTTGAGCACATGTATTTATGAGGATCTTTTTTAAGTCTTGGTGCCTCTAAATCAATCCCAAACTGCGAATCCTGAGATTAATAGTGCCTATTTCAGGGTCCAGGCTTCTTTTATGATTTTCAGTATACTCTTTCCATGCAGTTTCTCCTAAAAACTGCTACAGAAGTGTCAGTTTTCCAGGAAAAAGGCTAAACAGCTTGTTTATTTTCTTCTACTTCTTTTATGTCTTGTTTGAAATACTTGTAACAGACTAGATTTCCTAGTAAATATACCAGTTTTGGTTTTGGAATGAAAGGGCATCATGCACATCTCAGGAGGACTGAAGCTCATAGACCAAAATGTTTGTCTGAGGTTAAGGCCTGAGGCTTAACGTGGTTTTCACAGGAAATGGATTTAGGGACCAAGAGAAGGAAAGCACAAGGAAATTGCTGAGTTTCTTTCCCTTGTTCTGTGTATTTTGTACGTGCTTTGGTCCCTGTGAACTTGTACTGAGTCAGGGCTTAGAGGTGTGTCTGTGACCTTGGATTCAAGTTTAGGATGTTGAAGCTTGGGTGGTTTCTTGGATAATGGAGCAAACTCTGACTCAGCATCTGGACATCGTGTCACCTGCAAAACCATGCACAGTATGACCTGTTGCAGTTAAAGTGCTCAGGCATAGCCTGAGTTTGGCATATGTGTTTCAATTCATCTTCCCCTCCTCCCTCTTCTTCCCTTGTTCCTTGATCCCTAAATGTTTTGTCAGATTTAATCCTCTGTGTTATTGAATAGACTGCTACACCAGTTTTATCCCCAAGTTCACACCCATGCAATTTCCAGCCTGGAGGACAAGGAGAGGGAATTGCACCTCTGTACTCTGAACCTCTCTCAGATCTCTTAGGAACCCTTTCTGCTGATACCGAAGTTTCTGGCTGCTCCCTGTTCACTCAGGACCCTTAAAACACTTTTGTAATTATTTTCTGGTTTCAAAAAGCAGTCAGGCATTTCCTTTAGAAGGAAAAGCTGAAAGCCTTTATAGCAGTAACATTACTAGTCTGGTGATGTCTCTTCTGTGTCTCCATGGACTTTGCAGTCAGAAGGTCTTCTGACAGGCTGAGCTTTGCCTCTGGTTCAGAGTGAGCTGCTCCTTACATAAAGTCCAGTGAGAAGGGGAAAACTCAGGAGCAAAATTGTGGTAGTTTTTTTTTTTTTTTAAAATAATAATTGGCCTATTTCTGTCTGATTTCCTGCCACACTAATACACTCTATCCTCTTTGCCATAGGTCTGAACAGGGACATGCTGTGTTTTCCCTCTGTCACTTCCAACCAGGGCTATTGCAATTAGGAAGGTTATTTTATGTTCAGGAGGATGCTTGCTGGTTCTAGCTGGTCCAAACCCCAAAATTGTGATGTGAAATGAAATGAAATGAAGGGGATCAGCTGGTTTAGTTTTCTAGGTTACATGCAATCTGCAGCAGTGGCTTTGCACAGCTCTGGTGTCTGTGTGCCTCTGTGCCTTGGAAATCTCCTTTCTCATGTGTGGGATCTATTTGACCTCATTATAGGCATTGTAGATTTAATTGTTCAAGCTGAAAGAGTCTGTGTGGGCTTTCTCTGTAGTTGTTAAAGAGAAAGATTTTCTGAAGGAGGATTTATTTCATCTGCTCTAGGATGCTGTTTCACAGTTTCCTTAATACATCAGTCTCAGCTGTTGCAGAAAATAAGTGATTCTATTACCCCCCTCTCTTTGTCTGTACAGTCCTGCCTGCTCCCTTGTGCTAAAGCTCATTTCCATGAGAAATTTGGACAGGGAATTGAGCTGACAGAGAATAACCCTTTGTAGTTTTTGTATTTTTGTCGGGGGATGTGTGTAGTTTTTAGTTTGGTTTCAGCCAGCTCAGTTTCTTGGACACTGCATAGCCAAAGAAAATCTAACAATGACAAAAAGAAAGATAAAGGAATAACTGGCTGTGGCAGAGAGATGTTGAAATAATACCAGCACCCCGAGCCTTGGGAGAAATAAAGAGACTGTGGAATTGCACCCTTAAAGAAGATGAATCTCTCTTTGAGGGGATGTCTCATACACCAAAAGAGCTTTGAAGTTCTCCACTTATGAAGAGGCTGACTTCCCATTATAGCCTAAAACCCACCCTGAGAAGGCAGGTTATGTTGTCCCTGCCCATGGCAGGGGGGTTGGACTAGATGGCCTTTAAAGATCCCTTCCAACCCACACAGTTCTATGATTCTATGCTATGCACTTACTGCTCCCAAGGAGAGGCAACAACTGCTGTGGATATGAGTGCTGGAGCTGTATCTGTCTCGCCTATCTTGGCATATTCACTGCCTTCCCTTTGCTGTTTGTCCATCGTGGCTGCACTGCAGCTCTCCTTTTGCCTCTGGAGGCAGCAGGCACGAGGCACTGCCAGCATTGTGGTCGAGTGATGTGTGGTGGACAGACAGAGGCAGAGCCCCATTCACAAATCCTTTTCGTCACAATTTACATCCCCTGCTGCTGCACATCGATTTATTCCCACTGAAGTCAGCATTAGTGAAGATCAGGGCTGTCTCTTTGTGGAAGAAGGGACAGGTCCATTAAAACCAATAAGACTTTCCATTAGGTTAACAGGTTTTGGACTGCACACCACATTATTTGTGAAGAAAGTACAATTTGTGCGTTTCCCTGCACAGTACAGGCAAGAGAACAGGAACAGAGCAAAACCAGGGAAAATTTAAAACCCTCACTCTCCTGTCAGCTTTAGCAGAGAAGGGTGCAGATAACACAGAAATGCAGATGTGATGAGGGATTTCTGTGGCAGCTGAAGCTCAATGGAAAAAGTTCACCAGAAAGCAATCCTGGTAAAGAAATTGCTGCAGGGATCTGCAACAAATAATGATTACAATAAAGAACCAATGACAAGAGAGCAGAAATGACAGTTTTTTCTGGAAGCAATTCCTGATTTATCTCCAACCAGAGTCTCTCTGAGTGAGTATATTAGAGCCTACACTATATAGCAAAAAAATAATGAAACTCACTTAAAATACAGGCATCCTTGCTCGCTGAGTGATATTGGTTGCTAAAAGATACTTAAATAAGGGAATAGCCTTGAAGCATAAGATGATCAGATGAACAAAATTGTTTTAATGTCCTGCCATGGATACGCTGGCTTCTAGTAGAACATATATACTAATTCTACTGCCAGCACGGAGTAGGAATAATAGCAGGACCATATGGTTTTCTCTCTCCTGTATGTCCTGACTGCAGTACCTTAACAGAAATAATATTTAAGAATGAGCGTAACATCCTGTGGCTGCCACACGTGCAGTGTAGGCAGAGATCACATCAGTTTGGCTCCCTCTGCCCTAGGCAGCGCTCCACTGCTGTCTCAGCATGGCCTTATCCCCTCTCTCATATACATGCTCCAGTTGTGCCCTGGGGGAGGGACATGCAATCCTGACTGATGTCATGCTATGAAAACCCCACTGTGAATCCAGACTCCTGGTTATTTTGGGCACTTTGGGAAGGATGACAATTAGTAATTATGGATCAACACTGCAGGGACACCACAGAGAACTCAAAGGAGGTCCTAGATGAAGTGTGGATATAGCCAGTCTACTCTGGATGGTGCTACTGTGAGCAGTGTGGACATGAATTAGAGATCTCCAGTTGGGTAAGGAGCTGGGCTTCATTCTGTGATGGGATTCAAAGACAATAAGTAATAATTCGTAATAATTCAAACTCATTTGGGCTATCAGATTTTTTCTGGGCACTATAGCAAGATGAAGGAATTCAGCATCTTTCTGAAGCACATTTAGTTTTCTCACTGTCACTTGGCTGCATCTTTTGTGTTTTAAGAAGGCTTACAATAACCTGGACATTTTTCCTAGAGTGACCTGGAAACTAAGGACTTTAATCAAGGCAACTATTTTGCCAGTGGATCGTGGCAAGTTCAGCTGGCAAAGACTAGGGGTGCTAGTGACTCTTGTCCCTGTGCAAGAGCCATGGCACACAGGGTTCAGTGCAGCAGTGTGCAGAAGGTACCTGGAAAAGGGCTGGGAGAGATGGGGTGGTAATAGCTGCATTTTAGGAAAAATCTCCCTCTAACACAAGTCAAGCACAATTATTGAAAACCAAAAGCCAATAGTTCTACTTTAGATTCAGGCACTGTTTTTAAATAGACAATGTCTGCTATTTTCTGCATTTCACCCCAAAAAGAGGAGAGAGAGGATGGGGCAGGGAGGTGAGGAGGAATGAATAATGTGGCATTCTTTTCTTGCTAAGTGACCTTTTAAAAGCAAGGAACTGAAATCTAAATACCAGGGGGGAGCCCGGGGGAGAAATTACAGACAGCTCCAGTCCTCTGTTGAAGAACCAGTGCAGGAGGCTGATTTAAAACATGGGGAATAGGGTCACTCCTTTTTCATCTAGAGAGCCAGTGCAATCACTTCACACTTGGCAGATCATTACTAAAAACCTACTCATAAACTCTGAGTTTAGAACTTGAGATTGCAGATTGAGATAGCTGCAGAGTACAGTGAAGTATTGAAATAACTAGCATTTGGTGTTCACATTAAATATGACATGGGTTTACTTTGGTGTTTGCTGCAAGTGGGCAACACACTGAAGCTAGTAACCTTTAAACCAGGATTATGGTCCTCTATATTTCGAAGCCTTCATTAAAGTTGGTCAGAGTTTTGTGTGTGTTTGAACTCCAGGAACTGACTGCAGATGACTGTGTGATGCCATTGATCTGGCTAAGCTCTTATTTACATCTGACTCATTGCATGTCCCTGTCCCTGTTAAAATTCCTAAAACCAGAGACCAGAGACCACTACATCAGAAAATCAATTCTCTCAGCAGTAATGCTTGACCCAAACCCCATGAATGTCCTTAGCAGGTGATCCTTCATCGAGCCTGAAAAGTTCCCTATAAGAGGTGCCAAACATAACGTGAAATACCAGGAGTGACCCTGAAAGTTGGTAGCGCAGCTTATAAAATGTCAAGAGCTAGAAAGGCAATGTGGGTTGATGTGAAACCTGTGAAATGAGGATGATATGGCCCAAAATACCACTGATGCTCACAGTGTTACTGGTGGGTCTGAACAGGCATGGAAGTGAAGCAGATCTCCGAAGCATCTGTCAAATCCTGTCCAGGGGATGGACTCTGCTAAGTTTTACCATATCCAGAGGTCACTGAAGGAATCAGGTAGTTTATTTCTGTCTTCTATGAAGAAATGACCACTGGCAGCAGGTCATGGCTGGCTGGCTCTGATGGCTTTGAACAGAGTCCATCACAGTGTGACCTGCCCTGAGTGAATAGTGACAGAAGGTGAATTTGAACATCAGAGTGACCTGGAGACCTGGTGAATGCTAATGAAAAGCTGTAAGTTTTAATTGTCCACAGTCACTGGCCTAGTTTGAGCCTCCTGCAGAGCAGCAGAAGTCTGTAAAGACACAGCAGTGAAAATCTTAGGCTATAAAACATCTGCTGGCTTTAAAATGACTTAAATAGATTATAGTCATACTGTGAAGCTGTTTGTTTGAGTTTCCTTATACCAGAGAATTGCATTTGGGGAGAGAAGGTGATGAAAGAGAATTAGATAAATAGATGCTCCAAAGCTTTCCTTTCCCATGGCGGGTTCTGGAAAGATCTCCCCTTTCCCCTGCTGGTACAGGACTTGGAGACAGCAGGGAGTCAGATGGCATCTGTCACCTCTTTGAGTGTTTGATATTCAGAGATGCACCAGGTTATTGCAAAATCAGCCCCATAGCCAAAAAGGGCTGTTGTCCAGAACTGCTGCAAAGGGTGAACCTCTGATACTGAGCAGTGGGATGATGAGGCAGTCGTGCTCTGATAAATCAGCCCGTCCTGTGGCAGGTCAAAAGCTATCACACTTTGTTCACTTGGGAAGGTCAGATAATCAGCATTCAGTCAAGAGGAGAAAAAGAATGACCTTGGGATTCATCAGTGTTAAAACAGATGTTCTAAATTACGCATGGCCACTCATTTGCCTGTGTATTTCTGTTCGTAAGAGAGTCAATGTTTTTTTGGGCAGACAGATAAAAGACCAAAACAAAAAACTGCAAAGCTTCTGGTTTAGCTTAGTCCCCAGAAACTACCCTTTGACTTGGAACCAAAGTTGTGCCAAAGAAAAAAATATCTTCATGTTCCTAAATGGTCAAATATTCCTTAGGGCAAATTTAATAAGCCAACACACACATAATTTTTTTTCTGTTATACCACAATCCTTTGACGAGGACTTCCTTCTGATACATAATCTTCACAATAAAGTGCTGAAAAATGCCCAGTTTAGATTAATCTTACCAAAAGGCATAAGCCCCCTCACACTTGAGGTTTCAGAACACCAGTTGCAAACTTGTGCAAGAATAAGAGGCCACAATAGTTCAGGGCAACATATGTAAGGATGATGTATGAATGACAAATGTTTGTATTTCAAAGTGAACTTGGGTTTTGTATATCAAGTCTTGTTGCCTGTATTTTGAAGAAATTTTTTTTGCACAGACCATTTCACTAGAACCTGTAAAATGGAGAAAAAGAGAAATTTGAGAAGCTGTTCATATTGTCATGAGATCTTTCACCAGAATCACCACTCAGGTTGCTCCTGCCATACATTTTCCCGATCTACCTTTAAATAACTCCAATGTGGAAGACATATCATCCACATAATGAATTCAAATGCTTCATCTATCATTAGATTATACATCCTAATGCCTAGCCTGTATTTTTTGATATAATTCAAGATTCATTCTCATTCCCCTGTCAGAGGCACCAAAAATGGATTATACTCTTTGTAGCAAAATTTGCTTGCTGTCTCTCTCTCTTTCTCTCCTCTCCTCATCAGTATGAACAGCTTCATATCTATCCACCACTCTCGCAAGGGACATGATCTGCAAAGCTCTATGGGTTTTTCTCCTTCCATTCATCTACATATAGTCTACATCTTTCAAGTGTGGCACTCAAATCTAGTGTTAAGAAGAGCCAAAGAACTTGTGTCTTGCATGGTCCAGTATGGTGTTTGTCTTTTTCAGCTGCACCATCATATTTTTGTCCTGATTTGATCTGCCAAAGTCTCCCAGATACTGTGCTGAGGAGCAGTGGCTTAAGCAGTTGGATCCCATCCTCTCTATGTCTAACCTGCTTTTCACTGAGGGTTATTATTTTGCACTTGTCCACACTGATTTTCTCATACTTGTTCATCTCACAAGGCAGTTTTCCTGCTCACGTAGAAGCAGCAAAGTAGAACAGGCACTCACTGATGAAAACACTGGAGGCTGCAGGACCCACTGCAAACCCTGCGGAAAACTGCTCAATACATCACTTAACACCAAAGCTTTGGCAACTTATGTGTCTGATTATTCAACTAGTTTTGCACCAATTCTATGGTCGTTTCTCACTGAGTCTGCTTCTGTCACTTGTTTATAAGGATGTCATATGAGGCATTGTCAATAGTCTTAAGGAAAATAGGCATCTCTTGTTACTCCTTTCTCCCCTGGCCTGTTATCCTGTCATAAAGGGAGGTTATATTTACTTTGCATGATTTTTTCTTAACAAATCTATACTGGCTGACATCTATTTCTTTGTTATTTGTGAGGAAGATTATTTGTTTATTATTTACAAACTGCTCAACTATTTATTTGAGGAGGAGAGTGTTTATATTTTCAGAATTCTGAGAACAGAAGTTACCTCAACATCCTTCCTTTTCCGTACCCCTTTCCTTACCCTGTAAAGCTGGCTATGTACTCACTCTCCTCCACTCCTTTAATTATCCATCAAGCTCTATTTTAAAAATAGCTGGGTTTTCCTCCCTATTTGTCTGGCTGGATGCTTCCTCTGCACCTCGCTGCTCTGGCTAGTGGAAGATTTTCCATTTGATTTTCAGATTGGATTTGTTTATTTCTGGACAGTTTGCACCTACATTCTCTTTTGCTAGGTCTGTCCTATAACTCAAGTAGTTCTTTCCTCCTCCTTGCTGTTTATCCCCAAGGAGAGATTTAATCCCTTTCAGGCTTCATTTTGCCAGACTAAATGGAAGAAGTGGTCATCTATTTTAATTTTTTTTGGTCTTGCATAAAATAAAATATCCTATTAATTCCTGGAATGTATTTTCTGCACCTTTTGACTGTTGATTTTTGTCTTGCTTTAACACACATGACCTGACTTGTCCCAAGTACCCCAGGTGAGGGCTCTGTGGATGCTGATGTAGCTGCAGGTAACATTGTTCACTTCCATGGCTGCCTCTGGCTGGTGTCTCAGTCCAGGAGTGCCTCAGACCTTTCTTACTCACACCCTGGAACAGAAATCCCCCGTTTTCATCCTGATGTGAATGACATCACTTTGTACCACAGAACACAATCCTTTTTAAATTATTTTGACAAGCTTCAAAGGCATGTGGTTATCCCTGTGTGGTTTTTCCAACTCTCTTTGTATTCATGCTGCTCTCCAGCTTCTTATCACCATCATACCCCATGACTTATCTTCATCTTTCTATGCAAGACTCACAGAAATATTTGACTGAAATCACTCTCCAGAGCAGTTTTGGAAGAATAATCCCTGTTCCCTTTCAACACTACCAGCTTCTCTTGCTCCTTCCCCACCTCCCAGCTGTGTCTGCCTTTTCTGGAAACTTCTACCATGATATCAAACCTGAAATGCAAAAAGAGAAGGGGACATTTGCTTCATTTCTGTCATGGTGAAACAAAGCCACCAAGCACCCTGGGTAAGACCAGAGCTGAACCAGACTCATCTTTGCTGTGTTAATGCAATTCTAGGCACAGGGTTCTATCCTACAGCAGCTTCTTATTTAGGATTAACATCCTACAGCAAACTCTACAGTTCCCCACTATCTCTCCTGAGCAGAGAGAACTGATTGCTTTCATTTAATTAAAATAAGATGTCATGCTTTGGCCCTCACTCCCACGCACATTCAGCTCAAGCTGAACAGCAGGATTTCTTGAAGCCTGACTTGTGGGTTAGTTTCTTTTTTGTTGTTGTTGTTGTTTTGTTTTAGTTTGCCTTTTCCCTGTCAGCTCTTTGTGTTCTTCTGTTTTTTGTTTTTTTTTTTAGCAGCATATTATCAAGCTAATACGTGAGAATCACCATTTTAAGTTTAGGTATCTTTACAACAACCATGTGCCTTGGGGAAATATATTATCCTGGTTTTTTTTTTACAGGCAGGGAACTGAAGCACAGAAGCAAAGGGTCAAATCTGCCACTGCAGATTTATCCCAGTGCAATTCAGGGAAGCAGACAGCTGTATAAAACTGCACTTACACAGTGATTAACCAAGCTATTTGATTTGCACTTAATGGTTTATTACAGTCTTCTTTTCGTTTGGCTATATTTACTAAATCTGCCGTGGAGCAGCTTAGGGTCAGAATGCTAAATCAGCATAATGATATTCAAACACCAGGCACTGTGCTGCTGCAGGGAGACGAACACATTTTCACATGTCTAACCTGCCAGAGTGAAATGTGTGACCCAGCAGCAGCAGGGGCTCTGTGCACACCGAGGGGTGGGTGACACAGCTCCCCAAGTGCAAACCCCTCTGTCTCCCTCTGTGCCACCTGGGCACGGATTACCTGGGCACACACTTCCAAGTGCCACTACTTTTGATGGGAATTAGGCTGTCTGAAGTGTGATTTATATCTAAGAAAACAGCAATAATTGACTGAAAGCTAAGTGCTTTGACCCACCCGACTTTGATGTTCGTGTGCTTTCCCCAGTGCCAGGTTGCACTCACTGGCGACAGAAATTTCCACTTTTCATCCTTGCTTTGAGCTGACTGAAATCTGCCTTTTCTCTCAAACTGGACAGCTGCCACTGTGTCCCTGCCTGTTGTGGAAAAAGCCTAAGCAGGTTTTCATCTTCAGGGGTTTGCTGGAGGGATGGATTAGTGAAAAGGCAGCCAGAAAGATACAAAAAGTATGTCCAAATAAAAATATAAAATAGAAATAATATATCCTTTGGGTTTGCCTGTGGATCCTTTCCAAATGATACCCGTTGTTTATGGGGAAGGGTTGTGCAAGGTGATTCCTGCAGCCAGAAACCATCTCTGGGAGATTTCTTGACTCACTGAACAAACTGATTTACAGCCAGTGGAAGCTGGGAAGTGAAACCCTCCATGTGGGTATTCTTGGTTTAGTGTCTGATGAGGGTTAAAGCCACTAAGCCATAAATAACCTCAATATGCTCCAAATCAAACCAGGCAGCAGTGAAGGGTCAGGCACCTCTTTGCAGGATAGATGCTGGAGCAGGGTGAAGTTGGCTGATTTGTGCCGATTCATTTAGTCCCACTTGATACCCAATAATATTTATGAGCCACTCTGTGCTGAGAGAAGGGGATGTACCTCACAACACAGTTAAATCGATGCAGTGTGAAGGTCCATAACCTTTCCTGATGCCTCATCTTGTGGCAGGGCACACAGACAACCCACCCACCCAGCTTGGAAGGGGATGGACAGGCGCTGGGGTTATGTGGGATCTGTCTCTCTAATTAGACAAAGCCACTTCTTCACCACTGAGCTGTAATCCATCAGAAAATGCAGGGAAACAGCATTGATTTTATGACTTCTGGCATAAAGAACCCCTGACTCTCAGCTCTTGAACAGACCCTGGGGCTGATTTTGGTGCAGAGGGGAAGGGAAGCAGTTTTGTTCAGGAAGGCAGCACTAAAAGTTAATGCTCTGCATCCTTCTAGTGACCTTTTAGTTTTTTTAGTCCTCCAGTCCTGTTAGTTATTCTCATATTCTCTAGAAGCAAAGAGATGTGTGTTTTGTTTATCTGCTCATTTGCTCTCTCCTCTTTTCATCCCTCTTTTACCCGGGTATTAGCCAGCTCGGAGATCTCAGTGCTCTGAAGCCAACTGAGTCCCAGGAGAGACGAGGTTCAAAGGATAAAACCCAAGCTTGTAAACCCAAAGCACATCCCAGGACAGCCAGATTCTCTCTGAACCAATTTTCAATCAGTTGCAACGTAAATGGTTTGGGATTATGACAAACCTTTGGTCACATCTCCCTGGGAACTGGATCCCTCCTGGTGTCACAGGTGTTGGCTGTCTTACCCATATCATTAGCCAGAAAATGTGTAGGGATGCTAATTTAAATGTCAGCTCTGCTTAGCATTTTATCATCAAAAGGACAATGTGCAGCTAATATGTGACCTGCAAAATTTATCTCAGGGGATGCCTCTTCTGGCTACCCAAAGTTGGTGGCAGCTCAGCTCAGACTGAGTATAAAACTGGAATTTTATTAGGTTGCTGTTTAAGGATGAATCCAGCTGAAAACCACCTCCAGAGATGCTTGGACCCCTTTCCAACTGTTTAAAACAAGTGTCACTAAATCAGACAAATGCTGGTGCTGGGACACAGCAGGCACTAATTTAACCCATATGCTCTGGGAATGCTCCTACATCTGTTTGTTCTGGGCACAACTAAACAACAGAATTAAATTTTTTTCCTCCCCCCTATCAAGTAAAACTGAATCACAATCTAGCCATGCAATTTTAAGCCCACTGGAAGGTAAATAAGGGCAGTTTTTGGCTCAGGAGATCACGAGCAGTAGCTCACAAATTGGTGTTCGCACAGTGGAAACTGAAACACTGCTGAGCAGCTCAGGGCTGTTGTGTTGGGTTTGCATGGCAAGGTTTTGGTAGTGGACAGGCTGCAGGAGTGGCTTTTGTGACAATCTGCTAGATCCTTCCCCATGCCTGACAGAGCCGATGCCACACAGCTCCAAGGCAAACCCACCTCTGGCCAAGGCTGAGCCCATCCGCAGCGGTGGTAGCACCTCTGGGATAATGTCTGTGAGAAGGGGTGGGGGGGAAACTCCATCAGCTGCAGCTGTAGAGAGGACTGAGACCGTGTGAGAGAAACAGCTCTCATTGCAGGAGGAGCAGGAGGTGCTCCAGGTGCCAGAGCTGAGGTTCTCCTGCAGCCCCTGGGGCAGCCCCTGGGGAGGCAGCCGTGCCCCTGCAGCACAGGGAGGGCCAGGGGGGAGCTGAGACCCACCTGCAGCCCCTGGAGGATCCCATGCTGTGACCCCGTGGGAACCCCACACTGGAGCAGGTTTGCTGGCAGGTCTTGGGATCTTTTGGGGAATCCATGCTGGAGTAGCCTGCTCCTGAAGGATTGAACCCCATGGAAAGGACACACAGTGGAGAAGTTCATGAAGGAGTGTCTCCCGTGAGAGGGACTCCACACTGGAGCAGCTAAAGAGTGTGAGGAAATCCTCCCCTGAGGAGGAAGAAAAAGTGGCAGAGACGACGTATGATAAGCTGACTTCAGGCCCCATTCCCCACACCCCTGGTACCACTGGAGGCGAGGAAGTAAAGACTTTGGGAGTGAATTTGAGCCCTGAAAGAAGGGAGGGGTGGGAAGAAGATATTTTCAAGATATGTTTTTATTTCTTGTTACCGAACTCTGATTTGATAATTTCCCCCAGCAGTGTCTGTTTCACCCTGGACAGTAACTGGTGAGTGATGTCCCCCTGCCCTTATCAAGCCTTTTGATGTATTTTCTCTCCCCTTTCCAACTGAGGAGAGGAGTGACAGAGCAACTTTGGTGGCCACCTGATGTCCAGCCAGGGTCAACCCACCACAGGTAGAAATCAGGGATAAAATTGACTTGGTTGGAAATAGCTGCAGCATGAAGGAATTATCTTTAGGAAGATGAGATATTTATTGTATGAAGCAAAATCTTTTTGCTTCTGTAGGAATTTTCCTCTCAACATTCCTCTCTCCCCATAGCCCAGGCTATTCCAATGTGTCCAGTGGAAAGTTATTACCTTTCTAGTTAAACTTTATCCCCTACTTACCTTCAAAAAGCCTGGACAAATTATTGCTGCTTTTGTTCAATATTTATGCTTCCAAGAGTCTGTCCTTTCTCTACCTTTTTTTGTCAAACATCTTTACTCTTTGTCATCTTGTTCCTTCAGTGTTTCATTGTATTTGCGTTTCTCTTACTTATGATCTTGTCTTGCTCTTTAATAGCTCAACAGCTAAGAAAGAGATAAGACAAAATAAGATCAAAATGTAGTTCCTATTCGTTTAAAGCTTGTGTGCAAAATAGAAATCAATATAACATCAATACCTGGTAGGAATATACAGCTCAAATAAGTATAAATGCCTTAATTATAGCCAGTCAGGTTTCCAAATGCTCAGTGTTTAGTGTTTGTATTATTTATTTTATTACTATCATTATGTTCTGTAACATATTTACTCATAGAAAAAGAACATGGACTATCCATCACAACTGAAATTTCAGTATTTTGTTTTGAACTTGGTATGAAAATAATCTCAAAATACTTTGCAAGAAGAAATTTTGAATTTCTTTTTGAGTATATGAAAAGGACCTTAATGACATATTTTCTTCCAGTAATTTCAGGCTGTGTCACACCAGGTGCATGTAAACAGTAGAATGGTAGTTTGATCATATCAGTTCACATTATATCAAAATATCAGCACTTTTATGATATTCATAGTTATTTTCAAGTTACTCGCTTTTGTGAAAGGACATCCAAGAAAAGGAATGCTTATTAAGGTAGAGAAGACTGTAATAAACATTTAATCGGGCTTTCTGAAATATTGGAATATGGATTTTCATCAATAATTCTGCTTCTTAACTGTTGAATTCAAGCTGAGCATATCTTTTTGGAAAGACATTTAGTCTTGATTTAGCAGGTCCCAAATGAAAAAGAATTTACCATGAGCCTCAGAAATTTGTTCCAATGGTTAATTATCCTGCCTTAAATGTGTACATCTTATTTTCAGCTTGCATGAGGTTTACTCATATATTAATTGTATATTTGATTGTAATTTGCTCTATCTTAGTGAAATGCATTGCACTTTTTTTTTTTTGATTACATGATTGAATAACATCTTTAAATAACCAACTTAGTATGAATTATAAAGTTTTACAATCAATTATACAAATGTAAAATTCAAGAATCGAACTTCACCTGAAAAATGCACAGACAGTTTGTTCTGCAGTGGCCCTCCCATTTTACAATATGTAGAATATGTACAGGAAGTAAATGTAAAAGAAACCTGTCCTGGTTTTGGCTGGGGTGGAGTTAATTTCACAGCATGTCTTTATCCAAGCGTACCGATTTCTTACTGTTTTCCTGCTGATTTGCCCAAAAAAGCACAGAAATGCCTCTAATGTGTAGGAACCTCTGAGCAACCTGGTCTAGTTGAAGATGTCCCTGCTCCTTGCAGGGGTGTTGGACTAGAAAGGCTTTAAAGGTCCTTTCCAACCCAAACCATTCTGTGTCTCTATGACTGGGGAAATAAACCCTGACATTAGACTTGGAAAATAGACCCTTATATAGAGAGATGATGTAGAGACAGTTTAAATCTCTGAGATAAAAAGGGCATTATTTTTCTGGCCTCTTTTCATTAACTAAAAAGAGAACCTAAGGTGAGAAATTCATATATAAATGAAACGAGATGAATTCTTATTCATTCACTTTTTGGTGTTCCATGTGCACACTTTGATTTGTACAAAAGAATCAGAAGAAGGAAAAAAGAAATTAAATGAATGTAGATGAAACTTAAAAAAAAGACTAGCATTCCTAATTGAAATGTTAACCTTCACTGAGATGTGTATAATTCCGTCAGGATTCCCCAGATTCATCTTGCTTTTCAACCAAATGTTTTATGAAGCAAGTGATTCACTAATGAGTTTAATTCTCGTTGGTGTGACGGGATTTGGAGAGGGTTGGAAAGGATGCCTGCTGTGGAGGCTAAAGTGGCACTAGAAGTGGAACAATGTTCTGTATTGCAGTTGGCAGGATCATAACGCAGCGAATAAGAGGATAGAGATTAATCTGTTGTTAAGGAAGAGCAGAAAGGTAAGGAAAGGATACCAGGCATGCTGGGTGGGAGGCAACTGCTCCAGTTTAAGTACCTAAAAGGTGGGTCTCTAGGTGGATCTCTTCAACGCTCTTGCAGTTGAAGGGAATAAATAAGTGACCCCAGGGAACAATGCTTCCAACCTTTCATGTGGCTAATGTTCATTGCCTTATGTGCCAATCTCTCTCTGCTGACTACTAAAGAAAGCCTGGTGTGATTACTTCGATGGCAGATGAACTCCCAGCCCCGACTACAGTCCATATTCCCTCCCAAAAGATGATGTGGAAGGAGCAGCTGATTTGTCTAATCTGCTCTTAATAACCTGCTAAAAAAGGAATCAGTAACTGCAGACAGCCTTGCAGCAGCAATCTGCAGAGGGTTTTTCCTCTTACCCAATTTAATTCTTTGCTGTTGGACATCATTTGGGTTGGAGCTTGCACTGGATTACAGGACAGGCCATACAAAATGACTTGTCATGTTATTACCATCTTTACTGCATGTTGTGCTCCTTTGCACTGCCTAAATCAACTCAGTCTATTTAATCTTCCCACAACTTTCTTTGAACTTTTTATCCTATTTACTTAATCTTCCCACAAACTTTCTTTGAACTTTTTATCCGGTTTCTCTGTTCCATGATTTGGCATGTTGCATGGTCCTCATTTAATTATAAACTCAATTTCTATACCTCTGTCAACTTTCCAGCCTCACTTGGACTCACTGCAGATGATTTCCTGCCAGAGTTACAGTCTAGGGAAGAACAGAAAACCTGCATTTAACATTAGTGTGGGAACATTTTCATAATCCAAAGTTTTGTGTTTTCTGTCATTAGCTGGAGGCATCCTACTCTCACCTGTCTCCACAGGACCATATATCCTGAGATGTGTGAGTGTGCTACTGTGGGAACACACTTCATGGAGCTGTAGTCTGAAGAGCATCAGGGGAAATGCTTTTGGATCCTCTTCTCCTTGGTAACACAGCCAAGAAATAAATTTAACAAAGCACCACATAGAAATGCTTGATTCCTGGTGTGGGCTGACACACACACATATATTATCTAGGCAGTAAATTGGGTTAATGGGTGTAAACAAAAGGTCAATGTTCAGAGGGGGGGAAAAGGGCTGTAAATTGCGGGGTAATGGGTGAATTTTATATGGCAGACTATAAATCCCCATCCCAGTCTCTCTGGGGAAAGGTCACTATTGAGATCCTGTGAAGACAGGCCGAGAGAGTTGGGGTTGTTCAGCCTGGAAAAGAGAAGGCTCCAGAGAGATCTCATTGCAGTCTTCCAGTACCTAAAGGGGGACTATAAAATAAGAGGGAGAGTGACTTTTTCACACAGACAGATAGTGATAGGAAAAGGGGGAATGATTTTAAACTAAAATAGGAGAGATTTAGGTTAGATGTTAGGTACCCCTGCTCATTGCATGGGAGTTGAATTAGGTGAACTCTAAAGGTCCCTTCCAACCCAAACTATTTTGTGATTCTGTGATTCTATGATTTCTATTAATCTCCTGTGGTGCTTTTGCAACTTGGAAGACTAAATGTCTTATGCTTGGAACATCATGAAGTGATATCTCTTGTGAGGAAGAGGTTTCAGTGATGGCCAGGGGCTCTCCTGGTGTTCTGGTATTATTTATTTATGCTGTCATCTTTGCTTGGATCACAATCCTATGTCAGGACCATGCAATCCCAACAAATCTCCTTCAGCAGTAGATTAATCTGTGACTTGCACTTCCCATGATCTGCTTATCAACATCCTACTCTTCTGCAGTTCCAGAGCCCGGTTTCCTTTCTGATTGCTTGCTCTGACCCTGTTTTCCAGAATTGCGGCAAAGGAGCAATGTGGAAGTGTCTAATCTATTGTATCTCACTCCATGGTTGAACCAGATGACTATAAATCAGTTGCCAGGATGCTTTCCCCAAGTTTCTGCTTTCCCCAGTCCCAGTAATAATAGTGTAAAGGAGTCCACATAAATGAGATTTTGTTTTTCTTTTCTTTTTTTTTTTTTTCCCCCCCCATTCACCTTATAGCCTTTTATTAGATCAGGATGAAAGTTATCCTGAAAAGAGGTACTTGGAAACATGCAGAGGGATAAAACAAAAGGTTAAGATTAATTTTGTTTACTCCTGTGTGGTAACTGATCCAGAATCAAGTAGATCATGAGACATTTATTACTGATGTACTTGCACAGAGCCTTCCACCACTACCAAGGCTGTTTGAAAATAGTGGGGAACCTCTTTAAATTAAAATTGCACTTTAGACCAAGACTTCTATGCTTGTAAAATGTACAGGAGTGACTACTGCTTTCCTTCCATAAAGGTCAAAGAAATGTTTTTAATCATTGCAGGTTGTAACACCCTGGCCAGGCTGGGTGAATACTTTCCACACATATTTACTTCAGTTTTTAAAGAGAATTAATTTGCCTGTTTCCTATCTTTTACTTGCTTTTTATGAACACTATAGTGTGTCAGCTTTACCTCAAAATGCTCGTTTTTAACTTGAAGGGCACATTTCAAATGCAAATTAACAACGGTGCCACTTCAGCATGTAGTAATGTCATTGCAGGAGCTTCTGAGCATCAAGATGCTTTTAAAGACTTAGTCTCAAATGCTGCAGCAGTGCAAAAACTTTCATGCCTCTCTGATGCAGGTGCTGTAGCTGGGTCCTCAGTGTCATACAGATGCAATTCTACTGCTTGATTAATGCATAACTCGGTAGTTACACAGAAATAGCACAGGGCCAGCAATAAAAGTGAGCGTTGACAATACGCCAAAGGGGAATTCAAAGATCATAATGCCATGTATTAATTGATAAATAAACTCACGAACCATTCTGAGTAGCAGATAGTTTTCAGGATACGACATGCTGAAATTGCAAACAAGGCAAACTACTCACTACACAATATTTATGCTTGTCTACAGGATGGAATAATGTGAATGTTCAGCTACAGAGGCAAGGAAAATTGGACGTGCTTCAGGGAGCTCATGATCCATGCATTTCATGAAATGAAACAGATGGATGAAGCAGACACATGGAGTGGGTGGGATGAGGTGGGAAGATGTGTTAAAGGAAATGGCTTTGTAGAATTATTAGCACTTCATTTTCTAGCACAGATTTTCCTACGATACCAAAGAAGTCCTCAAAGGTCAGGGCTGGGCTTTTTCTTGAGAAACAATGACTGAACAGGTGACTGGAAGAACTTTAAAAAGCAAGGAATTTGGGAACTCTAATGCAAACCATGAGTATTTGGGGATGCATGTTCTTCTGACATTGTGCTTAGAAATCTTGCTCACTGATTCTGCTCCTGATGCTCAAAAGTTAATGGGCAGAGCTCACCAACTGAATTGGGGTTTGGAATTAGGTTCTACACTGTCAGTATTATTGAGCTTATGAATATAAATCATTCCTTTTTATAAAGCCCTTGAAAATCTGTAAGTGAAATGGCCTAAGTCATAAGGTATTAAAACCAAAAAAGATACCCCAAACACCATCACATGTACTTGTTGTGGTTAGATGCATTAACATGTTCCTCTTCATATGACAAATAACACTGGCACCTTCAGACTTATTGCTGTACTTACTCACAAAGGCCGATTACGTGTGAAATATTTCTATTCATTCTTGCTAGAAATGTCCTAAATGGTTGGTTGGATCCCCAAGGCAAGGCATTATCTTTCAACTGGTCCTGCCTATTAGAAATGAATTACCCTTTTCTACTTCAATTCTTCACCAACTTTTGTCTCTCTGCAAAGCAGGAACTTGCCTTTTTGTATATCTAAACCATCAGACTGTAGAGGGTTTCTACTGTCTCAGGGAAACAATTCACTTCTCTGGGTCCCTCACATTGGTATTAATTGATGGGTGTTTAGAAACAGGAGAAAAAGCAAGTACGTCAGCTTCTAAACGTTCACAAATTGCCAGAAACAAGTTCACCTCCAGTTAGTTAATCAGGGCAGGGTCTGACTCAGAAACAGGCGTGCAATCTTGATTCAGTCTCATAGGTGTTGCCTGGTGTAATTTGAGAGCCCCAGCATATATATGAGACATCTGTGCAGGGTAACAAATACAGTACAGGACTAATAGTAGACCTGTGCCCTTCTAAAGCTGGTGTTGGAGACCACATATCATGCTCTGGAGCCTTTTAAATCATGTCAGAATCTTGTTTCAGCAACCAAATTGTGTCCTCCACCTCCAGTGGCTGGGATGGAAATTCAGACACCCAGTGAATGGACAAGATTGTGTTTAGGTGCCTTTAATCTGAGATCAGATCAGTCTCATCCTAACTGTGCACTTGTCCTTCTTCCCTTACTCCATCCATGACTTTGTCAATGTTCATTGGGGATCATGTCCCTGCACAGTCCCTGTGAGGCAGGAATTAACTGCAGCGGGAATTCAGCTGGCAGAGCCCCAGGAATGCAGAACCTTTGAGGAACAAACACACCACACCTTAGCAAACCCCTGCAGAACTGTCGAGAACCAACTCCTGCACAGGACCCCAAATTTAGGTCAGTGGAAGATGAGATTTATCTTGATGGACTTTCGTATGCATTACAGTACAAACTCCCTGCCTCCTCCATAAAATTTTCAATATTTTTCCTACTGATTTTTGAGGGCTTTTTGATCCTTTCCTGAGTAGTTACATATTGTAGTCACTAGCCATGAGCCATTCAGTAATGAAGAGTCTTCTTTCACAAAACTTGTTAGTTATTGACTTTTCTTCATCTTCCTTTGAAACTCCAGAGAGAAAGCTCTGCTGAAATCCCCACAGAAAAATCCCCAAGAGCCAATGGATGGAGGCGGGGCAGAACGGACAGCAGATTGTGTTTTGCTATTTCTATTAAAATATGTTTCTATGATTCATAACTGTGTTTGTGCCTACAAATGTGATTGTAGTAAGTTTGCAAACTCTTTGCTCTGGCTGTTGCTCTGCCTCTTCCTTTCATCTTGCTGTTTGTCATATACTCACTTTCTGCCTCTTGTCTTTTTTGACATTTTCACTACCTCAGGGGGGAAACACTGGCATTTTCACACATCACCATAATAGAAATAAAAGCTTGAAAGATCTAGATCTGAGACATGCCTATTCCTGGGGCATTGCAATGAGACATCATGAAAGATGTAGCTTGGCTGGATCCTCAGGAGATCACTAACAAGAAACCTGGAACCATAGCTCCTGAGAATAACCAAGCTGATGAAAGCAGACAAACATCTCTGCACTTCTTTTTCTGGTGAAAAATCCTGTCAGAAATTGTCATTTTTTTCTTTGCATATGGTTAAGATGAAATTTTGTTTTCCAGTGGAGAAGTAATGTTTTATTTAGGTTTTTTTGATGAATAGCTCTGGCTTGTCTACATTGACACATACTTCACACAATGCAAGTGAAAACTCCTCAGTGATTCTTTCCAAATTCCTAACAAGTTTCAGCTCAGGATGAATTAAAACCTATATATTTGGGCCAGGTCCTCCATCAGTGCAGGCTGACCCAGCTCTGATACAATCAGTTAAACCATATCAATTTACATTACCATAAATTTTGACACAAAATTTCACCCTGAGATGTACTAAAAGCAGTTCCTGTCATCAGTGCTGCTGAATTCATGGTTCAGAGATCACCAATTACCTTTGCAATTTGAGCCTGTGTCAGGCAGCAGAGCAGCTTCTGAACTGCAGTGTATTCTCTGTGTCTCACTGACAGAATAAAAAAATACCCAACTGGTGTAATGCATTGGGAGCAACTTCCTTCTTCTTGCAAAACCCATCTGCAGGAGCTAGGGCATTTTCCAAATATTTTATAACCAAGAAATAAAGGATATCAAAACTAATCCAATGTATCAGACCATTTTGGATAACTTCACATGAATATTTGGCTACTAATTTCAAGTCCTTCAGGGAGAAGGAAAAAAAAAAGACCTATTTAGCATGTGCTGATGTATGGTTGTGACAGGTGGTGCATGCAGAGACACCATCCCCAGATGGAAGACACTCAGCAGCTGCATCGCCCAGCGCAGTGTCTGCTAATGCATCACCAGTCTCCATCCTTGGAGGCAGCTGGCACAGGATACTCGGGATCAGAGTCTGCCAAGGCTGGCTGAGTTCATGTTGCATACAAAGGATGCTCACAGATTCAGGGCCCTGCAGGTCCGACCCCCAGCTGCAGGGAGGACTTGCTGCTGGTACCACCTTAGGGTTTTGAAAAATACCTAAAAATACAAATTCCTCACTCTCCAGTTGACAGAAGTGATCCAGTCCTTCAGGCATTCCTGAAACATCCCACCAGCACAGTTGTGGGGTTGCAGCAGACACTGATGCCTAGGCAGGCAGCAATCATTTTTAATTTGGGGGGTTGACAGTCTGATGTTAGGGCTGCAAGAGCAAGGAAAGGAGCCTGAACATATCAAACCAGAGACATTCCTCCTGAGCCATGGAAAAATAATAGCTTGACATTTTGAAGTGTCAATACCAGAGAGAGGGCTGAAAGGGACAGCAGTAGAGCACATGGCTGATTGCTCCACTTGATGTGTGCCCAGTAATCTTCTAATTCCAGCTGCATATACATTTTCTTCTGATCATAAGGTATTGAAAATAACTTGAAAGAGCACAGCCACCAAACGCTCCCATCCCTCCTGAATTTGGTTAATGTGATCATTAAAAAGATGCAGGAAAGTCTTGTAAACAAGGGTTGAATTTTCATGCGGCAATGGCAATGTCATAGTGGCCTGAGCATACAGGAAAACTATTAGGGAAACGAGTGTGTTTATTATAGCTTTGAAAGCAGTTTTCACCCCTTTAGCTACTCTGTTGAAGAGACTTGAAAATTAACATGTGTGTGCTGAGGAACAGAAATAGTCCAGAATAATACAGCCTGAGAAATCCTTCCTGTCACAGGACAATAGTATCCCATTTTCTGCTAAGATTATATCTTCTGTGCTGTGTTCAGGAGCCCCTGCCCAAGAGAGAGAGATGATGCCTCCAGCCCTTCTCAGACCGTGGTCCTCCAGGGCAGCAGCAGGACCTAATATAGATCACACCTTTGTGTCCTGCAGCCTGTGAGCTGTACCATCATGTAGTCAGGAAATAAGGAAAAAAAAAACCCTAGAAAACCTCTGGATTTAAAGAGCCTCCTCTCAGAGACTTGTAGACCTGATTTTTTTTTTTCCTTCAGGTGTTTTTTTCACTGGGAATAACTTTGTTATGTTTGTCTAGTTCCTGACCTATTAGTGCCCTGAAGCATGGAAACGGGAAGATTACAGCACTGTGGGTGTGCAGGAATTGGCACTTTCTGCAGATTAAATTGTCTGCAATTCCACATTCTAGATCTACATGGGGACACGTTTCAGCACTAAGAAAAATCTGATCTGCTGGGTAGATGTAATACGAGCTGAAGGCACGTGCTGAAGTTCTCTGTGTGTCTGGGAGGATTATTTTGTTTCACTGTTTTCCTTTCTTAGCTGTTGGCATCAAATGCCATAGGATAAAAGAACACACCTGCAGAAACTGCCACTTGCAACTCTGACTCTTGGACCTCCCTTCCCTGCCCTTTCCAGCTTGCAGCCCTTTCCCATCACAGAAGACCCCCCACTGCTCACCAGCCCTTCCCTACTGACTCTGAAATAATGTCTGACAGAACAAGGGCAAACAGTTTTAAATTAGAAGAGGAGAGATTTGGGTTAGATATTAGGAAGAAATTCTTTACTGTGAGGATGGTGAGGCCCTGGCACAGATTTTTCCCAGAGAAGCTGTGGCTGTCCCATTCCTGGAAGTGTCCCAGGCCAGGTTGGACTGGGCTTGGAGCAACCCGGGCTGGTGCAAGGTGTCCCTGCCCATGGCAGGGGGGCTGGAACTGGCTGATCTTTAGGGTCCCTTCCAACCCAAACTATTCTGTGATTCTATAATGAAATAATCCTCCCTGTGTACACAGAAGTGAAGCACGTGGGCATTTGAACTGTCTTTGCTCTTATTCTGAAAATTAGAATTTACTTTAATTTTCCATTGGGAACTAAATTTGTGTCATCCTGCCCTGAAGCCACGTTAAGTCCACAATATCTCTGACATTGCTGTGGTGCAGTGAGCTGATGCATGAGTCACTGCCTTCTCTTGACTTGAGAACTTTCCCTCATTAGTAGTTGAAAAACAAGCACAAGGGGAGAGAAGAAAGAGAGGGGAAGGTGGACTTTTTGGGCTTTTCTCAGAACTGAAATTAAAACTCTGCATTTCTGAAGGGACAGTGATATTTTTATTCACAGTCGTTTCCTAATGAACAACGTTTCTGTAGCTCCAAGGATATTCTCCCTAGCTGCTCCACTTGAGAACTGAAAGAAATCATCAGCACAAGGCATGTTGAAAATACCTAACTGATAGATTTTCTTAAATATTTTGCCTCATTTACTGAATTGACTGAGTAGTTCCTCCAAATCACTTCATCAAAGACTGTAAGGTTTGTTTCAAAATATCAAACCAGGTTTTATTGTACATCACATTGTAAATGACTTCAGGTATTTAATCATTAAGTTGAATCCCAACCTTGTATTATTTGCTTGTCATCTGTTAGGAACTGTTTGTCCTCATGAGTCTGAGCAGTGCCCAGAGTAAAAAGATCCTGATCCCCACTGAGGTCCCCAGAAGCTGCAATTGGAGACCATTAGATCTGATAACCAAATTATTATTTCCACATTGGCCCTCCTTCAATGAAACTGTTATTGAGGCACGTTCTGTGGCTTCATAACTGCCCTGGATTAACTTCCCAGCTGGAAAAACAGCTGATACTGCCTGTGAGGAGCACACATTAGTGTAGACGGTAGATACTTTGCTCGGGTGCATTCCATTTCTAAGCGGTCACATTTCACTGGAAGTGCATCAGTGTTTAGCGTCTCCTGACTTTTTCATTTGCCTTGGAAGGGGAACAGGAGGAAAATAGTTTGGTCTCTTCATCTTTGCTTTTTCTTATTGATAAATGTCCTCTGTATTTCCATACTTTAAAGGAATATTCTTTTATCATGATGAATAGCCCTTTTAGGCCCAGAATCAATTCAGACCTTTTCCCTCCCAGCACTTAAAATTCTTGGGAGGATATTCAAATCTCCATGTCCTGTTCATTGTTATGCGACTGCATCAGCACTGGAACAGAAATCAAACTTGATTTACATTTTGCTCTTGTCCAGGTGCTCAGAGCAGCAGCTTCTCAATGCTTAGTTAGTAGACTTTGCACTAAATAAATTTTTGGAACATTTACTAGTGTAGTGACATAAAATATGCGAAATTATTATAAATTTTGATGCTTATCAGCTATGCTGTGTTAAAGCTGGTCCATCCTTTTAAAATACACTGACTATCATTCTTGGTATTATTTTCCTTTCCATTTTTATTAGCTCCTCTTTGTTTCCAGATTGCAATTCTACAGCTGCTTAATGAAATGAACTCTTTCTTTTCTAGTTTTTCTGGGCACACACTACAAAAAGGCTCTGAAGTCCTAGAAGAAAGACAAGGAACTATGCTAATAAATGTTTTGAAGGATAGTGTCTTCCCTGTGCTGACAAGTTAAAAAAAATCAAGGCAGTAATTACAGAAAAGTATTTTAAACCCTCCTCACTCTTGGTATTGCCCTGCCATGTTCAGATTGCTATTCCCAAACAAATCCACTCAGATGTTACAAGGAAAACACAGTCAAGTGATTTCTGATTATATCTAGCTGCTATTAATACCTTGAACCTTCTTTAATCTGGAATTATCCTTTTAGAATAAGTTGAAATATCACTGAGTAAACCCAGCCATCTGTAATGTCAATGTACATGAACCAGTCCCTGGATCATTATTAAGGGCCTGGAAACCAAAATGATTTCAGGAACCATCAGCAGAAGAGAAAATCAGACAAACCAGAATAGAACCTAGTTTTGAAGAATTTAACTGAAATATTAATGAATATAGTAAAATAGTACAAATAGGAATATATATATGTAGTTTAATTTTTATAAAGGCAGGAGAAAGAACATTGACTTTTCAAAAAGTTTTAAGAAGATAAAAGCTAATATAGAAGTTGACAGGGCAGTCTGTATGGGATGCATCTTTTCTAAGCCTTAGAGATTAAACTGTGACGATGTCAAGGTCTTGCATCTGCAGATGGGAACCAGAGCACTCACACAGCTCCAGAGGAGGGGAGAGTCCTTCTCTCCTTAACTTGTTTCTACTTCATAAGTAAAACAAATGGCTGAGCATAATTTCTCACAAGATCTTTATACTCTGAGGTCTTGTAGCCAACATTATCATGTGTGATGCGTTTGCTAAACCCCAAAAAAACTTAGATTAAAGCCTTAGTTCAGTTAGGCCCAAAGCCAAATTCAGCAAGCCTCAGTTTTGGG
>JAWWEU010000125.1:70179409-70200551 GCA_035583155.1 Acropternis orthonyx
AAAACCTTTTCTTTTAATACTCTGGGTTTTTTTTTTTTTTTCTTTTTTTTCTTTTCTTTCTTTTTTTTTTTTTTTTGGTGAATGTTTTTAACCTTAGCTCAGAAGGAATAACAAAAGAAGCATTGTAAGGGCTACTAAAGGGCTACTACAAAAGTCTGTTAACATCACTGCATACCTTCCAGCACGCATTGGCTATGTATTGCTTAGATAGGAAGACTCTGCCCTTGATATTCAGTGTGTTGCTTCTCCATGACTTTGGCTTCTCTGTCCTGCTGATGGAGCTCCAGTAGTGGAGAGAACAGAGGTATCTAGGGGCATGGTTTATTCCACCCTTCAGTAGGCTTCTCAGATGAGACAGATGGTTCAATTGCTGATTTATTTCTTTTTTTTTCATTGACTGAGGTCAGATGTGACGTTGGGTATGTGTGACTGGGAGAGGATAAAGGTGGAAGAGAACAGATGTGACCTGCAATCAAGTCTTTTCATAACTTTCAACTCCTATTAGAAAAGTGAGAGGAATTGGGATACCTCACAGGACACCTGGTCCTGTTGCAGGCAGCATCTCGGTCTCCCCCACAACTGGATTTTCCTCTGTGCTGGTTCCAGAATCTCCCCTTTCCCCCAGCAACATGATACACAAAGGGAATACTCTTAAACCCTACTGAGAGAGAAGGAGTTCAAAATATTTAAGACATGGCTGTAAAGGCAACAGTCCATTGCCGAGTAGACTGAAGGAGTTCAGGATGCAGTTTTTCACTTTTGCGCTTTTTGGATTCCCCAGGAAAAACTAAATAAACATCATTCATTCTTTGAGCTGCCATGTAGCTTTATCTCAAGGGCAATTCTTCCTTCCTCCCTTTGGTATGAGACCTGTGGTGACTCCCCCAAGACACCCTCCTGCTAGTTTTCTTGTCTTCCTTGATTAATTCCTCTGTGTAAAGCTAATTAAGCAGGTTCTTATGTTTTTTTTTGCTTTAAAATATGATATTGGTTTGTTCTTTATTAAAAATAAAGAATAATAAAGAAAGTGCAGCTGCCTGTGCTATGCATCGTAAGTATTCCTAGTTTTGAATTTATCATTAAGAAGAAGTTAAGGGGGAGCAACCTGAGAGGGAAAACTACTCTTTTAACAATGTTTTTTTTAATCAAATAATATTGAATAGTCTGTTTCATTAGCAGGAAGGTAAGGCCTTATAATTTAGACCTTTATAATTAGATCCCCAAAGAAATCAATTTCACGACATGTGGCTTGATCCCATCAGATGCTGCCAAGGTGTGTTGTTAATAGACAATGAAAACATAGGAACGAGTAACTGGGCAAAACTTGAATTTTCATTTTGGGGAAATAAAAATATTTCTCCCTATTTTATAAAATGTTGGTGTGGAGAAGAGGAAGAGCATTAACAGAGACATCTAATCCTCAGTAATCTAAATGGGGGCAGACATCAGGATGTTTTCTTCATCAGAGCCTCAAAGCCTTATCAAGCCCATGGCTAAGCAGGAAATTAAAGGGAAACAGTCTTAGAAGCAGCAACCTGACATTGTGCTGACACTTGCACAGCCCTTTAAATGTTGTTCTTTCAAATGCACCAGTCTGAGGTCTCCTTATGTGAGTAGCTGCAGTGCCCACCCTTGCCTTGAGTCTCCCTGTGTCTCTGTGTCCAGCTGGGATGCAAATGATAATGAGGATATTTTCCTTTGCACTTTGCTTATTAAAAAGCACATGGACAAACAAAGAGGGGAAGAATGTGCCACATTCACATCCCGATATGAGTCATTTGATGCTGTGTTTCTACTATTTGTAAGGTGCACTAGATCTTTGCCTGGACAAGGATAATGGTGTTTGGGGATGAGAGGACATAGACAACAATTTGCTCATCTCATCTTTCATTTGACTGAGAGCTTAACCTGTTGATTAGATAACATTGCCCTTTAAAGTCAGGTCTGTACAACACACCAGCACATGCTTAGGTAATTTGTCAGGTAGGGGCTTTGAGGCAGCAATTTTGACAGGACATCAGCTGATTCTTTGGGTTATAGAGGTATCAAAACTGCTTCTGTGGATTGAAAGTGAGCAGTTATTTAGCATATTTTTGAAAGATTTGTACCTTCTAAAATTCTCATTTCTTTGAAAGTCTCCATTGCTATTTAATCAGCAGTCATTAAATATGTTTCAGATTTGCTGATGGCTGAATACTGCTTTCTTTTCCTTCTTCTGCAGTAAATGATTGAAACATAATAATTTGGGGATTTGCTCTAGGGACATCTTATCATTGAGAAGAAGAATCATCCATATATAACCTTCCAAAAAAAGAAAAGATGATGATAAAGGAACAGAGAAACCAATCACATTTTCTACAGTTCCTCACTTTGTGCCTTTTGTCTCATCTTTTGTTTGTTTGTTTGATTGTTTTTTTGGTTTTGTGTTTTGTTTGTTTGGGTTTTCTTTTTAACTAGAAACCTGGTTAGGATTTTATCATTTTTATCTCAGTTACAGGGATAAGATGCCTCAACAATTAACAATTGAAACATCAGGTGAATTAAAATAGTTGTTTTTCTCTTTCTGTGGTTAATAGACAAGGACCTCAGCACTATTACATGTCTAGCTAAATGAGATTATTCCTGTGTAAAAGATGACTTAACTGCATTGAAATGTCTTACCTTCATGTATCAATGGGACATACAGAAACAGGGAGAACTGAGAACTTCAGTGAGATATGAGAAATCCAAGTAAGAAATCCCTATTCCAATGAAGCACAAATTCCCTGAAGGCAAAGATGTCCACCCCAAAATGAGAAGGCACTATCTCCTTTGGGACAACTGGGGTAAAAATGAAATTGAAATAGAGATCACCAAAACCGTTGATAAGTTCCCAAAAGGGCATGCAACTGGCTACCTCTTATTAATTTTCCTTGAGGCTCATGAAAAAGTTGAAAATATCTTTATTTTTCCTCAATACACAGAGGAAAAAAGTTTTCACATATCAAACAATGCATGAGGTGAAGAAACTCCTTCCTGCCCACCTTTGAAGAGAATCTTAAAAGTTATATGCAATACTGGAACATAAAGCATTAGCTCTATCGTATGGAACAGTATTGTATACAGTTGGTAGAATCAAACACTTCATGTAACATTTATATTACATAAACATTAGATATTCACAGTGTAGATGTGTGCTAATCATCTCACATCTCAGCTAATAAGCCAAGGATCTCTTCACAGCTGACGGGAAGAAAAAGACGTTTTTAGGGCGCAATTAATTTGCCATATTTTTGCAACATGCTTTAGAGTGAGATGAAGTTCTTATTTGTCTCCAGTGGGTGCATGGGAACCTGTGGGGACTCATTCAAGTGTACAGATCTACATTGCAAAAGTCTACAGTCAGTCTGAAAAATCACCTCCTCAGTGCCTATAACAGAGAGGAGTGCTGAGTTCTAAAGAAAGCCTGTAACTATTTTTATTTTATTTTGTAAGGGAAATTTCTCTTAATGAGTTTCCTTTTCAAATCTAATCCCCCAGCTTCTTGTTTGGCAAGATTTCTTTAGATAGACTCTTGTATCATTAATGTTCTGGCCTGGGACTGCTTTCTTACAAAGTCTCCAGCTATCATTAGCACAGATACCCTTCATGTATAATGCACTCACAGCGCTTCCCGTGTGTCCCTGCTTCTCTGTTGCTTTCTCATTTGTGCCAAGCCCTGCACACTGGAGCAGCATGTTTGGCTGGGAAGCTTCCATTGCCTGCTGCCAGTGTGGATTTTGGCTGGCCAGACCTTGGTGGCACTTTGTCAGGTGTTCTCCTTTGGGATCTCTGCTCTGTGGCCCATGAGCTGGGTGTGCTCCCTGTTTGCACTAAAGGAAGCTGTACCCCCTCTTTTTTGTGCAAGGGTCACAAGTGAGCTTAAGCTCCGCCTAGGTTTGAATCATGGGTCCAGGGCCTTTGGGCTGTGTGGATGCGCCAGTCCACTCATGTATGTGATTTATAACTGAATATACACCGTGAGCTAAAAAACCACACTCTTTAGACCATGTCAAAAGAGGATGTATTGGAAACTGGAGGCTTGAAGTGGCCTTGAGTTACTTAAACATGGAAGGGTAATATCTGTACAGGTGCCCAAAGTTATCTGAGATATCCCCATGCTGGCAGGATCCAGGAATGTCTGAAGAGGCATCTGGAGCCAGGTGAGTTGCTCCAAGGTATCTAAAAATGGCACAAGGCACACCCTGAACGCTTTCTTTGCTATATCCCCAGGTTTTTGTCACTTTGTCACCTCAGTGGTGTCACAGCTTGTGTCATTGCTTGCCCTTGTGTTACACAGCAGTTTCAGTATAATAAATAAAGATTTCTTCCTTGGACATGGCACCAATGGACTAATACAGCACTTCAATGCCCTTTCTTTCAACTATTGGCAAAGACTTATGACATTTACTTATGTTTTTAATTACACTTTATTTGGAAGTGTACTGCCACTTGGCAGAAATCAGGCCAGGAGGCTTGCAGGGGCAAGGCCAACCACAGCCTGGAGCAAAGGGGTCAGATCTAGGCTGGATCTTCAAGCAACAATAGGTCAACACAGTTCTCTCAGCAGTGCATTTCACTGACTTACTTTAGCCTACTTGCCCATTAGGTTTATTTGACCTATTTCATGCTATTTAGCTTCATGATAGTATTGTGCTTTCCTCGAAAACCTTTTCCAAATACAGTCTGCTGTTTGGTGATATTGCCCTTACAGTACGTACTGTGGCCATGCTGTTTTAATTAAAGATGAAAGAAGTGCTTGTTCCTTTGATCAAACATTTCTGGTATAACAGAATAGTGACACAAAGTCTTGCATAATAAAAGGGTGACATTGTTAATATGATCTTTATACCTTGTCTTTTCTGCTGCTGGGTCAGGAACGGATGTCAGCTAGAGAGACAAATAATGTCCATGCCAGTGTCTGAATATTAAAGTGTTTGAACTGAAAAACTGGAAGCTAACTCTCCTCAGAAGTCATGCTACAAGCACAAAGGGACATGTTCTGGCTCACCCTGTTCTCTTGCAGTGCAATGAGACACTCAGTATGCCTGTGGTGTACATAATTAATAGCAATGACAAGTAAGTACATGAGTACTACTCAAAATAATAAAAAGGCCAGGTTGTTCATAGTTCAAAGTCAAGCTGTTTCAATCCTGTTGTCTTTGAGGGGAATCCTGAGAGACCTCCAATATTTGCTTTTTGGGTTCAGTGCTGCTGATGGGAAGGGAATGAGAATATCGGATAGGCTTTGGGAAGATTGGACAGAGGAGAAAGAGGTAGACTGAGAAGCTGAGAGTTTGAAAGGAGTTTGGGGATATTTTAAGATGATTGTTTCGTTGCATTCCAGGACTGGGGTAAGTAGAAGAGCTGTGATGGGGAAAACTTGCCATGAGACAGGAGAGCAGGTCCAAGAAATGAGGAAATGCATTATTTAGTGCTGAGTTGCCACCTGTGGGTACCACAAGGGTAAAGGAAAGACAGAAGTGTGGGGGAAGATGAATAAAGTAGATGGCATTAGATACAGATGCTTTTGATCTCCTCGGGGCTGGAGGATGAATCCATCAGATTAGCATGAAGAAGAAGTAAAAGGCCTGCCTCTCTGTTCCCTTGCTGCAGAATCCTAGGAGAAGCTAACTCCAGCTTTGGAAGGAAGATGGATCAGAAATATGCTGGACAAGCTGCAACTCTTCTCCAAGGAGAGGAAATGAATGGTGTGAGTGGTGCTGGCCTGCTCTGGGTCCTTCCCTGGGATGGGAAATCTTAGAAGGAGACCGGTCCCAACAGTTACTGCTTGGGTGGAGCTCAGGTTGCCTCCTTCAAACTCCTCAGGACAATACTGGCAATGGATGACGATTTTACTCCAGGAAAATCCAGCTTCTGGTAACGCTTTCAAAAGCTGATTACAGCTCTGCCTCTCTTCATTCTCTCAGATGACTTCTGGCCATGCCATCAAGTCAGAACCTTATTCACAGATACATGTGTAACTCTGGACTGCCTGTCTTTAAAGATGGAAATGTTGATTGAAGATAGCAGATCAAAGGCTCAGGAGAGAACACTTTTAACTGAATTTAGGAAGCTTCTATATTGCTTCCCGGAGAAAAGGCTGCCAATTCTAATTTATTTGTCATTTAATTCCTACTGATCCAAATTTTTTATGGCAAACAGATTCATTTAATTGTGTCACCTCTGGCTTGTGTGTGCCACTAAAAAATTCTTTTCAGTTTAACAGTGGGTAACAAAGGAGTAAGAGTTTTGAGTGATAATGCCAGGGGAGCTGGCAAAGACACTCTAACTATGGGTGGTAATGTTTTATTTCAGGGTGAATTATATGAGATAGGAGCATAGGCTTGTAGTTTCAGAGAGAATTCCTTTCCAAAGAGGATTGTGCACTTAGCATGGAATTTAGCTAAGCTGCTCCAAGCCTTTACATAGTTTTCTGAACTCAAGAATATTTGCTTTCAATAAAACTGGCAATAATAACTCTGGAGATTAATTGCTTGGTAACATGCACTGGCACATAGTGATAGCATCTGTGTCTAATGGAAATACAATGAAAATGGGCCTTCGCAGATGAGTTCAGCTAAAATAAACAGCCAGAAAACAATCTGGGTTCCTGGCTAAGGCTAAGAGAAGAAATGAAAATTAATGTATAGAGAGATTATCTCTGGCAAATTTCTCCTTCTCCTTTCCCTCTCAAAAGATTACATTTTGGCTGTTTTTTCGGAGCCAACCTGATGTTCCCTGCACTGTCAGTGTTTGTGATGAGTGTCAGAGATGCTGTCTGCAGCACGAATGGCCACGCGGTGCCAACGAGCTGTGTCTGCCACGGAACGTCCTGCAGCAGCACAAAAGGCAGATCATGTGTTTCCAGCTCCTCTCTGCAGTGTGCTCCCTCTGAAGCAGAGCCTGCCCTGAGCTGACATATCCCTCTCCCTGCATGACAGGCTTCCCCCAGCACAAGGACATCAGCGGCTCTGTTGCCTCCACGCAGACATTTATGCAGCCCATGCCAGGAACAGGACCTGATGCTTTGCATACCAATGCCATCCTCTCTGCAGGAGTAAAATTCTAGATCTGGGGGCCAAATTGGGGGCTCAGCTCCAACTGGATGCACAGATAATTTTCCTGGATTGTCTTTTTGAGCTACTTATTGTGCAATCACATGAAAAACTGAGTTCAGGTTTCTGAAGATCATATTTTGTGTTTGAAATAATAATAATAAAATCTTGCAGTACTCATATTTTGATTTCTCCTCACAATACAATGATTTCCCAGTAGAAAACACATTTCTGGGAACGTAGAGGGGATGTAATTCAAACTGTTAGAATAAACATTGTAGCGTATAAGACACAGTGGCTCATGGCTGAGCAGTGACTGGCTGGGAATAAAGAGGATTATGGAGACACTGTCACAAAAACCTTATCAAGTTCAAGGGATGTGACCAGTAAGAGTAGATATAGGGTGGAGATTTTGGAGCTGACAATGGTTACATTAACACCAGAGTTACAACCAGTCGGGCTCACAAATAAATGACTCTCCTCAAGAGACAGAACTTGCTAGACCAGAGGTTCAGGTAGGCTCATATAACAGCTCTGGCCTAGAAACAGAAGTTATTTTTTCATACAACAGAACACGATGTACCAGCATTCCTGGTGCCCCTTTTGCGATCCACTGAGTGTGGCAAACCTGCCCAGTTTTTGTAGGCTTTTTTTTTTTTTTAATAAACTCTGCTTTACCACGTGCAGCACAAAAATTTGCAAAGCAGATTATCAAGCCTGTTAAAGGTTAAAACAACGCACACAATTTTCTCCCCTGGTGTTCTGTCCACAACGTGCTATTTTCAGGTATATTGGGAAAACATAATGAAGGCTGTAGTCAAACAACCATAGGAAATGTCTGTCACATTTTAAGAGGTTGTTTCCTGTGGTGGTGGTTCCACTACCCTCAGCTGGAGGTTGTGCCTAACACTGAAAAAAGGAGCCCTGTGATTGCTCCAAAGGATTCATCATGCAAGGGCAGCAGAGCCACCTAAAAAACTGCCCTTGCACATGGATACCTGTGCAACACACCTAAATTTCAACCCCTTTTTTCATAATTTGGAGAATTTGCTAATTCAGAAGACATGCCTGCTTAAGGACCTGGCTGGTGTGTGTTGAACTTTCTGTTCAGGAGAGCAAGGTGAATTTGGGGAATGCACTGCCAAGACACGCTGGATAAGGGGTCACCTTGCTGGGTTCAGACCAGGAGATACTGGAATGCCCAAAACTCAACATTTAGCCTGGGATTCACGAAGGATCAACAGAGGATTTTAGAGAAAGCATGGCAAATATTAATGAACACCTACAGAGCTCAGTCCACTATTTTTGCCATCCTTTTGTCTTGTTTTCTGAGTTTCTGACATCAAATCAGGCTTCAAATCGTGTGTTACCCTGGAGTGACAATTTTCCTGGTTTTGCTGGGCTTGCTCCATGCTTCTGAGTGTTGTTCCAGGCTCTCAGGAGTAATACATTTATTTTATTTATGTTATTAAAACAGAAAGATTGTATCATTGTCCAACTCAGTAAGATGGCAGTATAAGTCCTATTATTCAGCCAGCAGATCAGTGCTTTATGGTTTGCCAGTGCATGTGTTTTCTGTATTTGAGCAAAACTAGTAAGTAAACAGGAAAAATAAAGTACTATTAAAATGACCTTTTTTAATCTGCTTCTTTACCTTTTTAAAATAACACTGGGAAATTAGAAAAATTTTTATGAGGTGGTGAAGAGAGAAGGTAATGCTTGATATAATTTTCCTTGTAATGCTTTTCTTTGTTGTCTTGGTGCAGTAGGAGGAAAAGCTTTAAAGCAAAAAAAACTTCAGATTCAAGGATTTTCTACAGCGTCAGACCTTGAGGTATCACCAGCACTCACAGACAAAATCTAGTGAGATTCATCTTAAAATTGGCCTGTTTCTTGACTTTTCAATCCATATGCACACTTCTACCGGGACACTATCCCAGGCCCTCTTGCCTGCCATGCTTAGAAAACTGCTGTTTATTTCCAGCCTCAAAACGCCAATTGCTGGTGTGTGGCCTTTCTTGTCATTTGTTCAGTCATTTAGATGACGTTTGTGAGATCCTCACACCATTCATGAGTTAGGGCTTATTTCTCCAGAGGGGAGATCTACCCAGAAATGGTTTATGAGGAATCAGGTCCTTGATATAACACAGGTGGGCTCTGCCTGAGGAATCAAATAAGCCAGAGGAGAATCAGATGGGTGCTCTTGATGAACTCCAGCTGTGCTGAGTGGAGCTGGGACATGCCGGTATTATCAAGTAGAGCAAGAGGCCCCAGATCCCTTTATTCTCAGTAAATCTGTTGCAATTATTTCCCATGTAGCAGCAGGAGTTCAAGGGAGAGAGGAGCTGATGAATGGCAGAGTCAACAACAATCTGATTTTGCAACACCGTAGGTCATTTGGGTTAATGAACTGACTCCTGCTCACACACAACCCTACAGACCTGCATGTGCAATTTGGCTTATTCACAAGTCCCCTGCTATTTGTAGAGGTTTTTTTAACATGGATGTCATCTGTTGGTCTTTGCAATTTGGACTTAATAATAGGGATTATGGGCTATTTTTTCCCACCTCATTTACAGATACCTTCTGCTTTCATTACAAATGTTATCTCTTCTTTGCTTTCTCCCACTGTGTCTTCTTCCTTTTCATTCAATAAAATTGCAGAAAAATCTCCTCGGGCATTATCTTTCTATTTGACTGAGAAGCTGTGTGTATTTTTCATAGTTTAGCTTGAATATCTTGAATATGAAAAGCACCACCTTAGTTTCTTCACAGAATTTTGGATATGTATATTTTAAAATATGACTAAGGCTGATCTACACCACATTTTTTTTGTAATGCAGGAGAGATTGTAAACTGTCCAACTAAAAATAGCTGAACTTTCTGTATCAACATTGCTTTTTATTGAAAATCATGGCAGAGTTAAAATTGGAATGCTACAAGCAAGCTGTTTTTCCTTTAAAGAATATAACACATTATCCTTCTGAAAAAACTATTATTTTGTTAGTTCCTGATTGGCTTTAGGGCACTGAAAATGCAAAAATATAGTACAAGGGGGAATGGCTTCAAACTGAAAAAGAGCAGGTTTAGATTAGATATTAGGAAGTTCTTCCCTGTGAGGATGGGCAGGCCCTGGCACAGGTTGCCCAGAGAAGCTGTGGCTGCCCCGTCCCTGGAAGTGTCCAAGGCCAGGTTGGATGGGGCTTGGAGCAACCTGGGGTTGTGGAAGGTGTCCTTGCCCATGGCAGGGAACTGGAACTAGATGATCTTTAAGGTCCCTTCCAACCCAAACCATCCTATGAGCCTATGGTTCTAAAACTATTTCTAAAAGACTCACTTTAAAACTAAATAAACGGGAGCTAAAATTTTTTCTCACACTATTTATTTCTCTCCTTCAGAAACTGCTTTCAAGAAAAAACCCCCAGAGATTTAAAGCACAGCATTTTGTTGAAACCTACTGATACTGAAAAATGCCTAAACCAACCATTAAAGCCTCACAAACCCATACTCCTCAAAATTAAGGTTAATGTAAATCTGGAGTATGCCAGTACCTCAGGATGTCTTGGGGAGGGAGGAAGAAAATTTTCCATAGGAGTATAAATTACTGGAAACTGCTTTGGGCAAAGTGCTTTAGAGAGCCACACAGACAATGACTTCAGACTAGGTATACAGTGAGTGGAAGTCTTTCTATTGATGTTGCTCATTTCTGGATCAGGCATAAAGCTGATTTCTTGCATCTTCTATTCTGTTTCACATGGCAGGTTGAGCCACATATGTCTTGGGAACAGAGTGGTGTTTCATCTGACCAAACACAGAGTTCAACATCTGAACACGAGCCTGCCAACAGGCTCCATGTGAGGAACAAGTGTTGTGGAGGTGTGATTCATTCCATGCCAAAGGAGGTCAATTGTATCATTTCCTAAAAGAGCCCATTATTCTCCAGGCAGGTGCCCAAATCCATTAGAGCCGGTTCTAGTGCAGATATTGAGAGTCTGGTGAGATGAGTCAGACCCGTTGAATTTTAGAGCACATCTACATTTGCACACTGCAGAGTGACCTGGGTTACAAGCTGGCTACTGGTTAGTTCATATATCATGATGAAGAGAAGCTATCTTTACCCACGGCCCAGAGGGAGTCTCAGTTTCACATTTCTAGGTGAAATGCTCCCATATATCTTGCCTTTTGATACTGCAGTGGATTGTATTCACTTGTTATGTTGTTGTATGCAACACATCAGTCTCATCTCTTGTGCTTGAGAAAGCCACTTAGTGGAATTCATTTAGTTCAAACATTGCACGTGGGTTAAAAAATTACTTGCAGAAAGTCCACTGGGACTTCTAACATGATGCATTAGCTCTTAAAATTCCTTAAACCTTAGATTGCCAGGAGATAGGAGAGTGTGCTGAGAAGAGCAACTCTCTGCTTTTCCCCTGTTTGGGCATCCTTCCCCTAACCATGCACTGCTGGATGTTGTTGAAGATGTTTTTCTTCTCAGTTGATCCTTAATGTAGCTTTGCTGGGCTCTGTGGATGTTGTTTCATACAAGGGGTGCAGGGAGTTGAGTGCAATTCGAGGGGAATCTGACAAAAACCACACAACAAGAAGTGACAGATTAGGAAAAGCAACCCTATTCAGACACCTAAAATGCCACTTTCTGTGCAGGTGACACTTTCACATTATCAGCAGGTGACAGCACTGTTGCCCTAAGACCTTTGACGAGCTTTTATCATGGGTCAGCAAAGGCAGAAAGCAGGATGTGCATGCAGAGTTTTGGGGAAATAACACAGATCTAAGCTGTCTGAACACCAAAGGTCTTTGTATGCCAAATAGTGTTTTATGCTGAAGTGATCACATTTCGCTTGGGGAAATTGCCAACACATTTCTTATTTAAGCAAAATCGACAATGTATTTTCATCTAATTTCCTGATTCAAAAACTTACATTTTTGAAAGATCCAAGACCACATTCATTACTGTCCTTCTACTTAAATAATTTTTGGCAGGTTGGTGTTTTAGTTTTAAATAAGCCAAAATTAGCTACAGATATCTAGAGCTCTGTGTTCCTATTCTTGAAGTAAAATCTGTGAAGCTAATTGAGTGAGACTCTTTAATGAGACAAACCTCATAAAGATGGTAATTCTTCCCTGCACACTGTATCCCTTTACTCCTTCTGAATATTCAGCCTGTACTTTCAAAGATTTAAAGAAACATTTTGTAAAGCTTATTTGTCAGAGTACAAAATAAGAATAAAACCTTACAACAATTTGCAATATGTTCAGTTGATGATAAAAACATTCACAAATCAAATATATACATTAAGTCGGAAAGGCTTTGATGTGTCTTGTGATGACTGAGACAGCCAGCAGAGCTGGCAGATACAGCAGAGGACCTGTGGGGTACTCCTGCTCTGAAGAAATTTCCCCCAGTGGGGAAATTTGGTGCCCTGTGTTTAGACACCTTTACAAAGGCACATATGGAAGTCAAGTTAACATGCACAGAATGCTTTTGTCAGAGTTTAGAAGGAAAAAATCCCAAATATTCCTACCAGATGCAGCATCCAAAGGATACTTCAAAGGATTCTTAGGCAGATAGAATTTTACTGATTGTAACGATAAGAAACCATGGCTAAAGTGCCTCTACCCACAAAAAGCCTGTCAGAAAATACAGTGGGATTTGTTCAAGTGAGTCACTGAAGTTTTCTCCAGTGGAAAGATATGTTACACAGGAAAATTTACTTTGATTATGTGTGTACTTCTAGCTGGCTGAAGTGAAGACCATTCCCTCCCATGTGTCCTGAAGGCTCCCAGGGCAGCTGGGCTCTCCAACTGATTCGGTGACAGAATGAGGTTCAAAGCCTTAATCCATTTGAAGTCAGTGCCGGAATATTTCTTCTTATGAGCTTGTGAAGGAGACACAGGGACTGTCACTTTCTCATTTGCGTGTTTCCTATGAAGTTAAGCATCTCAGCAGTTTGTGCACCAGCAACTGTGATATCCCACTATGTCTCTGTCCTTCCCATCTCGGTCTCCTCTCCAGATCCCCTCCAGCTGTAAGGCAGAGGGTTGTTGAACATACTTGGTTCTGCCACTCCTTTGTTCCTTTGGAAGCATCTGTGTGTGCATGTCCTCTAAACATTAACCTTGTTTACCTTCATGGGTGGAGGAAGAGAAGATGCTAAGTGAGCTTTGCAGCCTGCAGTCAGACAACCCCTGCTGCCCCATGCCAGCCACATGGCACAGTCTGGGGACTTGCACCAGCTGATAAGTGATCTCCCTTGAGCTTTCTGAGGTCTACTCTGCAGGGAGTTTAAAAACAGGGCAGGTTGCCCCTATATTTTCGGGACTGTTTGTTTCCAGTCTTTAACCCCAGCAGCAGCGCTGAGCTGCACTCATTGGGGTGCCTGAGGAATACCAGAGTACCACCGGGAGAGCAGTCACTGGGGGGATGAATTGCACCAGCCAAACCCCCCTTAACCCATTCAGTGATGTGGCTTTCCTGTTCCTTTCTTGCATTCAGACTATATCAATGAGACACAATCTCCCTTTATTTCCAAAGAACAAATAATCATATATTTAGAATCATAGAATCATTAAAGTTGAAAAACACCTCCAAGATTGTCAAGTCCAGCGTTCAAGTGAATACCACCATGTCCGCTAAACCCTATCACAAAGTGCCATGTTTATTAATTCTTCTAGCACTTCCAGGGACGATGACTCCACCACTTCCCTGGACAGCCTGTTCCAATGTTTAACCACTCTTTCAGTGAAGAAATTTTTCCTAATATCCAACCTGAACCTCCTGATTTGCCTCAGTTCTGTATACCTCATCACTTTGATGGTGTTCTCCAGTGCTCCCTGCCCCCTCCTCCCTTTAATGACATTAAAAAACCCATTACAAATTTAAAAGCAAGAAGAAGAGCCAAGAAATAAAACACCACCTTTTGAAAAGCCCAGCTGTCTCCTGTCCTCAACTGCTATCACCTTGGGTGGATGATAACAGATACATCTTCTCTCATGTTTGAATTTACCTTGGAAACACCCAGGAGAAACACAAGACTGAGTTGGGAGGAGGTTTGAGCCCATCACGCTGGCAATGATACCCACACTGACCCAGCTGGCAGATTCTCAGTCAGCCCCTGCACAGGCACCAAGCTACCTTCTCACCATGCATTTCCTCATCTTGCTCAGACCAAGTGGGTGCCTGGCAGAGGAATAACTCAGTATAGCTCAGCTCATGAATGCAATACAGATGGATTGGCACAGCAGCACAAATGTGTTAGCACAACACCTCAGCTCATACCTTCTGAATCAAGCAGGTGTTTTGCTTCTGTGCTGGAGCACGTCCAGCTGGGCTCATTCTGAGAGTGTAGTTTGACTCTGTGTATTAATTTATTCCTGGTTCATCCTTGAGCAGACAGTGTCTCCTTTGAGACAGGAGATAAATGGTTACTCAGGGAGAAATGAGACAGAAAAATCATTTCCCCCAGTTGTTTATTATTGTGGGATTTAAATGGTTCAAATCCACTGCCCAACACTTTAAAACAGAGTATTCTTTAGGGAGGAATCTATTCTGGATTGCCCAGAAAAGTTGTGGATACCCCATCCCTGGAAGTGTTAAGGGCAAGGCTGCATGGGGCTCCGAGCAACCTGGTCCAGTGGAAGGTGTCGCTGCCCTTGGCAGGGGGGTTGGAGCAAGATGAGCTTTAAGGTCCCTTCCAACACAAACCATTCTGGGATTCTATGATGCACAATGTTAGAGGTGCTTCCAGTACTGGGACCTATGAGACCAGAATATCCAGCAACTGAAAAGCACTAAATCAACATCTCTAGCTGAGATCACTGTGCAAACACACAATTTACAGACTCCTGTAGCAGAATGTCAGCCACAGAATTCCTATTGCTTGACAAACTGCCGAATGCTTTTGTATTTACAAGAATGCACAGTGAAATCCGGAACGAGACATGCTTTATTGTGCTGTGTGTGTGTTGTTCTGCACGCCAAGGGAGTTGGTTTAGTGGGCAATAAGCTGTTAAAAGACTGAGACACTGGTAGCTAATATCCAAAGAGCCCAGCTGCTTTGGGCTGTAATGCGAGCAGTGGGTCTCATCAGTATTAATGACTTATCCTCTATTCTGCTCTCACATGGAGAGAAAAACATAAGCCTCTGATGAAAAAGTCCTTACATTTTACTAAATATAATACAATGGAGTTATGACTGAGCTCATCACAATTACTTTTTGGAGTCTCTTTTCCCTAATTATTGTAGGTCACATGCATCAAAGGATTTATCAAATCTGTTCATACGCCTCTAGAAATTAAACGGTGCATTACCCAATTCAGTCCTGAAAGGAAAAAAAATTAGGAGCCTTTTGACTTCTTGTCCAGACTAGTTAAGTTCATAATAAATGGGTGGGACTCCTACAACTGTCAGCAGTGCAAGTCCTGCTTGCTTAGTTCCTTCTAATAGTTTTTAAATATTCAATTTAGGTGCCGGAGGCCAATTGTCTTCTTTGTTTGATCTGTCTTGGGTGACAGTGATGTCAGTGCAGTAAAGCTTTTGCATTTCCATAAATATGGCACCTGTCAGACCTCATCAGCCTTCTGCAAGGTCGTATGAAGGCGCAGCTCTCTGCTGTGGTTTGGAGCAGTTGTCAAGGAGTAATCAAGTTTATGGCTTTGAGACTCCGTTCACATGTGCGTGGTTTGAAGCAGTCCTTTTATAAATGAAATTTTGGTCCAACTTCTCATTAGGCAGCTTGCAAGTTTTGAGGGACTTAGGTTCTATTTTCTACTTTGTCAGCATAGGTGAACACTGCAAAATTCATGCCTGTATCTGATTTATGCTCCAGTTGAAAAGTTTTCAGGGGTTTTCTGAATTTATCCCATCCCAATCTTGTCCTTGATTCAGATTGAGTATTGTTGTTCACTCATTTATGACATATCATCTACTGAAACTTAAATTAAAAAAATAAAAATGTATTTGATGATGAGTATATTCAATTTCAAAAACATAAAGACCCCATAGGATGAGTACTTCCCCTGAGTAGTTAGGATGTACTAAAAATATATGTTTGGGGAGTACATATATAATTAAAATGTGTTAAATATTAACACACTGATATTTACATATAGTATTTAAATATTAATTTAAGCATCTACATATAGCTATGTATATAAATGTATTGATTAGAATATTTGTGCTAGATTTTTTTTTAAAATAATTATATATTTTACTTTTTTTTTGAGGTTCTCTGTGGCTGATTTCAGCCCTAATAAAAAGTCTATGAGGCTTATAAGTGTTGTTTATACTACATAAATCAATTCAGGGAAAAAGATGCTGTTGCATCAGTGATGAAGGGAACAGAAGAGGAGGGAATGTTTGAAGAGATGGCTTAAAAAAAGACATGAGTGTTATTTACTGGGTCATTCTTGGATTTTGGAAGCAACATGATAGATGGTATAAATCACAAACTGGGAAAAGAAGGAGAAAGGAGTCAAGCTGGAGGAGGATTAAGAGAGCAAAAGGAAATAGAGAGGGAGCAGACGAGTGAAAGCAAAAAGATAAGTCGTGAAAAGATTAATTAGAATCTTATAGAAGAGAATAAAGAGCAAGGATGTGATGGATATGCAACTCATTTCCTTTCAGAAAAAGCTGACAAGTGTAATAGAATGCTTCTGGAAACAAGACATCATCAGTGAAGTTCAGTGCTGCTGGATAAATTAAGGAAAATAGTCCACAAAGATTGAAAAAGCACTTAAACATGAATAAGAAGTTCAATAAAACCTCCCAATTAAACTACTGATTGATAGGATCTTCTTTATCTTTACTTTTTTGTATTTTGAATGAGACCCCTCTTTAACATAATGTTGAGTTTGGATTGAAATAGGATTTTTTTTTGTTTCCTCATAGAAGTTTGCAATTTTTCAAATTTGAAAACCAATTTTGCCTAAATTCTCTCTCCCTTCCTCTCTCAGTGTTTGAACACAAGTATCTTTGTTTGCGATTATTTCAGTAACTTTTATTAAACAGTTTCTGAAGAAAACAGAACATGCTTGACTTCAGACAAGGAAGTACAGACCAGTCTTCATCATTTAGCATTATTCAAAGCTTTGCCCTCTATGCTACACAAAGGAAAGGAATCTGAATCAACCTTTTACAGAATAAGTTGGGAAAAGATTTTTTGCTTAAGTGAAATTTTCCCTCTGTTTTTCCTTTAAACTGAAGTAATTTAACCTGTTTAATTTTAAAAGGGTTTTTATTTTTCCCCAAGAAAATGAAACAGTTTACAAAGATAGAACTGTAGGTCAAAAAGAGGTGATCTAGATGATCAAAGATAACACTATTTATGCAGGAAGAAATGTGTTTTCATAAGCTAGCTTTGATTCACTCCCAGGTAAGATAATTCTCCCCTTTCCTCACTCTCACAAAACTTGCTGCAGAGTGAGTTGCTCCACAAGGATTTCTCTCTGTTGCTGCCTAAAATGATTGATTGTCAAATTACAATCTTGTCTTCGAGCAACATCGTCCCGTAGCTCAAATGCCTGAATTTTAGGGACAAACCATTTTCAGTAGGAAGAAAGAAATATCAGAAAGGAACAGTTCATTCAGCGTTGGTTGTGATTCTGCTTTGGCTGCATTGCAATTTGTATGGCCAGACTTTGTGAGCAAAGATTTTGGGAAGGGCTCTCCCCCTGTGGGCGTGCCCTTCCAGCCTGCCCAGTGGATTTTTTAGGTGAAGCACAGCGTGCGCAGAACTGGCCCCACTGTTTGAAGTCCTAACATCCATTTGCCACGGCCGAGCGAGCTTGGACAGTGACAGTGAAATCCTCGGGACTGGCTACAGCACCCGGTACTAACTGGGGCTGACCCTGCTGAGCATCTGAGATCTGACGGGATCAGATGGCAGGGAGGCATTTAACTGCCCAGGGGACGGTCCCTACTGAGACTCGAACTCAGGCCCTTGGGATTCAGAGATCCAGAATGCTCTCCTTTATGCCACAGGACCGCGGCTGCATTGCATCACTCTAGAGAAAAGATCATAGAATCACAGAATCACAGAATGGGTGGGTTGAAAGATCATCAGTTTTAACTCCTTGCCATGGGCAGGGACACCTTCCACTAGACTGGGTTGTCCAAAGCCCCACAGAACCTGGCCTTGAACACTTCGAGGAATGGGACATCCGCAGCTTCTCTGGGCACTTTGCCAGGGTCTCATCACCCTTCAGGAAAGAATTTCTTTCTAATATCCAATCTAAACCTACTCCCTTTAAGTTTAAAATCATGGTCCATGGTTATGGACCAAATCTCACAGGTGTCTGTAGAAACTCAGACCTCTGAATCCACGAAGAGCTTTTCTTGCTCAGTGGGGCCTTAGTTCATAGCAGAGGGATTTCAAAAAGCAAAAATTTTAGGCCCAAGATTTATGAATCCAGCAGTGCAAATGCAGAGCTCTTTCCTCTACTCTACACAAATTAAAATTAGCACAGAAATGTCAAGCACAGGATTCATTTTTATTTGGGGAAGTGATGCTAATGTAGCATTCCCTTTCCTTTCTGCTTTTCTACAGGTCTGACACAAAGCCAGCTGGATCATCTAGGAGAATTCTCACACTGGCTTTGCAAGGAATTCTTATATTCCGACTTCAGTTATTTGCATTACGTTAATGTTAGTCTTATCCACTTCAGTGCTACATCCTTACCTGAGAGATATATGAACACATTAGACTAATTTATTCATATGGAAAACTAACCAGAGTTGTGGAAGAACTTGGTGATATCCAAAGGAAAGTGTGCAGTGTATTTTAATTAAAAAAGTTGTATAATACTCTAAAACACATACATAGTATTTTATCTAAAACCACAAAACCAGTGCAAAAATTTTGAAGTTTTTCAGTAGGAAATGCATTAGCTTTGTTCTTCTGATTATTTTTTTCAAATTATAAGCATAAAGAAGGCCTGAAGGTTCTGGAAGAAATTTGAAGACACTTGAAATTTTGTTGCATTTTTAGTAATAGTTTTTATTTTTATTATTAACAATAGTGATGTTTTTATGCTACTTAAAGTTTCAAAGCTGAGAAGTAGGAAAGTCTTTTTCTAATTTAGTTAAATGATGAGTTGTAGATGAAAAAATCTTAATAACAATTACAAATGGCCCTGATACTGCTTTAGAACATGGAAGGGAACAACTCAGAAGCTATGTCAGCAAGAACCCCTGTAAGAGCTGCACTGTTCTGATCACAACTGTGTAATTTTCCTCATCACTGATAATAAAAAGCAAAGTTAAACTGCATAGGGAGTTTTAACTAAAAATCTGTGTACTATCAATGTGATTTCTATAGCTCAATGGTCATTGAACACTTTAAGATTTAGTCCAAATCCACACTAAACCATATAAAAACAAAAGCAAGAAAGAGAAGAAAGACAGAGTATGAGAGTATTAGAATAAAATAGAAGATGAAGTTTCCAGCAGCAGATGAAGTTTCACCCGTGTGACTGGTGGCCAGGATGACTTGGCATAGTCTTCTCCTAGATGGGCTGGCTGTTCAAAGGGAAGCAAATACAGCAGCTATCAAACACAAAAGAAACATTTCTTGCAGACTCATGACACAGCTGACAGTGTGCTCTGTTCAGATAAATGCTTGAAATTATTTATTAAAGCTTAGGTTAAATCCCTCTGTCGGATATATGTGCACTTGTCTCCTGGCTGCTGCCCTAGGCAGCAGTGCAGTGCTGCCTTCCAAAGGAGCTTGCTTTCCAGGCAAAATGAGTATGAGTATACTCTGGTATACTTTCCCTGTATCTTTTCTTGCTCAAATTTGTGGCAAATGATACACCACGGATATGCCATGGGAGTGACCCATACACAGTGAGCCATTGGGATGGGCACAAGTAGCTGGGTAAGGACTTCAGTCAGGATCTTGGTGGTGGGCAGATAATGGATGGATCAGTGCATGGCCCTGGGGGTCCTGCAGCTGCAGAGAAGGAGGCTATATTGGACAGGCAAAGTATCATTCACCCTAAAGTAGCTGTTCAAATTGTCTGTCACAACCTGCACATACCCACTAGTGTCTGTGGAGTATAGGTGAGCAGCTCAGGTGTAGGTCTGTGTATGTCAGGTACTTAAAACTGGATGATATAAATGAATTGCAGTGAAACAGGGCTGGATGAGAGAGAAAGGTGAGAGTCTAAGAGACATAACCAAACCCAAGCTGCATAAGCTCATACATGTATGAGTGGAGTCTGAATGCACTGACCTGCAGAGTCCTGTTGAAATTGCAGCTGCATGAGTGGGATGTTCTGGGAGGAGATTACAGGCAGAAGGGGAGAACTCAGTGGGAGGGATTTGTTTGGTCAAATGGGGATTTTCAGTAACAACACAGCAGAAAAAAGCACAGGCAACCAGGAGAATCTCAGAGTTGTACAGAGAGTGAGCAAATAGAGGGGAACAAGGATATGGGCTGATGGGACAACAGGGTATGGGGTGGCTGAGGTGGGAAGGTGGCAAGGTCTAAGGCTGAGACAGCATTTAAATGAAAGAAATGTCACTGTTTGACCAGGAAGGCAGAAGGGAGTATTTCTTCCCTTAAAGCTTCACTGAGCAGCACAGAATTGCCTCCTTCTCGTCCTCCTCACCTACCAGCAGCTCAAGACTGGGGTGCAGAGCCCAGCCCCTTTTCAGGCTGTATCACCTTCTCCCTTTGGTCTTTTTGCATTCAATGCCACTTCACCCGATTTTGGAACAAGCACACTTCTGAATGTGAGTGTGGAGGTTTTTTGTGAAAAGAAATGTCTCTTAGAGGTTGGCTTATCGCAGCTGCATTTTTAACTCGATAGATGCTATAACACATATATAAGACTTTATAGAGGACTATGTTCTAGAGGGGGAATAGTTCACAGTCTTGATTGACAAAACCAATAGAATATTAGCAGGAGATTTAAGAAACAGTACTCGGAGTAAAATATATTTCTATGTTGGAAGAAAATAGATTTATTAAAAAAACCCCCAACAAACACGTTATTGTTTTGGTTTGACCTTGGCAAAATGCCAAGCCTCTCAGAGCTGCACAGA
>JAWWEU010000125.1:70200651-70225971 GCA_035583155.1 Acropternis orthonyx
AAACTTTAAAACTGAAACTGAGAGATAGATATATATATATATATTTACACAAATTTAAAACATATATATGTACAAATATAAAAGAAAAACCAACAATATCCAAAACTTCCCTCCCAACAACACACAGATTCCACCACTCAGAACCACAGAAAAACACACCCCAAAAGATGTTTTCCCGGGAAGAACACTCAGCAAAGAGAGAGAAAGAGCAACCTCAAACAAAACAAAAGTATTTTACTTCCCAAAGACCAAAGCTGCTGTGAATTTCTCGGCAAGGAGCAGCAGGGCTTATCACTCTCAGAAGAAACGACCTATCACCACCACAGGCAGAAGAGACCTGGAAGCAGCTCCCCCCTGGATTTATACTTGCCCTGACATCATATGATATGAAATACCTGACTGCTTACTTAAGTCAGGTGATACCTGTCCCTCTGGATCTACGGACAGCCCTATAGCCCAAAACTGAGCCTTGCTGAGGACCTATACTAAGGCCTTAATCTGAGCTTTTTGGGGGTTTATCAAACCCATCACACACACCTGCTAATTTCAGGGGATGACTGTAAGACTGAAACATTTCCATTTAGAGAGCTCAGACTAAATCTTGATGCTGCCATGCCCTAAGTTTTCTCCTCCCTCAGCTCATCAGCCCATTTTTGTAAGATCTTTGGTGAAAGTATGTAGCAAACAGCACCATAAATATAATTTTGTAAATTATGTGTGATAACCGAACTATATTTTCTTCCAATTCCTTGCTGTGGAAATTAATAATTTCTTTCATGAAGATACATAAGAGTTGAAGCTGATCTGCAAACTAAAACTTCACTGACAGCATCACCAGATGATTTACAAAGTCAAGTATCTAATTACACACTCTCATAAATATTCATTCTCATGTTCACAGTTATGGAGGAGAGAAAGTGAACACATTGATTAATCAATTGATAGTATCTGATTCATCTGGCTATACAAATGGGAGGGAAAAGACAGCAGAGCAATTTCCAACAAATATAGGCTCTAGCAGATTATATTGCTTAGGAATGTTAACTTGAAAGGAAAAATTAATAAATGCTAAAAATTAAAGGGCCGAGAGAACCATGGAGACAAAGTGAGTAGATTTTCTGCATTTGTTGGCCCTGTTGGTTAGTTCAGGTGATAGTATAAAATTCACACTTCCTACTGTGAAGTTCTTCTTAAAATTTGCCTTTTTAAGCTCTGTCAAAGTTGAGGCATTGTGGTCAAATAGCGTGATTCAAGCTGGTTTTTTTTATTTGGACATAGCAAAAATGGCTAAGCCTTTTCCAAAAATGCAATTAGTAAGAAGTAATTGTTTTATTTGAATTAACAAAACATAAGTATAAACCTCTCAATTGCAAGGGCTATTGGCTATTAAATCTAGAGCAGGAGCACAATGTCTGTCAGTTTTGTGTGAGAGGTTTATTCTGGAAAGAGTGGGTACATCTGGATTTGTGTGTACTATAAACCTACAGAAAATGGCAAGTTCACATTAGAAACTTGCTGTGTCTTGGCAGATTCAGCATCAACACAGCATCCTGGAAAACCTGCACCTCCCCTTGGCTATTGAAATGATCCACTTTTGGAACAAGATTATGCTGGTATACTTTATAGTTCCTGGAAAGGAGTGGACAGAGAAGTAACAAAAGTTCTCTCAGGCAGATATGCATTTTTGTGACCTCTCTCTCCAGTGACTCTCAACAGCCTTTGGAAAATTGGTTTGTAATTAGGGATCTCAGCTGTGCACCTCCTGTTGGACTGTGAGGGTCAGGCCAGAGAAAGAAACAGTCTTGGGGGGTTTATTTCTATAATAGATAATCAGAAGCGGGGAAGTGAGGCAGGGATGGGGTAATTGGTTTGTCTGAAGCCAGAGACAAAGTTAGGAAAACAGCACGTCCTGGCTCTCTCTATGCCCTAGTCGTGAGACCACAGGTCACCTCCTGCCAAATCCCCCTTATTCTGCTCAAATGAATCACCTCACTGACTTCTTGGCTTTGTGACTGTCCACACCTTCACACCTTTTAATTAAGATGCTCTGACTATTCTATTAATACACTGCAAGCTTCTGTGCTTTTTGCTAATTACTGCTTATTCTGATAATACTTTATCATATGCTAATATAGTCTTGTTATTGTTTTGGTTTTGACCTTGGCAAAATGCCAAGCCTTTCAAAGCTGCGCAGAGTTTCAACAAAGAAGTAAGGAAAAAAACCTTAAAACTGAAAAACTTATATATATATATATATACATATTTACACAAATTAACAATACATATATGTACAAATATTAAAGAAAAAAAAGAAAATAACTTTATCTCAAGCTGCCCCCCCCCCAACACCACACGGATTCTACCACCCAGAACCACAGAAAAACACCCCAAAAGATGTTTCCTGGGAAGAACACTCAGCTAAGAGAGCGAAAGAGCAACCTCAAACAAAACAAAGGTATTTACTTCCCAAAGACCAAAACTGCTGTGAATTTCTTGACAAGGAGCAGTGAGGCCTATCCTCCCAGAAGAAACAACAGGGTGTCCTCTTCCCTATCACCACCACAGGCAGAAGGGACCTGGAAGCAGCTCCCCCCTGGATTTATACTTGCTCTGATGTCATATGATATGAAACACCTAGTTGGTTACTTAAGTCAGGTGATACCTGTCCCTCTGAATCTACAGAGAGCCCCATGGCCCAAAACTGAGGCTTGCTGAAGAACTATACTAAGACCTTAATCTGAGTTTTTTGGGGTTTATCAAACCCATCACAAGTCTCCACCAGAGACTCATACTGAAAGACTCCTTATCCACACAGAGGTCTGCTTTCTGGGAGTTTGACTTCTGCTCTTTTCAACTAAATTTGTTTCCTTCTGCCTTCCTTACCTTTAACTCTCATTGTGCAAGGTTTTTATTGAAAACACTTTTTCTTTTTGGCAGTGCAGCAAAGGGGAAGTCAGGCATGAGAATGTGCAGGAAGGAAACGGACCCATCACTTTGACAAAGAAGTAATTCATTACCTATTCCTGCAGTAATTAAGTCACAGTGGTACCCCTAACATGACAGATTTATGTGCTTAACACAGTATTAAATGTGTTTTGTGTGTATCACCCTGTATGTTACAGACACTCCTGTACATTAGAGATGTCTTTATAGTGTACATCAGATATTTGTATATTAGCTATACAATTAAAATCTTCATGTAAGAAATGCTGTTTGAGTGTGTGTGCCACTGTCAATAACCAAAAACAAGTCCAACCTTTATTTCACTGCCATATTAGATGTGCATAGTCAGTCCCTTTTCAGGGCTTATAATGGCAAAGTGGCTGCTGTTTATATTTTATGCCAGATTATTCAGTGATTTTAGCTGTAGCAAGATAATAAAATAAACCATTTGCCATTGGAAAAATATCTCAGCTGTATACAGAGTTTGCCTTTTACTGAAGTTCTTTCCTATTTCAACTTATACAAATTCCTAAGAACAGGATTTTTGTTTTGGGAGGCAGACTCAAATTAAAACTATCCAAGACAAAGGTTAATTTTCAGACCTCCCAAATTATATACTAATGCAGCCAGGACTGGAGTGGTTCAGACTTCTTGGGTCCTGAGCTCAGGATTTTTAGTATGTTTTGTTTTTTCTATCTGGGTTGTACATGGCTCTTCCAAAACTCTTTTTTTCTTGTTTTTGCAAGTGATTTTTCCAGCTTCACAGTCCCATTAGTCTGAATGAAATACGCTTTCCCTGCACACAGAGAGCTTTGTGTAAGTCCTCATAGCAGCCTCTTACCTCCTGTATCAGCCACTGTACTGTACAGGCAAGCAGCCCTTTAGTGCACTCTGAATGCCAGTCCCAGCATGCCCAGTGTACTTATGGCCACAGGTTGCAGAGGCTGGCTTGCATAATTGTGCCTCTCTAGTGCCACTTTATATCTTCATTTTCAAGCCTATAGTGCAGTAAATTGGTTCCCAAAACGCTGTGAATAAAACACTATTTTTTTGGACGCTACATTTGTTTTTATGATAAAAGCCCATCATGTGTGAGAATGCATAAAGCTGGTAACACAGTTATGGTTCCCAGACTCCATCTGGAGGGAGGGATGAGTGTGACCATTTTCCAGCATTAATGACTCCCAAACCATCATCTGTGAAAATGCTTCTGTCCCAGCCATGAAACTTTACTGAAAATTGGAGCTGTGTACTAGACTCTTCCAGGATTTCAGAGACCTTTTGATTAGCTAATTAACATGTAGCCAACATCTAAGTAGCATTCTGAAATTCTACACAGTTTTGCCTTGCTTGTTCCTATTACCATATTCCTTTGCTTTCAGTCCTGATCATGGTGCAAATCACAGGGTTAATGAGTTTAGGGCTACTTCCTCAGCTGGTGTTCAGATTATCTCCTTTGGTTGCACAGGAGTTGCAGCACAAAGCACAGCTGAGCTTTGAATGAATTCAAAGAATCATAGAATGATTTGGGTTGGAAGGGACCTTAAAGATCATCTGGTTCCAATCGCCTGCCATGGGCAGGGACACCTTCTACTATGCCAGGTTGCTCCATGCCCTGTCCAACCTCCCTTTGAACACTTCCAAGGATGGGTCAGCTACAGCTTATCTGGGCAACTGGTTGCAGCACCTTGCAACCCTTATAGCAAAGAATTTATTCTTAATATCTAATCTAAATATATCCTCCTTCAATTTAAGGCCCCTGGACTTTTGCTGGTTTCACAACTGTGAACGGAATTTATCCGATAACAAAACCTGGAGTATAAATGCCTGGAATCAAGAGAGCCAAATAAGTTAACAAACACTGTTGTTGTTTTCCTTTCTGACTGTGTCCACAAATTCTAGATGACGGAAGGAGAATAATCTCCCAGGAATAGGAAACTGAAAACTCATTACTAGTAAGAAAGGCTTTAGAGGGCAAAGTTTTATTACATTTACAGAAGTTAATGATTCTTCAATTCTCTCTGCTTTGACCCATTCCAGTATTATGAGATTATGTATATTCTGTATAGAATTATTCTGATTCAAGAGCCATTAGAAGAAAATAACATTTGCAGAAGGACTTGCTAGTAGAGATTTTTATTCGAGTGCTTTATTAAACCCACCTAAAACACTGATTGAACTGACATAATGGAGTAAAGGACCAACAAGGTGAACATTTGAGAGCAGGCTAGCTAAGTCTGGATTTGGTTGTTTATGTCAATCCTCCCTGGATATATTCAAATCAAAGGTACTTTAATATGTGACACATGTTTTTTTCTGGTGTCCTGAAGGCCAGAGCCAAAACTTACCCTTGTAGTAACCTTTTATTAAAAGGTAGTACCCTAACCTTTTATTAAACTAATTAAGTCTTTGGATGCTTTTTGGGCTTTCCTAATTTTAAGCATGTATATTCCAGCCTATTGTGAGGAAAGTGCAAGAATCCTCTGAGCATTTTGTTAACTAAGAAATCCCAGATCTCTACTATTCTTGATTTTATTGAAATTTAGATAGATAAACAGAAAACAATTATCTTTTATACTTCGCTGTTTTTCTCCCTTTTGTAATAGAGAAGTAACTAATCAGATGATCCAAATACCCAATGTTATCAAAAAGATGTTCTCCAAATACTGAGATAATCACATACTTCTACATTTCTGTGCAACAGTCAATTATTTTATGAGCAAACGTTTCTCTTTCCCTCACTCATTTCATGATTTTATTTCCATGTAGACTCATAGACTCACAGAATTTTTTTGGGTTGGAAGGGACCTTAATGACCACCCAGTTCCAACTCCCCTGCCACGGGCAGAGACACCTTCTACTAGAACAGGTTGATCCAAGTCCTGTCCAGCCTGGCCTTAATCACTTCCAGGGATGGGTCTTCAGCAGTTTCTCTGATCAATCTATTCCAGTGTCTATATCTTTTTAAAGACAAACCTGTATAGTTTATGTACAAAAATTTTAATGAGGAATTAGAGAGTGAATTACATGATATAGGATGTCTGTTAAGACTTCAGTTCCAATGTCCCTGTAAAACATCTTAACTTTTCTATGCATAGTTTTGCAGTAACTTCTCACTTTTCCCTTTCATAACACTTGTTTGTGTTGTTTCCTTTACTCTGTGGATTAATATTTGCAAAATGCCTTGAAACTGAATAAAACCTGCCAGCATTGCTATTATTAAATGTGCTTGGCTCCTCAGATGTTGATACATGAAATATATGAGAGAGAGAACATACAGTAATTTAAAATCTCTCTTTGTAGTTTGAGGTCTATCTTTATTGTTACTTTTTTGTTCTTATAATGTCCAAGTAAACACAAAAGATAGGTTTAAAAATTTGTTCTGAAGATGCTTCTACTTCATATGTACACAGTGAACCAGATAGTTTCAAACATGGCCAAAATCTTACAGATGTGAAATCAAGGTTGTTTTTTTTTTCTTTTCTATTTTTCCTCCAGTACAAACACAAACTAAACCCAAACCAACAAAATAAAACAAATCTGCAGTAAGTCAAAGCTAATTCTGAAACTATCCTTGAGGCTACTTATTTTTTTCAAAAGACCTTCTGAAATGAAGCCTTGATGTTACCACACAGACAGAGGGAAAGCAGTACTGTAGCAGTGATATTTTGGTACAATTGATAAGAGAGTTCACAGGAAAAGGGAAACGAGAGCAAAATTGATCTGGTAAACTAATAATGTGCTTTAGTAATATGAATGTGCTTAGGAGCTTAGGACACTGGTAGAGGGTCTTTTCAATTAAACTGCAAGTGTTTTAAATAAGAAGAAAGCACATTTATCAAAATAAGGTGGTGTGTGAAAAGCACCACTGATAAGGCCAAATTAGAGCTTCCTGCAGGTTGATGTCAAGCAGGAGCGTTCAGGAGAGGGCTTTCCTGATGGCTGAAAATAAGGAGCGAGATCTGCATCACGCCTGAGCCTCTGCCACTGCCTGCTCCATGGAGCCCAGCGCGCACAGCTGGGATGTTTGGCACTTCCAAATCAGGTGAGGGAAAAGTCTCTGGAGCTGTTGTGGAGTGGAGGGGACTGGAGCTCCATCTGCAGAGCTCCTTGGGGCATTGTACCAACACATGTGGAGGCACCTCTGATTTTCACTGGTCTGTTCTTGCTGTGGTCCCATGTGAGCCTGAGCAAGAAAGGCTGTTTCTCAGCACCTCTCCACAGAGGTGATATAACACCAGTTTGCTGCCTGAAATAGCTATTCCCACTGCTCTAGAGGAGTGCTAAACAGCTTCCTTCTACCTTTTCAATTAACCTCAATGAGCCATGCATGCCCCAGGTGACGGTGCACATTGCAGTGTGGGGCCAGACCCTATTACTTTTCCTCAAGCACTAGACTTTAAGTGCTCCCTTCTTTCTCACAACATAAAGTACAGCTCAGCAACAGTAAAGATCCCTAAGTGACATAACGCGGTTCATCTGTCCACATAAGACAGTCGCTCGATAGAAATTGGTGTCTTTCCACATAATGGAAAAAACCAGACTTATACGAACGGAGAAATGGGCTCATGACCTAGAAAATTATAAAATAAGAGCTAGATATGGGGTAATTCAGAGGGGCCATGTAGGAATGTGGTCAGTCTGTCCCCTCAGGTGTGTCCTCTGATAGTGAGAAGGAGCACCTACATCCCAGATCGGACAAGATGAGCTTCATCCCAGGCTGATGTTGTGGTATACTCAGGTATGCAATATAATTTAGCAGCAACACCTCAGGTAACCTGCTCATATAGAAAAAAACAGGCAAGCATTCTCAGGAAAACCTAGGACTAATATCCACAAATATTTAGAAATGTAGCCCCTTAATTAGGAAAATGTTAACTCTGAGTTAACTCCGTAATGAATATAGAAAGTGAATATTTCTACAGAGCTGCATCTCTGTCCTAAAATCTGACTCAACTTCTGCAACCCTGTTTTTTTCCCTATTATGTTTTCCCCCTGTTGACCATAGGATCAGCATGGGACAGCTGCTCCCAGCTGCTGAATTTCGCTTACCTGCCCAAAATGAAGTCAAGTAAATCTGGGGCTGTAGTAGTTGGGGCAGGACTGGATTTAAATACCTCATTTTTGGCCCCTGCATCTAGGATTTTAGATTAGAGCTGAGATTTCTCTCCTTTTTTTTTTTTTTTTAAGATAGTGGGTATTTTAGGAACCTCTTACCATGACTTTGACTTACATGCATGTTAAGGACTTGTGTCTACATTTTCTTGGTGTCTTGCCTGTAAAATAAAAACTTAAGAGGGATTAGTAGAAGGTAGACTCCTGTCAGAGTGTAAAAAATTAGCCATAGAACAAGAGATAAAAAAAAATCTAATTACTTCTAACTCAGAATCTGATATATCCATAAAGAGGATTTTATGATAAGATGTGCTATTTAAGCTCTCACTGACCCAGAAGTCTCTTCTTGTCACGTTGGTGGTTCTGTTTTGTTGAGGAGAGATGGGATTTGCAATCAGAAGTACAATATTTAAGTCATTGTCAAAACTATACAAAGCATAGTAAGTATAGTGGATCATTTTGGTAAAAGCTCTAAACACCTCAGAGTTTCAGAAATACTCAGGCTGAAGGGGAAAGCTTGTCCTTAAGCTGAACCAGGCTCTTCCTCAGTGAAAAGAATGAATTTATTCTCATGCAAAAGTCTCTGTGGCACAGAACTGGAGATTTAATTCTGCATGCAGTAGAGGAAAGAACACAAATAAAAAGTGTCTGTTAGAAAGCAGTCCATTGCGCTGATACACTATCTGTACACATTCATCTTCCTCTTTATTCATCATAATTTGTAAAGAAGTATTATTGGTTGCCATCCAGTAGTGCTCATCTCATATTTATCCACAATGTTAAGCAGATGGCTGTGAGTGTAATTAAAGGGAGAGGGATAAAAAGCGTCATTCTTTATTGATAAAAGGTGCAGAATGAGACAAAATTATTTTGTCAGTTTGTGTGCTGGTATTTTGTGACATTTACATGTAAGAATAAAGGGTCAGACAATAGGTCTTAAAAATATACAAAAGTAATTCTCTCAATCCTAGAGACATAGACAGGGAATTTGTTTTTCCCTGTTTTTCAGAGAGAAAGAAATCTGAGAATTTGGTCCAATCTTTTGTGTTTGCGTGAATGTCAGAGGGTATTTTATATTTTAAAATTGTCAAACAGTAGCTTTCAATTGTACAAGTTTGTTTTTAAGTCTCTGCTTTAAAACACTACTGTCAGTTTGAGATACCTGCTTATTTTACCTCTCACCATCACCCCCCAGTGCATGATTTCAAGACCAACAGAGAAGGCCTTTACATTGGGATGCTCAGAATGTTTTTCAGAGTCAGATTGATAAAAGGCTAGACGGGTGAAAGACAAGAAAAATGCCTTTTAAGCTCCATATAAGTGCCACATCAAAGGGGGATATTTATGAATCTGCCACTGTTACTTTACTATTCAGTATGTGCCCAGGCCAACAGAGAATCACAGAATAGTTTGGCTTGACAGGGACTTTTAAAGGCCATCCTGTCCTACTCCCCTGCCATAAGCAGGGATACCTTCAACTAAATCAAGTTGCTCAAAAGTCCCATCCAACCTGGCTTTGAACACTTCCAGCCATGGGACAGCCACCACCTCTCTGGGCAGACTGTAGTTTGCACCTCCAGGAAAACTGGGATTCGTCTTCTAGCCTCTCGAAATTTCCTGTTATGCTGAGTGCAGTGCTTGGGGATCTCTGTCCTATCCTCTGCGGGAAACAGGACCTCCCTAGCTCAGGGTACTCTCTTTTTCTTTCATTCCCCTCAAGGATCACAACCTTCACTTCCACCATGGTCTTTCCCAGCTCAGGCAACTTCTTAGAGAAAGAAAGGACCACCACCAGTCAAATGAAGCAGAAGAGAAAGGAAGAGATGTTTATCTTAAAGGCATCCTTTCTGCTTCCCTAGTGATCCCAAGGGCGGGGTGCTTCAGCAGAAGGCCATGTTTCACAGAGAAGATTTATCTACTGTGGAAATCATAAGGCAGAAGTTATTTCTATGATTCTGTCCGGACATTTTACTTCAAGCTTCAAATCCTGCTTTGAGCAGAGGCAGAGGAGGGATGCAGAGGGGGCAGACAGAGCGGTGCAGTGGTGCTGATGGATTAGCATTGACATTGCTTAATCAGGACTCGCTCCATGCTGGCCATGAGACTGGCTGGTTTGCAGCTGTGACACCCCATGCAGTGCTGTCAGACAGCAGCCACGTGCTGTGGATTGTGCTTCCATCCACTGTGAGACATTCTCTTGGAAATAGCTAAGGGATTTGATCTGTTTCTCTGCAGAATACTGTAATTTAATCCTGTTATTATGTTCATACATATTACAGTAAGGCCTGAAGATCTCAGCCAAGATCAGAGCTGAAAACTTTTATAGCAAGAGGCAGTGCCAATGCTCTCAGAAGATGCTGCTGTGGTACCAGTTTCACTGCTGTGCTTGCAGTAAATGCTGGTTCACATTTATGTGCAAGCTTGGAGGCTTGCATTCTATATTTAGATCTTGCTCATAGCAGTGGTTCAGGATTATACCAGTACCACCTGCAGCTTCTAATACATTTGTAATAGATTCATAGATTGTAGAGCCAGGAAGAAACCATTATATCATGTAGTCTGTCCTCCTGCATCTTACACACTCAGGTTAATCTTCTGTTGAGCACTGAAGAATATCTTCTAAATGTGGCTCTGTCCTTCAGCTGAGGGACAGTTTGACTCTTCTCATGGAAATTTGTGTCAATGGTTAAGCACTCTCAGTGTTCCAAGTTCATACTTTACTGCTGAGAACTGACACTGTGGACAACCTTCTGCCACTTGTTCTCTGAAGATTTTCCCCATTGGACTAGAGAGCCCTTTTGGAAACTGACATCCTCAGATGGAGCTGCAAGTCTCTTCACCCTTTGTTTTTTGATAAACTGAGCAGATAACAGAAGAAAAACATACCGCTGCATCTTGTTTTATTGACTCCTGATGATAATTTCCTACCCTCACTGCAGCTGTCTTTACTTTTGGTTTGAGTCAGTGACCTGACACTCAATGTTCTGAATTTTTTGTACTTGTATGAATTGAAAGCTCTCCAAATCCTGCCCAATATTATTACTGTTAATACTGTATACTACCATAGCTCCTAATCTATGAACATTTTCTTCCCAAGAGAAGCCAGCCATTAACTGCATCCTCTGAGTTAAGTGTGGACTTTCCCCATTATTTGCAGCATGACTTGAAATGTCTCTGAGACTCAGGCAAAATCTCACAGCCAAAAGTTAGCAACATGAGTGGTGACTGGCCACTTCCACTACCTTAAAATTTTTTGTCAGGAAGAGACATCTCTGCTCCTTGGGTTGTAAAATGAGATCAGAGCACACTAACAGCTACACTGAGCTATCCAGCTCTGTATCCTGCACTTGAAGCAGTCAGCTGTGGACGTAGAAGAAAAGAGTATAAAAGACCATTCTTCATGTACCCTTTCAGCTTCCACTGTTAGTGGCACCTTGGTTTTCTGGGATGGAGATTGGATCATCATATTTAATCCTCCTGGTTGGCCTCCAATACACATTTTTAACTCAATCCTACCCTTCAGCACAGAAGGTTCCACAATATAAGTATCCACTGTATAGAAAACATGACACTTCCTTTTTTGAGGTTTAAACCTGTCACCCCAAAGTGTGGTGTGCCTCCTCACTGCTGTTTTTTGAGGAACTGGGGACAGTTTTTCTCTCTTCATGTTCTTTGCAGCTTTCATAGCTGTAGAGTTCTCAGCCCTGCAGGTGTTTAATTTCTGAACAGAAGAGACACATTTAGTTAGTGCTTTTCACACCTAAGAAATTTCACTCTGTGCTCATGGTTAGACTGAAGCTGGAGTGCTGTGATCTGGTAGAACATCAGGTTCCAGTGACAGGACATGTAGAGACAGGCATGGGTCTAGAAGGTGAGAGAGTGTGCCTAGTTTCAAGGCCTGGGCTAATATGATTTTCAGTCTGACTTAACAGCAGCCCTACTTTTGTAAGATCACGTTTGTTCTGACTGATTTCACAGCTCAGCTTTCCCTGCCCAATTCATTCTGTAGGTACACATTGTAACCATCGACAACCTGCAACGTGCCTCTTAAATCCTATCTCCAGTCACTGCATGGTCACCTACATAACTGAAAGGCTTTCACTGACATCTGAGGAGGTTTCTTTGTCAAAGACAAACTGTTTTATGTTTGGAAGGGGAATGCTGGATTTTAACTGTAGTGATCATAGAAGCAGCTGCCACCACCTTATGTTCCATTTCAAATGATTAATAATATTTGTCAATTCCGATGTGTCACTGTGCTTTATTGCTCTACAGCCTGCTCCAAATGATGGCACTCTCTTTTGGATTGATCTGATTAATGATGGATCAATCTGTTCCATTTAATTATAAGCCTCTCTTAAATGAATGGCTTAGGTTAAAAGAGAATAACCTTCACCAAATGTTACGAATTATGCCATCATTTAAAGCAGGTTTTCTTTCTCCTGTTGCTTACAGTTTAGTGTCAATACCTGAAGAATTGAACTTAATTACTTCTGAACAAGTGCCGCTCCTCCGGATATAAACATTCCCGCAATTTTATTTTTATAATTTAATTTTCTGCCCAGCAATGAAAGTGTCCTTCTGTCATTACAGTGCTTTATGTTCTACAACAGATCGTTTCAACACTGCAGATGCCCATCTTGTTCCTCATGAAAACTGCTCACGACATCACAAAACCCTTTAATGATTTATCTTGTTTCCTCTGCACCCATTGGAAGAGCTGGTTTGACGCAGGGGCTGCAGCACCGGCTCACAACAATAACATGGGTATTTAGGCTATACATAGCTCTATTGTTATGCGACCTGAGGCTTTGTTTTCAGGTCAGTTGCTTGTCCAATTCCTTGTCAGTCTTGTTTAATTAGATCGTATGGTCCTGTATGACAAACACTTCCTAATGTTGGTTGTTTGCTTAGTGCTTAGCTCAAGGGTGACATATCTCTGCCATTGTAATGCACAGAATAAATAATATTAATACTTTAACAGAAGACAGAGAGAAAATCTTCACAGTTTCCTCTCTCTCCTAATTAGTATTACCCTGGTATTCTCTGTAGTTAGCACAGGCAACTATATGCTAAGGGCAATCACTTACAAAAAGTAATAGCAGAAGTTTAAGGGTTGACTACTACAATAAGTTACAGACCCCAAGAAGAGTTTTTATGCATTAAGACCTGTCAAAATATGTGGCTCTAGTGAGAAACATGGCTTCTGACTACAAATTTTTCTCTAGGTGTCATATTTGCCACAACCTGTGAAAGAATTTGGGGGAGGTTTACTTGTCTCATCCTTCAGAGTGCTGCAAGGATTACATGAAATATAAACAGCAGAACCACAAATCTTTATACAGAGTCAGAATTGTTCTCAACCAGAAACTTTTTCTTTTCTGAGACTCCTATTAAAACTTTATTTGCTCAGTCACTCAAACCTTGAGCAGATCCAACATTTCTTGTCTTGAAAACACACATGGGATGTTCTTTTCAAGATGCTAAAGATTTCATCTTCTGAACTGTCTCACTGGCCCCCTTCTTCCCATCCTGGCTGCAAGAACATGAAGTGACATTTTAAGCCCTCCTTAGTGGAAGCAATTAATGCAGTGACCTAAATGAAAGACTTCTTTCCTTGAGTTCCTATGGAGGTTATATCGACACATGGTGACTTTAGGAAATATTAGTGAGCTCTTGTCTAGATGTACAAAACCTACAAGTTCTACAGTTGGCCTGCTCTAGTCAGGATAAACCAAATTTAGGTAATCCCCTCATATATCCCTGAACTTTGAGAGTTTTCTACTTGATAGAAGAATTGATAAAGTGCTTATTTTCAGGGAAAGGAAAGCCTTGCTTGGGTCACATGTTTTATTCCAGAGTTTTGGATGACAAGAATTATTGCAACCTCCCAATCCTTTGTTTCTCTCTGTCTTTTAGTGTCTAAAGACACTTTCCAAGATCATTGTGGATTTCAGTTTTATTGGTGTAAAAACTCGACAAAAATAAATAGTGTATGTAGATAAACATACAAGCCCAAACACTGGGCACACCTAAATCTCTCACATATTAATGGGTTTATATTTGCAGTAGCCTGAGAGAGGTGGAATTCCTCTCAAGATGATAAACACAATTTAAATAATAAACACTGTTTAAATAATAAACACAATTTAAAAAGGGAACTGGATCAAATGAAATCAGGATAAAAATAAGCATATGAGTTATAATAAAGTAGATCTGGCTTCTCAACAACCAGTTCTATTTTATCCATTTTACAACTGCTTCTTACATCTTATTATCTGACACATATCTGCCAAGTACTGAGAGCTGAAGAAAGCATAAAAAAATTTTAAAAATTTGTTTTCTCCCATGAAATCAACAGGAATGATTGATGGTGCCCACGAACCATCTCTGTTTAACCAGAATTTTAATATGGTAATCTCAGAGTACTCATGATGTGTTACTCAAATATTGTAATGTGTTGTTATACTTTATATTTGTAAAAACTTCCTTCCTAAAGCTCACCCGGGCTCAGGATGCTTCACATTCGCCTCAGGAACAGCCCACAGACTTTCTGGTGAGCTCATTTTTAGCGAGGTCTGGCTCACTCAAGTGTTTTTGGCAAAAGGTGAAAAAATGAAATTAATGGTGGTAGAAATTTCTTTTAATCAAATTTGCTTGACCTTTAAACTACATAGGAAGCCTAGGCTTAAGGAATCCAGGCACTCTTTGCAGAATTAGGGTGTTTTTGCTTTCCTCCCATGTGAAATGAACGAATTACTCTCTGCGTTTTTCAGTCTAGACCACTTTTATTTTGGAGAACAAGGCATGAAGAAACATAAAATGTCTATGAATGTGAGGGAAAGTACACAGTGATTCACTGTAACAATTTGCAGAACAACACAAAAATAGTGGTTGAGTCACAGCTGAACTTTCTGAAAAGGTAGATTCTCATTTACCTTTCAAAGGGTTCAGAATACTAAAACCAATATGATAGAGGCCTCATTATGTCACCCAAGTCTTGTATCAGAATTAAAGTAGTAGAAGGTCTTTTATTCTGTAGGGTGCCCAAGTAAATGTCTTTATTGTCATTCTTCAGTTCCCTTCCCCCCTCCAACCTCTTATATTCCCCTGAATAGGTAACTGCATTCTTCATTCAGGTGGTTTGGAGTAGCTGCTTTAGCTACTGAATCTTTAGTCTGGATCCTATTCCAGCAGAACTCCATTACCTCATGTCTGAGGAAATGGAGTGGACAGAAGATTTTTGCCTACTTTTTTTTTTTTTTTTTTTTTTCCCAATGAGTCATATTTGGGGTTGCACAGAGACACTCACTTGGCTGGATGTCTCACCACTGCAAGAGGTCCAGCTGATGCAGACAGATTATCCAAAATTGGGATTGGAGGACATTGACTCTGATAGACCCAAGGTGTGATGTGCAGGTCCTTAAGAGTTTAGTCACAAAATAAGGAAAGCAAGAAATTCTTCTCAGTCAAGAATCAGATGCCTCTCTCTGTGCTTGTAGATGAATTTAAAGAAGCTTGAGTGATGTGGGGTTTCCTGAGAGAACCTTGTCCTTCCTGAAATTGCTCTCCCTGTAGCACATGAGACAAAGGAAGCCTTTGTCCTCTTTCTGAATCTTCATTAACCACTTTGCACTGGGGGCTGTGTGTGAAGCTCACCGTTAGTAAGTCTCAGAGAACAATTTGAATAACAGATTAAGAAAAAATCCATAAAGACATGCTGCATGGCAAATTAAACATGTTTGTGATAAAGAGCAATAGCACAGCACAGGAGTGGTGACTGCACTACTTCTCTGCATTATCTCATCATTGGAGACAATTACTGGTCCATCAAAACACAGTTAGAAGACAAATTCAATAATACTTGTACCAGGTAGAGTACATGAACAGCTCATTTGGTCACTGAGGAGGAGTGTTATGGAAGAGACCAAAGATTTCAGACCAGCAAGGCACAAAAGAGTAAAAGAGTTTGCTGTAATTTTTGCTCCAACTGCAAGGCTTTTTATTATAATTTTGAGATGATGTTAGTGAACCTCAATGTAAAAAAGTATTTATCTATGCTTTTCAGGGAACAATGTACTTTTTTTTGTTCAGCACTGTGAATTCTGTTTTTATTAGTTCCTGCACTGGAGATATTCAGAAATGTTTCAGTGCTTCCAAGCATGTAACATAATTTTACATGGACATGACCTTTCCTTATAAAACCTGCCTTTGAGTGTTGAGACAAGTATACACACCCCATTTATTTATATATTTGTTTATTTAGCCAGTTATTCATGTTTTAAAACTTCATGTATTTTTTTTTAAGTAATATTCTTTAGTTTCAGGAGAATGGATTAATTCAGGATTGAGGGAATTCTTAGGTGGCTGAAGACCTAATGAGTGATAGTTCTGCTACAATATGTTTTGCAAGTGGTCTTGCAATAAAATACATAAACATCAGCTCCAGCACCTTGGGATGGAGTGTCCTTGAGATTCCACCATCAGAGTTCAGATCCCCTTGCAAAATTTTGTGAATATTATTTTTTGGCGATGCCTAAACTGGAGTATTGTTGCACTAAGAAGCCTGTAAGCAAGTGTTACTTTAACAAGGAGGTTCCCTCTTTGGAGTGAGTTGCATCTCACCTTATTTTCTGTAAAAGCAGGTCTTGAAACTCAGCTGCTCTTCCAGGCTGATGGATGATAAACTGTCCTGATATAGGTGCTTCAGGTGAGATGAGTTTCCTTTTGGAAGGTGCCTCTCCTGTAAATACTTCAAGACAACATCTTTAGTGGTAGAGCAGACTGACAGGAATGGAGGTGTAATTACAGATTGCCAGGTGAGATAAATCTTATTCTTCCCAAATCAGCTGGTACTAATTTCAGGGAAAAAAAAAAAAAAGTGAGCTAGATTAGATTTTCTTCTCTGTCCTCAACTACAGATCGACCGCTTTTTCAATGAGAGAGCATTACTGACTGTCTTTGTTGGGCACAACAGGTTGCAGGCAGGCAGCTGACTATCAGAGAAATTATGCTGTTCATGTTCTAGCTGGATGGTGGCTACTAATTGGATGCTAGCACAAATTACATCGTGACTGCCTGCAGCTGTGAATTTGCAATGCTGCATACTTGATATGCCCATTCAATCACATTCACTCAGACTCGTCCAATTTGAAAATGTTTGCAAAAATCCAAGCACCAAGCTTCCAAGAATGAATGTGGGTGGCCTGAGTGCTCACATCATTGTCCCATGATATATTTGGGATTAGAAAACATTCCTTAAAAACAACTTCCAAAAGATAATTCATCTCACCCATGTTAGGAACCTATTTTAGAATAGTTTTTGTATGCAGCAGCTGCTCACATTTTTGTCTTTGTTCTCCAATAGTAATGGACCTCTCCTTATTTTTAAAGGATAGAAATATAAACTCTTTTTAGCAAGTCATCAGATCCTGCTGTCCTTTACAGTGTTCATTTATTGAATATGCTTATGCCACATGATACAAATTATAACTTGGTCTTCTTTGTCTGTGTTAACATAAATCTGAATTTCCCCACTGGGTGTAATCATAGACTTCATGCATGAGGATTTAGATTCACCAAGAGAGCAAAGGCTAATAAAACACTGAAGATGGAATATCTCATGTCTTTTATGTAATTTTCTTCCTTCTTCTCCCTCTGACTCCAGTGTTAGATGAGTTGGCCCATTAGTTATTTTTATGATACTGACAAATGCAGAGTGAGACAGTGACACAAGCTGGCTTTGACTGAGGTATAAGATCCCTGCGAAGATAGAGACTTCATTTAGATAATGGCTAAGCCAGAGAAGAACACTGGGTGTTGCTGTCCATGAAGTCCAGGATATAGCAAAGAGATTCATCCCACCTGCTCTACTAGGGTGACAAAATGGATTTCATGCCAGTCTTCAACTCAAAACCTGGAAAAACCTCTCAAGACTTGATGCCTGTGTTTCCTTTTTCATTTCTTTTTCTCCTTACACATCAAGATGTGAAAAGGGAAAAGGTTACAGTCACCTTTGATCATGATGATACTTTTGTCCTTTTAAGCCTGTGCTCCTAAGGGCTTGCTGGGCCATTCTCAAAAGGCTAATGGTGAGGAACCTGCCTGTTCAAAGACTCTCCTTTTATTCTTTTTTAACATCAATTGCCCAAATGTTACAAGTCAAGGGTTTCCTTCAGCTTAAACACTACTGGTCAAAGTACAGCTGGTGTCTCTGGTGCACTAAAGACTGGATGTTAAAGTCTGCAACCTCCCACTCTGCACAGAAGCTAAATTGCAAAAAGTAGAAATATCTCAGATACAGCTCTTTTGCTACTGCACAGAAGTCACCACACACACTCCAGATGATGATTTCTATCTAAATCATTGCTTTGTGACACAGGTGGAATAGCTTGATCTGGCAAGTCCCTTCAAGTTTTTACGGATGGCACTTTCCAAATGCCTTGGAAACCCTCATTTTGTGCACATCTTGCATTTCTTATTGAACCCGTTAAGCTCATGAAGGCAGATTTCAGAGAGCTGAGCATCACTTTATATTGTCTCAGGATGGGGTTCTGTTTGTGAAAGACTCAGAATTCTCAGGACAACTCTCTGGGAAAGCAACCACTTTGCAGAAGGTTCTGACATTTTTCAGCAGGAGAAAGTCTGGTTAAGTGGGAAATTCACCATTGCTTGTGATTTGGAATTTATTTTCTTTTTTTGATGAGCCAATGCTTGTGTGTGTGGTTATATGGCTTATAAAGCATGGGAGACTGCTCACTCCCATCAGTTGTATCAGGTATAATTTCCCAGGTACTTCATAAGCCTGGCCTTGAGCACCTTGATTTCACTGATGGATTTTAGCCTCAGGACAGCCCTGTAGAGTAGTACAAGTTGAGCCTCCTTATATTTAAATTAGTTTCACAGGGTCACAAAGCCAGTAAATGGGGATGTTGGGGGACAGAACTAGATGCCCATAATGTTTCGTGTGACACAGAGACCCACAGCAAATACTGATTCCTCACTTGTCCCTTTGTCAGGGACTTCAGGTGTCTCCCAGCTCCTGGATGTCTGCACCTTCCAGTTTCTTCTCACCCTAAAGCACGGTTTCAGTTGCATCCTTCCATCTTCCAGGGCTGAGTTTGAGTCCCTGTGACCTCTGTGGGTCCCTTGAGCAGTTCTTTCAGCCCTTGGAAGTCAGAGTGGCAGCTGCACTGATGCGTGTGCAGCTCAAACCATGCAGCAAATCCACCAGTCTCAATAAGAAGGTCTGGCCTCAGGACTCAGAAGAATTTTGACAACAAACTGGGAGGGAAAAGATGGTCATCCAACTAATTACTGCATAGATATGCTCTGGTATAGCCAGGTCAGGTCCAGGAAAACTAACCTCTTCATGGCACCAGTTCCTCAGTTGAAACCCTTAAAATCCACTTGCCATGTCTGCCTCTCCCTGCAGCTTTTCTCTGTTTCCTCTGACTTTCTGCTTATTTCTCCCTCACTAGTAGTAACTTGTGCAAATAGCTGAGGAGCCCTCGCCCTCTCACTTTTCTCCCTGTGATTTGTTATTATTAATAACTGGGATATTTTTGGCTTTTGCTCATCAGGCAGCTTGTACCAAATCAGCAGCCTGCCTTTCAGTGTTGCCAATCAAGCCTTTCATTCTGCTTATTGGAGCAGAATTCTTTGTCCTGCTAGGGATCCTTGTCAGTCCTGCTGCTGCTGCTGCCCTTACTTAAGGCATACATTTGGATTCGAATGTATTCACATGTGTGTACATGCAGGGGGGAAATAAATATGAAAGCAGTCACATTTTCCAGGCTCCTCTCTTTTGTAGGCACAGCACAGACTGCAGCACCAAGAGATAAACACTCTCCATATGGCACCTGCCTTTTGACAGTCCTCCTTGGCTTGGGGACACCTGGGATGCTGTGACAATGTTCAGTGTGCTCTACAGTGGGTTTGTTTTCATTTTGAGTTTGAAAATCTATGCAGCACAGAGAGGGAGGAGGGCGGCTGTTAAAATGACATAAATAGTGATAGCAGACCAGATGGGAAAAGAGGGATGGAGAAAGGAAAGCCAAAAAAGGATGATAAATGTTAATGTTATAAAGGAGTTATGGGGCATACACTTTTTAGCAGGGCCTGTTGTGGTAGAACAAGGGGTAATGGCTTTAAACTCACAGAGGGTTGATTTAGATGAGATATAAGGAAGAAGTTTTTGACAATAAGGATAGTGAAACTCTGGCACATGTTGTCCAAAGAAGTGGTAGATCTCCATCCCTGGAAACATTCAAGGTCATGATAGTTCTGCCACCTTATAATTATTATGATGGTCAGAGATCTACTTTAAAATTTAACATAATTTAGCAATTAATATGATTTGACATTTATTTTTAAAATGTAACATAATTTAGCTAATACATCTTCTGCCTTTTTAAAAAGGTAAGGCTCAATTTCCTCTTCCTCAACCTGCCCTCTCAGGCCAGTTCTCCCATACATCTCCCATATGGGATTGCTGGCACCACAACCAGTCCCTTTTGACAATAAAAAGTCTCTTCAGAGGATCCCACATCAGTAAGTCCCCATGAGGACCTAACTCCTCCTTTGGGCATCATCCTCTCTTTCCTATTCTTTCTAAAAGACAGCAGCTAAAATACTTTCCTTCTCCTCAACCATTTTTCTCCCTTCATTCCCTTGAAACATCTCCTTCTTATTTTCAATGTTCTGTCCTTTATCACCTTATCCCAACACCACAGGAGGTTGCAGAAGCTCAGGAGGGGTTGTTGTCCCAGCTCACTGCTCTGCTCTGTTGGCAACATCTCCAGCAAGAAGGGTGGAAAACTGAAATGCTGAGGAGGCAGAAGTGAAAAGTCCTTTAAGTTAATGGAAACAACAGACTGTAAGGAAAAAATACGTCCTCACAACCTGCTTTTCTTGTGTATTGGTCAAGGTAGGACAGCATCTTTAAATTTTATTAGATGTTTTGTTTAGAATTTTCCTTTTCATCTCACTGAGATAAGAAATAATAATCATGAAAACTTGTTTCTGGTAGTTCTTTGCAGTAATTTCACCTTGATGACAGTCAAACACAAATGGGCTTGGAGTCAGGTTACTTTCAAATTACTTCCTTTTTTTTTTTTTTTTCCAGAAGTGACTGAAACCATAAAACTTCCTCCTCCACTAGTGAGCTTAATGTATTTGTAACCCAAAACATTCCCTACTCCCCTCACCCTCCACACATCGACCTGCCAATTTTGATCCCTCCACAGCACGTTCAGTCACTTTTTAAAATGTTCTGTCATTTCTTATGCAAGCTGGCAGCTACAAGAGCGTGGTGTGTCTGATGCCAATGTTCCTGGGAACTGAGTCTTGCATTTGCAGTTTATCCTACTTGTAGGCCTAAACTGACACATGCAGTAGGTCACTGAGCTTGGGCAAAGACAAGAAGACACTAAATATTATTCTGATTGGTTTTGGGTCGCAATCCTTATGCTTGCCTGATTTCTGCTCCCTAGAATGAGTCAGGAACTTGCAATTTATGTCCTGCCTTGTGCCTCAGGGCATAATAATTTATTATTAAGGAGGAAAAAAGGAATCTATGAGAGGTGATGGTCTCCTGAGGAGCGGTGGGTGCTGCCTGAAATTCCAATACATCCAGATTTGATTTAATTTGAGATCAATCTCTAAAACAAAGATGACAATCTTTATGTAAGTGGAACTACTACCTAGTGTAACTGAACTACTGCATTTTGCCATATAAACTTCAGGAACAGTGAGACAAGTCTATATAAGCCATGGAACGTCTACATAACGTAATTCCTTACTTGGGAGGTCACTGGTGGTTTCCAGGGAAATGTCTCAGTGCCACAGCACCAAGTGAACTGGTTTTGGGCTTTGTCACAGCTTGGGAGTAGAGAGACACTTACTTTTGAGTGCCCAAGGTGTTGTACTGTGAGCAAGGCGATACCATGGTGCAACAGACCTATAAAACTATGTTTTAAAGGTGAAAGTCTGAACCAGAGCGAGTGTCAATACACAAGGACCTGCCCATCCCTGGCTGTAAATCAGGAGCCAGATCCAGATGTGCTGCATTTATGGAACTGATTTCCTCCAGGTGAAGGTCAGCCAGGCCTGCCCTATTTCCAGTAGTGAATAACACCCTTGCACCAACCCAGAAAAAGTGGAAGAGTGATTTTAGATCCCACGGATTCAGTCTGAAAGCAGGTGGGGAGTTCATAGCCCCAAATCACTCAAGCAATCCCTGAAATCATCCTGAATCCCCAAGACACTGTAAAATTCAGATTTCACCAGCCTGTGGTATCTTGGATGAAAGTTCTCTGCATACCAAGGAAGAGAAAGGGGATGATGCATCTTACACATGGCAACATGTTGCAGTTCCCTGAGGCTTGAACAGAACATGGACCATCTGGATTTTTGTAATGTGAAGTTCAATTAAAATGTTTTGATGTTAACCACATGAAATTTTTGAGGATATAATTTTTTTTCTCTTAGCTTTCCATTTCTCTCTATTCTGTTAAAAACAAAAATGAGAGAGAGAGAGAAAGTTATAAATATTTCACGAGTAAGTCCATATGGCTTCTCTTGTCACACTAATACGCATTTAGGAATTATGCATATTTTAATAAAGAAAAGCAATTAAAATATGACTATTGCCCTAATAAACTAGGAAAATCACCTTTGGAAATAGGGGTGAATTTCTAGACCTGTGTATTGAAGACTGACATGAAGAAGGAGACTTACTGTCATTGAACAAAACTCTACAGGTGACATCGCTGACGTTTATTTCTCTTGGGTCACACCTTTTAGCTGACAGCTTCAGGACCACTGGCCAGTAGTTAGAAAAGCCAGTGTCCCATCCGTTATTTATCTTGGATTCACCCCACATTGATCTGCATGCCCATCAAAATGAATATATGTGTCTGCAAACAAAAAATTATGAAAAAACATTGCTCTAAGCACCTTCCCAGTGGAAGGTGGAGCTGGGCAACACTGCCTTGAAAGGACCTTTGTGAGGAGCATGGGGCGCCTTCAACAAAGTTCTTTTGTTCCCAAGAGTGATAACTGTGCTGAAAGCAGTTCTTGGAACATACACCAATGCAGGTCTCTTGTTATAATGACAGAGAAATGGGCAAAATTCTCTGGATGGTGGGTTAGTATTTTATTTTGTGCAAGGATCTTTTTCATTTTCTTCATCTGTTGTTCGTGATTGCAATACTGTGCCAATAGGGCAACATGTCACTTTTGTGCCCCATCCCTGGAAGTGTTCAAGGCAAGGTATGTGGCTTTGAAAAACCTGGTCTAGTGGAAGGTGTCCCTGACCATGGCAGGGGAGTTGGAACTGGGTGATATTTAAGGTCCCTTCCAACCCAAACCATACTATTATTCTGTGATTCTCCTGAGGATCTTGCCTGGTGGGTGTTTGTGTGTGCAAAATCATTTGCAATGGGATTACTTGCATGGTGTCACTGTAGGACTGATCCTAATATTGTGCTGAACAGAGTTCTAGCTCTGTAAGTAAAAGCATATGAAAAATACAAAGTGAGATGATCTAAGTCTAATTAATTCAGGCCAGGTTTATGGATCCAGTCCCGTGACTGTGCATACTTCACCCCATAGATCAAACAGACACTTCGGAAGTGCTGTTGGAGCGTGCTGAACTTTGGATGTACTGTGTGATTTTACTGCATGCAAGCTAGAATGGTTTTAAGAGCCAAATCCCCATCTCATATAAATTGGCATGGTGCTATAAATCGTTTGATAGTTTAATACTTTGAAGCTGCCTTCTTTATGTTGCTGAAAAAGGGTGGTGATGTCCAAGGAGAACCTTGTTCTGTTATTCAGTTCACTGCTGTTAACTGGGACAAGCCTCATTCTGACCCAGTGTGGGAATGGATTTCATTTATTTGTAAACCAGGCTGGAGAAACACATCAACGATCTCTTTTGAAACTACCTCGGAGTGATATTCTCATTTTCCCCTGATCCAAAACACCTCTAGATGAATTCCATTTGTCATTCCATGTTTGTTGGGGGACACCTCCACATCTTTGTGGATTTCTGGTTGCAGCCACCAACTTTGAAACTTTTAGTAAATTGATGGGTGTCAACAGAGCATTCTGAAATAAATAAATCAGTAAGTGCATTGGCTGTTTTCCCAGGAGTACAGAGCACCACCTTCCTCTCTCAGAGAAGCAATACAATTCCCTTATAATTAAACTTAAGTTACATTGCTCACAACAAAACTTTCAAAATGTGTTTGGAAATGGCTTCTCTGGGAAGTCTTTAAAGCTTAGTTTAAGCAGATGAGTATTGCTACGGAAATAAAGAGGATTATTCATGTGCTTACAGATAAGTGCATGCATAAATTCTAGCAAGACTGAAGTCTGGGAGTTATGTTAAAGTGAAAAAAAAGTAACAAATTTCACCTACTTTTTGTTTTGCTTACATTTTATGCCAAGCTAGTAAGCCCACAATAAAAAAGGATAGTGCTTGAGTCAGAGTATATGGGATTATTTATATTGCCTTTCACGGTATTTTTAATTACTTCAAATAACATTAGGGTGCAGGTAATTCTTGGTTTAAATTCTCCAGTTAAGGAACCCTGGAAAACATTGCAATTTGAATCCCAAATGTTCTACATTCCACAAACAAATGTCTTCCCAGGCCACATCTGGGATAAAATGTTTTATCTATGTTGATTGATCTTGGATTATTACAGAACATCCAGATTTATTCAAACTGCAAGTGATGCTTAAAGATACTTAGTGACCCAGACTGAGAGAGGTCAAAAAACCCATATGGGAACAGTTTACTTTTTTTATTAAACAAGAAAAACATCTGTGATGCTTCAAAACACGTTCAAAGTTTGGTTTTATTACAGCTGATCAGTCAGTGAGATTTGAAATAATCTATCAGGAAACACTGCCTTTGTTTATGTGTCACTGCATAAGTGATGTGCCATTGATTATAGTTTTGTACTTGATGTAAGCTCAGGTTTAATAGGAAGATGAAGGGAAGAAAGAAAATGGAAGAAAAGCTGCGAATCACAGAATCCTAGAACAGTTTGTATTGGAAGGGATCTTAAAGATCATCTTGATCCAATGCCCCTGTCGTGGGCAGGGACACCTTCCACTAGACCAGGTTGCTCCAAGCCCCTTCTAAACTAGTCTTGAACACCAGGCAGGTTCCTTTTGCCCAGCCACCTGTGGGAAATTATGCTTTCCTCACCAAGTTATGGGAAAAACACTGATAAAGGGAGAAACTTG
>JAWWEU010000125.1:70226071-70323677 GCA_035583155.1 Acropternis orthonyx
CTTGGCCACCTGTTGTAATAAAATACTGCTTAAGTTACACTCACAACAGTGTTGAGTTTCAGTTCTAACGTGCCCTCCGAACCCTCCCTGTAACACATGACTTTTGGTATTGAAGAAGACATGGAAGATCTGGTGAAGTTCTACTCCGTGATGATCCCCTTTGTGAGCCATAGGGCATTTTTCTTCCACCAGGTAATTTCTGTTTTGGAAGGCACCTATGGGGGAGTTTAACCTTTACTCACCACTTCAGTGACCTCGCAAGCTGAACCAGCTGCTTCCCAAAGCCAGAATTTGGTAGATCCTTGTACACGGAGAAAGAAGTAAAAGGTCAATGTTTATTTGAAGCTGCATTTGGTCTCAAAAAGGGTTTGTGGTTCCTCAGCCCAGTGGAACTTATTTTGGCAACTCTTTTATTGAATACAGTGAGCATGACCTCTATTGTCAATTATTTTGGTCCTTGGAGACCACTGTCCTTGAGAAGAATCTCTCTCTGTATGGGTTTACCATACACAAATAGGTCACTGTAAGAGATAGGAAATCACCAAGAAGTCTCTAATTCTTGCAGTATTTAGATTAAGACTGTCAGAAGTGGATGTTAATATGTTGCCTTATCATTGAAGATAGATTAAAAAACAAAGAAACAAACAAAACAGGCACAAACAAGAAACTTTCTCAGGAATACCTGAATGGATTGTAGATTGTAGTATTTTGAATCTTGACATCAAGGAAATGAACACTGAGACGGATAAATAAGTATAGAGAATTTTATTACGTATACAACACTTTAAAAACACTAAATTGAAAATCGTCAACTAGCAATATTAAACCTCCTGTTCCTTTGTTCATGGAAATGAAGCAATAAAATCTATTTCAGATAGAAAGCTCACATTAGTTGTGCCATTGGGACTATAGTGGGCAAATACGTATGAGAAGAAAATGACAGTAAGTGTAAATTCTGCTTCCCAGCTCATGATCTGTTGTACTGAAATGAACCAAAGCTATTGGAAAACAGAATAAAATCCCAGATGGACAGCAGCATCCTGCAGGCTCAGTCATAGACACAGAAATGACAAGATCATATTCTAATCAATAACTGGGAGACTGCAGACTCTGTGAAGTTTTGTTTTGGTTATAAGAACTCTTCATCCTTTGCTCCTTTTTTCTATTTTATTTTTTTTCCCCTGTATTACTCCTTCTTGTTCATAGAATAAGTAGCCCTGATCGAAGTTTTTGACTTTTATTTCTGGTGTTTCTTGCTGCACTCTCAGCTCTTCAAATGTCAGTCTTCTGAGAATGGGATAGGAAGAACTATTGATATGAAAGGATAAAATTTCAGAAAGTATTGTAGATAATCTCAAGGCCTTTAATTTCACCCACATCTGAAATGTCCAACTTGATGGCAAACTATTTCCCTTTACGTCTGGAATCACTAAATTGTTACACGATATCCTGCACAAGGTATCTTCCATTTTTGCCCCCATCTTGACACAACCATGTAAAAACCAACAGCAGTAAGAAAATCCTTAGGGATCGCTACCTGATCTCTGTTTTCTGGGAGAGAGTTTTCTGGTTTATGGACAATGATACTGAGTATGATATTGTGTTAGTAACAGAAGTAAGGTTACAGTAATAGAAATAATAAAATACTTGCAAGCATCTGACCACTCACAAAACATCAGAACTCACTGTGAGGATAAAGAAGAAATGTTTACCTGTAAAGAAGAAAATTCCAACCTAGACACACCCCAGGAACATTAAGGACCATCCCAGTCCAAGAGGGAAGTCTTTTTGGGGTACAGCAGGCAGTGGTTTGGTTCCAAGCAACCCAGGTTGCTTAGATACAATTTAGACTGACTTATTATTGAAAAAACACTCGTGGCTTTCCCCCCAAAAGAGCAGTCAGTGTGTGGAAGCTCACCATGCTCATGTGCTTAAGTTACCAGGCATTTATTTGCAAATGCCCTCACAGAGATGCCCTTTGTCATGTTGGGGCTTTGCATCCCCCTAGAGGACCCCACTTTTCCACCCGCTGCCACAGGCAGATCCCCCCAAGTCTTGCAAGGAGAGCACATGAAGGAAGGACTCACTCAGTCCCTCATAAAGGTCATTGCATACACAAGGATAAGAGGATGAAGTTTTGACTTTTTCTCTGCCTCAGATGTCGCAGCAGCTGCTTTGAGGCTCTTCTATCCTCTAAAGGAACATTCTGTCTCAGCAAGCAAAGAAAGGAAAAGAGAGATCCTACACCATTATAATTACTTGAGCAAAAATAAACACACATATGGTGTGACATTTTCCTAATGCTTGGATCTTATTTGGAAGCAAATGTATTAATTAAAGGGGGGAGTGGAAAGGGGGAAAACAAACAACAATCTCTGAGTCATGAGAACATGACAAGCTGTCCTTTGAAAATGTTATTTTTTATTTTTCATTGACACTGGTGTTAATTTATTAGGTGTTATAGTGTGTGCTTACTTATTTGTTGTTGAAAAGCAACAATTTTTATCCTCATTGCTTTTCTGTTTCATGTTTCATGTTTTGTTTATTTTTTATACAGTGCTAAGGAGAAAGTTCACTCACAGATAAAGGGATATATCAATGTCTTTTTGTCCTTGAAGCTCTCAAAAGCTGATGTTAAACTTTCCCTGGTCTCATAAAAGATGTGACTCAGCTTTAGAGGGCAGGGTAGATAGGAAATTCTCTTTCTTAGTGAAATTCTCTTTTTCTCCAAGACATGCTGCCCTTGTACTTAGGCTTCAGATGAAAACATCTTTGACAATGGTCATCAAGGATCAGAGGCAGAAATGCAGAGGGCAGTCTGGAAGCGGCCATTCCAAGAAATACTCATGGTGTTGATGCAGCAGTAGCTAAGCAGAAACAAATCTCTAAAGACTCAATTTCACACAGAAAAAGTAAAAAGAAAAATGGATAAAAGTCACATGTGTCTTCTCAACAGGGTATACAACCTCAAGAATGGTCATAGCAGGCATTCAAGGAGGTCCCCTGGGGTTTTCTTGTTGCTGCTGTTCTTCACAGGACTGTCCTTCTAGCTCTACAGAATTGGAAAGTCACATACCAGCCCAGGAAAAATACAGAGCTTTCACTATCCAGCTCCTTTTATATTATGAAGGCTTTTGCCATTGCTTTCATAACTATAGGTCCAAAATATTAAAATGAAAAAATGAAAACCTTTTGAAAGAACACGTTAATTGCCTTTTTTTTTTTTTTTTCAATTTATTTATTTTCATTTGTAATATTCTTTGGTATTTCACTACTTTTGTCTGTGAAGTTTTTCCTTGTGTAAGTATTTTAATTCCCCAGAAATGTAAAACAGTTCAGTTTTATATTTTCTGTCTTCTGCTTTTCCTCTCCATTTTCACCTCGTTCTTCTTTTCTTTGTTAGAAGAAAAAGAAGGAGATGAAAAAAACCCCAAAACCAAAAAACCTGTAGATGTTGAAGGGAAAAACAAACTGCTAAAAAGCTATTTTGTTTTTCATTTAAACGTGAAGCCCCATTAGTAAATAATTACATTGTCATAGAGAAGCTTCCCTTCAGGAAAGCACAACTTTAAGTTGAAAAAGGTTTTAAATGTAAGCTTTAATCAATTCTTGAAATAAATGCCACATTTCAATCTAAAAGAATGTTTGTTTTATTTCCATTCCCTTGTAATTTCAGAAAATGTACTAACTATAAGGCGCTGTGAAATAAATCATGATATATTTCAGTCAATTACATGTTGTAATAAAAACCCTGCAAGTGTTTTGATTCATGGCTGTTGTTGTGCTCTTTCAGAAGATGTCTCAAACTTCTTGCCTAATCTATGGAGCTGTTCCCTCCCAGCACATTTTACAATTTATTCACTCTTGCAGAAGCCATCTGGTTTTCAACTCAGTCTTTCTCATAAGCTCAGTTCTTTTTCTCTTCTTCTAAGAATCTTAAGCTAATAAAGACTTTTTAAAATATAGAGTTGGGCTGGTTAAAGCACAGTGCATGTTCTCTATGGGAAAAAAAATGTTATTTGAAACAATTTTTCAGATTTTCAGCAGTTAGTTTCTCCCACCCTGCTTTTCCAAAATAAAAAAAAACCAAAACCAAACCAATTTTCATTTGGATTCCCTCCCACCCATTCTTTCCCCTCTTCTCTATTGCTAGAATTTTAGTTCCATCCCATCTGGAATATATAGAAAAAGATAAAATACAGAGAGGAACAATGTTTTTGGTGTGAGTTCCCTGGCATTTGATTATTTCCCTGGCTTGGTTCTTTGAGACTTCATTAACTTCACTGACCTGCTGCACACTGCCAGAAGTAGCAGCATTTGAATTGGAAGGGAACAAGTTTTGTCTCTATGGGGTTTGTTGGGACAGGAAAAAACTTAGAGTATACTGAAAAGGAGAGAGGGAGGTCCCCTGGCAAGGAAATGTTACCTATTAATATTCACTCAAAATGCTAAGAGTGGATTTTTCTGTCTGGATGGGACTTCATGGCTACCCTGGTGGATCATAAAATATGGGGAGTATGTTCTGTTGCACTCCCTTTTTTTTCACTTCCAACTTAAAATTTTTCCATTTCTGAACTTAAAACGTCTTAATGGGCTACAGAGAGGGCATGGCCAATCCTTACTCTCACAGAGAGATACAGTCAAGAGGCAACTAATGCCCTCTGCATTAAATAGAACTGGTCATCTTTATTATATTAAATAGTAATTTTTTTAAAAAAACAACAGTTGAGATGGAGTTTTGGCTTTGAATTTCTTTCCCAGAGAATAAATGGATGTGATTAGGCTCCATGCTAGGTTCTCATCCTTCTACAGGGCATATTCCTTTCAGCTCATCAAAAGTAAGGTATCTCAGATAACATCACAGGCCTGGCAGAAACGGCAAAGGAATTATGGGACAGAAGCCATGAAGAAAATAGTTTTATCTGGAACCTTCCATGGTATTCATCAGTGAGCTGAGAGTGTAAAAGCTGCAAATAGGAAGGGCTGCTTGCCTGTTCTAGTTGCACCCCTTGTGTGTTGTTCACTCTTGCAATTGCCAACTGCTCTATAGCAAAATGCCCTTAGGACTTTCTACAGCTGCTTTTTTCCCCCTTAGGGTTGAATTATTTTTTATCTTTTTCCCCCACCTAGAATCCTTCATAATGTATTTTCTCATTTCTATTCAAAAATAGTTTAAAACCCCCTCAAAATTAAAAAGTTATTTGAAAGGTTAACTGTGGGTCTGCCTGTTCTCTTCAATTTCTGTGCCAGCTTTCAGCATAAAACTGATGACTTAATATATATGAAGACATCTCTTTGGATTTCCAATAGAATTTTTAATACTGGATGGAGACTGACAACCAAAGATCAAAAACATAATTTCAAGAGGCTTTTATGCTCTCTTTTTTTTGTGTGCTCAACATAATTTTAACACTATTTTGTTAACATCAGATACAAAGACACACAGAAGAGTTTAGATCAAATCCAACGACTTTTGAAAATGGAGGATTTTGAACGATCTGACCTTTTGGGGGAAATTTATATCAAAGTCAGAGATAAATCCAGATCTGTACATAGTCAGGAGACTGACTTCTGTTTCATCAAACTCTTCCTGGCAGGAGGACAATCCTATAGTGTAAGGAGAACCAAGGGGAAATCTGTAAGCAGAGGCTAAGCGTGTATAAAGGAATACATGAATTATACAAGCAATGGTCAGCAGGGAAAGGAGAAACTGTTTTATTTTTGCCTGTAATTGAAACTTCATATCAAGGCACTATCAGTGTGAGGTGATTAGACTGAGGTGATTTAGACCTACTGTCCAATTTGACCTGTTGCCATAGGGTTAGAAGTAATATGTATAAAGAACCCCATGGGACACTGATAGATTGTTAGCTGGAAGTGTTAGCTTAATTGGTACCCATAGCTCTGATATGACAGATAGCATCAAGTCAGAGAGGAATGGAGGTGCTTGGTCAAAAAATCTGCCTCCTGCTCAAGCTCTCTGCCTTGTCCTTCTGGTTTTACCATCCTTTAGGAAATGAGATTCACAAAGACTTCTCTATTTAAAATTTAAACTGCTCACCTCAGGAGGCTGATCACATCTTATTGTATATTTTTAGTGTTTTTATCATCTCAAAGCAGTTTTGTTTCTGGATTAAAAAAAAAAAGGACCTGTTTAACTGAAAATTGATTAAACAACAAAAGGAAAATAAATTGCAATGCCAGATATGACAAATGACACATGAGTTGCATAACTGTAAAATGAATAGCTGTGCCTGCAGGCAGGACCATTTTAAACAGCATCCTCTGGCTGATTTCACTGGACTTTGAAATGTTCCTGTACATGGTTTAAGATTAATTAAATAAGGCAAAAAATATTGTAGCTCTTTGGTATGAATAATTGTCATGACTGCCAAAAGTATATGCTAAAACAGAATTAATCATCTCTAGTTCAGTTTCTTTTCATCAGCAATTGGCTCGGTTATGAATGAAGTTCATGTGTATCATTGCCTTACTCTTCTCAGTGATAATGAAGTCTCCTTCATTCAGACTCACAGGTTTCTAAAATTCAATGAGAAAGCAGTATGCTAAAATTACAGCAAGATTGATTTGTGAAGTTTCCTGGAGGTGGTGAATCCAGCCTCACTTGAGTACCATCAATCACAGGCACACAGAGCTTATACATGCTTGTTTGTAAAGATAATGAGGCTTTCCAAAAAGCAGCCATAATGACACTTAGTCTGAGGATCAAATTCAAGAGAGAAACCTGGATAAACCGGAGTCTCCCAAGGAAAAACACTTTCAAAGTCACAGCACTGAACACTTGATCAATTAACACATCTACATATTTTGGTGTTCTGTCTTTGCAGTCCAGATATGTAGTGACCTATCCTTAAAATTTAGAGCATGACTTTTCTTGCTGGGAGTGTTATTCAGTCAGATTGGCTAAACAGTTTTCTAAGGACACTACAGAGATGAAACTAGTGTCAAGAGGCTTTAGTAATATTTGTGGCAGCAGCCTTGATGAGCAAACTGTTGTGTCTTGTCATATAATGCAGTGCACATTCAGCAAATGGGGAAAAATAGTCCTCATCAGGAACTTCTACCTTCATTCTCAGTATCTGAGCTTTTTATAAGTCCCTGACGTGACTTTTGACTCTCTTCAGGATCCATTTTAACTTGAGATGTAATAATATTAGTATTCTTACTGGGCTTATAAACATGCATTCTTTTCAGATATTACAAATGAAGAGATCCTTAAGATCTTCTGCAGCCTGTCTGGATGGGCTAATAGTTTAAGGGAAAGACAATTGACTTATGAAAGGTCATGCAATAGATCTGGCTAACAATAGGAGTGCAATAAAGACAAATCTTATTCTGGAATGTGCTCATAGGAAAAACTCATGGCAGGTCTTAGATGTTACCTTTGGATGTTGGTTTGAATGTGAACAACTCTTCACACAGCATTGGCATGACTGCAATCAGACCACTGTACCCAGTTGGGATTTTTTGTTTGTTTGTTTTTTAACAACTGGAAAAAGAGCTTTAGCAAATATAATATAGAAGGGATTCTTGAAGCTTGTTTTCTGTAAGCTGGTGAGCACTTTGGTTCTACCTTTATCAGCTGGTAGAACAACATCCTCTGATGTGTATGGCTTTAAATACAAAACAGATGAGGTTTTGTTAGATCTGGTACTGTTGCCTAAAATGGAGGAAAAACTTTCATGACAGTATTAGTAGAGACAAAATAGAGAGCAGCTCTTTAATGAAAGCTTTCAAGTGCATGGGGTACATAGATGCACACCCAGTATAGGGTTCTTACAAATTTATAACACTAAATTGTCATATCTATTGGATACTTCCAAAACCTTTTGCCTGTGCTACCAATCTCAGAACTGCCCTGTTGGGGGCCCTCCAAGGGTTCTGGGCCTTATATCTTGTTTTGACTACAATCCTATCTTCCAGTTGCATGTGTCCCAAACAAGATGTCCTTGCTGAAGTCTTGTTCCTTGAAAAGACTGTTAAACAGAATTTCAAGAATGTGACTCAAACAGTGAGGAAGAGGTTTAGAAACTCTCAGCTGCTACCTTAAGTGTGAGAAAATACACAGCTATATTAAAATTTACAAATATATAAAAATCTTAAGGCAGCAGTACAAGGTAGGAAGAGAAATATTAGTATTAGATTGCACCAAAAAGCTGTGAGGTTTGCTGGATATTCGAAGACCCTTCCCAACAACAGCAGTGATGCAGTTCAAAAACAGGCTTTTTGGGTGGTTGCTGTGTAGTCTTCACTGAGGTTTTCCTAATCAGTTTAAACAGATACCTGTCAGGGGTAATTTAAACATCATTATCCTGTCCAGAACAGATGATGATTTAGATGGACACATGGAGATGCTTCCAGAGTAAACAATCTTTTTTTAGGCTAAGCAGTTCTGACTCCTGCCAAGGATGTCAAATTGGACAGTGAGGCCACTTCCCCATTGCCTGCATGGTTTACAAAACACATTTGAAATGATGTGGCAACCACTAGACTTTCTCTTAAGAGACCCATGACCACCCATCTCCCTTTTTCTACTGTGTGCCATATGCACTACTATACTGCCTGGGAGCTCAAAAAGGGACTGAAAAATACTTCTAGAATTAGTACAGTTAGAATCAGAGAATCATGGAATGGTTTGGGTTGGAAGAGAACTTAAAGTTCATTTAGTTCCAGCTCCCCTTCCATGGAACCTCTCACACTGAGATACAGGTTACTCCAGCACCAGATCCACCTGGTTTGAGACTGAACATTTCCATTTCCATAAGTTTTTGCCTTAATCTGCTGGAGCTTTCTGTCTCTTCCCTTCTCTGAGCACCTTGAGCATTGTCCTGCTCTTTCCCTGTGCTAAGCAAAAGCTTTGCTTTCTTTGATACAAATCTCATCTTTCTTGTTTAGTTGTATAAAATCTTATCATAAATGTTCAGAAAACATGTAACAGGAATGAGGGGGAAAGGAACCACCTCAGATGTGGCTCTCCTCAAAGAGTAAGCTCCTTTTTAATTAACCCTAAGGAGTTTTAGCAAGACAAGCCAATTTTTCTGTGCTACCATTAGAGTCTTTTTTCCATAGGACAGTTTCAGTGACAGATAACAGGTCAGGTTTATTTTAATTAAGTTTGGGTGACTAAAAAAGACAGACATTTCTATCTCATCCATCATCTCTAATCTCAATATCTTTCTGAAACAGATTTGAATAATAATAACATGGTAGGCTCTTCAATTCAATTCATTAATTGTTCACGAAAGAGTATGAGGAAAAAAACATTTAAAAAAGGAATTTGGTTTCTTGTAGCCTTCAAAGACCATTCTAGTCCTTTATAATATATGATTTAATCTGTTCTCAATTAAATAAAAAATGTTGAAAATACTTTTCTTTCCTGAAATGCAATTAATTTCAGACTAGACCTGTTTTTATTCTTAGCACCTTAGCATTTGGGGAGCATGAATTGTGTGATCAGTGCAGGATAGAGAGAGGCATTTAAAGCTCTGAGCAGTGAATGTTAGTAAAAGGGCAGGAGATAGGCCTAGGAAGCTGGAAGAAAAGTCACCCAGTTTTCTACCTGTTATTTATTTGCTTTGTTATTTTGCAGCCAAATGTTATAGCCATAAAATTTATAGGGCTAGGGATTGCTTTCCATCCGTGGCAAGACATTGAGCGTGATGGTGTGCTGACCTGCACAAGAATGTCTATTGCCCATGCTCTGTTAAATTAGACATTTTTCCAGCATAATGTTTACCAGATCCCTAAAACACAGAGTTGGTGCAGAAGCAGTATTATAATTGGGTAAAATACATGTATTATCAAAAGGTAAAATACTGCATGTTATGGCTGCCACAACACAGGATAAAATCATGAGGTGAGACTCCTACAAGGGAAAGTTTTCTCAGCAGTTTCCAGCCTGAGCCATCGATGTGATGATGCTCTGAGTCCCCCTAAGAACTTTCATCCTTGTTTGAAAACATGCTTGTTTTCATGCTTGTTTGAAAACAAATTCCTCTGGTTCTAGACTTAACAGGTTGAACTACATGCCTACAGAGAAGTTGTGAGGGTCTTCAGTGTATGGGTCATCTGATCAGGAAAGAGTTTCTAAATCACTAATCAGCTCAATAACAAGAGCTTATTGTAGAGTTATTTTACCTGTGAAGTCTTTGACATAGTTACTGGGTGCACTGGACTAAGCCAAGATGAGTATTTGCTATACAGTGATAATCTAATGTTTTCCATTATGTCACCATTCAGCTTTCTCCAACACTGTATTTGAATTCAGAGCCTTTTTTCCCAGTGTTACCTGCCAGTCTCAACATTTGTCATTTCTTGCCTTCCAGATTGTCCACTACTGTTAGAGTTGTAGATGGATTCTGCTCATATGAAACTCATTTTTCCGCCTTTATGGAATAAAGAAACAAGTTTTAAGAAACATTTGAGTCCCATTGCTTGAATTATTAATGTTTTCTTTTTTTCTGGCAATTTATCTACTAGCTCTGTGATTTTCTTCTCACTGTATCTTCAGTTTATACTTTTGGTAATACATAAACAATTCCACAAGTAATAAAGAAACAAGCAGTTGGCTGAGTGCTTTGCTTAAGAAAAAAACACCCACAAACACTGCCAATATGTCCTTTTCACTAAAGTGAGACAGTTGGAGCTGGGTAGAACTCTGACACTGAGGTGAGCACAGCACTCTGAGCTTGCTTCTAATTTTCCTATGGTACAAATCGTGGTCCACGGTGGATCTTTCTTTCTCCTGGTTTATCTGACCCTTCACCCCACTTCTCCCCACTGCAAATCACAGGAATTACAGACGTGCTTTCTTATGTCAAGCCCAGATGATGAAAAAGAAACATATAAATCAGCACTTAGTGGGTTTGGACTGAGGTTTTCCAAGTCAGAGAAAAGACTAGAATTGATTTAAGCACCCTCTGGAGGGGCTGCCAGCCTCGTTTCCTGAAGCAGCAATAGATGTTCAAGCCCTTGCTTGCACAAGCACAAGGTCTAAGTGCAGAAATGGTGATTTCAGTGCATGTTTCGTCCACCCCTGTCTGGGCTCTATGCCCATTCCAGTTTCCATGTAAGCCACGAGGAATTGCTCCCCTAATTTATGGACTAGACAGCTTGGCTTTTAAAGGAGCTAAAAGGATTGGAATCACAGCATAGAATCATAGAATATCCTGAGTTGGAAGGGATCTGCAAGGATCATTAGTCGAGCTCCTGGACCTGCAAAGGATACTTCATGAATCACACCCTGTGCCTCAGAGAGTCATCCAAACACTCGAGCTCTCTCAACCTTGGGGCCGTGCCCACTGCCTTGGGTGGCCTGTTCAGTGCCAGCCACCCTCTGGAGAAGCGCCTGTTCCCAATATCCAATCTAAACATCCTCCGACACAGCTTCAAGCTGTTCCCTCGGATCCTGTCAGTGGCCATCAGAGACTCAGTTCAATGTGTGAAGGCCTGACCCTGCACCCATGACCATTTGGTCCAAGACAGTTCTGAGTTCGGCAACTGAGTTACGGTTTTTCTTTTTTTAAAAAAAATTAAAACTCATATGTGAAAATTTCTCCTTTTAATACTAAAGGATGAATTGAAATAGTACAGAGAATATAGTTCGTAACAGGCCTGAACTGCAGAAGCATGATTGTGTCACCTTTCCATCTGGAGACTTAATCAAGACCTTTTTAATTATTTAGTTCATGAATGCAGCACCCTTGACATTGCAGTCAACATTTTAATTTCACATAAAATACAGTGCAATTATGACCTACTGAGAGAAATGACAGTACTGTTTATGTCACTCAGTGGAAAATTACAATCAGATGAAACAATTACTGTGGCTTTATTTTTGTTTATGAAGAAAATTGTGCTTGTGGCTTCTTTCTCGCCCTGGGTACATGACAGAGAGCTCATGACAGAAAGAAACACAATCCCATGAAGAAATGCAGAATTATTAAGATAATTTCTCAAAACCACTTCCCTAAGGCAGATGCTAAACTTTTACCCACTTTTTTTCTTTATTTTAATTTTAACATGATTTGAGGTGGAAATTAGAATGATAAATTAAGGGTGTTTATATTTTTCAGGCAAATTTGGCACTTCCTGGGCAAAACCTCCATCATAGTCCAGGTTCAACACATTAAATTATTTAGTTTTAGACAGTGGTTTTTGATCATGTGTAAAAGGAAAAAAAATAACACAGAAAACCAAAGCAACAGCAAAAATGTAAACAAATAAAAATGGCAAATCCTCCTAGAAAACTGGCTGATTTGAGTACTACTTGGTGGAACAACATGCATCTGCTCTGATAAAATAAGGTCTCCTTTCTATGGCCACCCTACTTGTCCTTTGCTGTACCAGCTCCAGTTTGAAGCCCTTGAGCTCTGAGAATGGGAATGTTGCACACTGGTGCAGATGGTTGATTATTATATTATTTTATATTGCCCAGAGAAGCTGTGGCTGCCCCGCCCCTGGAAGTGTTCAAGGTCAGGTTGGACAGGCCTTGGAGCAACCCTGGGCTGGTGGGAGGTGTCCCTGCCCATGACTGGGGGTTTGAGAAGGATGATCTTTAGGATCCCTTTCAACCCAAGCCATTCTATGGTTCTATGATTCTGTGATTCTGTGATTCTGTTCTATTCTATTACACTTCATCAAATCACATTATGTCATATTATATGATATTATAATGATATACAATAATGTTATAGTGATGGTCTACGCAATAGCGCAGTGCTTTGCCTGGGGCTTCATCTCACTTTCCACCCATCACATCAGTGCTGTGCAGGCTCCCATCAAAGACGTGAAGGTCTTTGTCATGGCACTGACAGTGTCCTTGCTTGTAGCAGCAATGTGTCAGGCATTTCAGACAAATATTCCTTGGCTTTTGATACAGGCCTAGAAATCAGGAATCTCCGAGAACAAACACTATATTTTTAATAATTGTCTTTTTGTTCTTGAACAGTAGCTGCTCAACTGCCTATTCACGAAGATTTTGAGCAACTTAAAGGATTCCCCATAGGTCATCTGCTTTCCCTTTTCACTTTTTTTTTTTTTTACCTGTTAATTAATGTACAAAAAGAAAGGAGGGATTAGAAACCCAGTAGTACCACCTGATAAATACTTGCTTGTTTTCTCAGGGGTTTGTGGAGATATATTACTAAACAATTTGAGTTGTAATAATGAACTAAATATAAATATGCAGAATATTAACATGTGCAAGCAGCTGATCTCCAAATATTACACCCCTTAAATCTCGTGTTATTTGCCTACATTAGTCTACTTCAAAAGAGTCCTTGTGATTGATGCTGATGCACTGCAGGAGACTTCTTCCAAAGCATTTGAGGAACTATCCTGAAGCAGCATAAATACTAGAGTTTCTCTTTTGCTTTACTAATTCAATATTCCTTGAGTGATTGTTTGCTTAGGGATAGGCAAAGGCTATCCTCATTTTAGCCTAGGACTTGGGAGACATAGCATTCATCCTCTGCTTCCTTCTCCACAATTCCAGGGGGATTACAACCTTTTTAAAGATTCAGAATTCACATTACAACATGGACTTGAAGAAACACCTTTTTAATCATGTCTATTGTAACAGTTTTTTTTTAGTAGTATCAGTGAGTTTAAATCACTTAATGCTCTCAGAAATAATTTTTCTGAGGATCTTGGTATTTCCTTTGAGTATTTCTCTCTTTGCTGAATTGTACCCTTCTTAACTCTCTACACAGATAGCTCTGAGCTATGAAGAAGTCACACCAAAGGATAAAGTGGTAGGGTGAAGCAGAGAGGTATAGAGCCCAGTATGCATATTGACGGATGTGCTTCTAATGTATCTAATCGAAATTCAGATTTCAGATCTATGCAAAAGTTACCTGATGCATTGAATCAGAGGTGTTCACTGTAGAGATGACCTCTGTGTTGTCTGAAATACAAAAAAATCACATACATGTGAGGAAAGAAGTTGTCCCTTAGAGATGCAATCTGTGAAGAGCTCCAGACGACCTAATTACTAATCCCTTCTAACAGTGTGATGCCTGAAGGCAGGAAGAAGCCTTAATTCTTCACACTCAAACTGTGCGTGTTTAGAATTGGGGAAAGAGCCACATTATAGAGAGATGGGATGAAAAACACGGATATGAAAGGAACCTCTGGAAACAGATGTAGACATCCTTTTTCAACTGAGTTTACACAAGTTCCTTTTATGGCAAGCTGTTCTGTGAAGGCACCATCATGTGCTGAGTCCAGCCTGGCTAAATAAACATCAAGCCTATTAACTGTGCAATTTGCATTTTCCATTGACATTTTGTTCATACACCACTGGGAGAGTTTTTCATTACACATGAATTGTTTTTTCTTAAAGCAGAAGTGAGATTATGTTACTGACAGCCACCCTTAACAGTCATCTTTGAAAATGCTTTACCGTTATTACATTAAACCCATTAACCTCATTAAAACATCTACTGATGTATGACCATATTTTCTGGCTACGAACTGCAAGGCAGCCTATGCTCTAGTAATGAGTCCTTTGAATGCTGAAGTTTTACAGCAGGTACCCTCCTGTGTCTCTTGAAGAATTTCTCTGAGAAATCTTTATTTTCAGCCCTATCTCCTTGGATACCCAGCTCTCTCATTTACTAGGCTGTTATGAAGCTTAGCACAGAATCCTTTCCTCCATCAAACAGATGCAGAGTTGTGCTATTTGGTGTTGAATGTAAAAATTTTATTTTAAAAGGCTGTTCTTTAAAGTTTTGTTCTGTTCAAGTCACCTCATATTTGAGGCAAATATCCCCTTGGACCGACAAAATGAGTTGAAAAATTTGTAGTTTCTGATTTACATGGAGCTTGCCAGAAGACAGAATTCAGAACAGCACATCCTGCTATAATATATTTCTTGGGAAACAAATACCTTCTCATTGTTCACCTGGACTTCTAAAAAATTCATTTAGTACTGTTGAAATGCCTCAGCTTAGCAGCTTTGTACAGAAACATCATGTATCTATCCACCAAAAATGGGCTGCCTTAGGCTAAGCAATCCCACTGACTTTTTGAGTCCACATTTGTAGACATGGCTGTTGGGCTTCTTCCCTCATAAAATTGCTACTTTAATGGCCTTAATACACCATCCAGTGTTACCGTGGGAATTCATCCATCCTGCTTCAAGAAGATGTAGGAATTCATCGTTATTCCTTTAGAAAATCTAAGGTTAGAGGTTCCTGCCATGGGAATTATTTTGGCAGACATTTTGTCGAGTCCTGAGTGTTGAATGAAGCAGCACAGAAACCCAAAAAATCCTGATAGAGCAGCGGCTCTAGAGCAGCTTAATGTGATACAGCTCAGAGACTGTGGAGGTACATTGACCATGAAGGAAGTCTCCACACTTTCAGACCAAAGCTGAGTGGTGGGATTGGCACACATCCCTGGAAGTGTTCAAGGCCAGGTTACTTTGAGCAACCTGGTCTGGTGGGTGGCATCCTAATTGGAGCTAGATTACTCTTAAGGTCCTTTCCAACCCAAACCTAGAAGCTGAAGCCTTTGGAGAAGAGATGCTGAAGAAACATGCACCAGTTATCTGTGTAAACACATTTCAAAATAATCTCACTGTCATGTTTTCCATAGACCACACCAGAAGGCACTATTCAACTATTGGATGGGTTATGTGTCTCAGTGGGTGAGGAGAAAAAGGAAGTTATACTCTGAAATGGATTTCATTTTTCAAGGGAAGGAAAACTGATGAGTCCTACTGCTCAGAAGTGCAATGTGGCTTTTGTGATGCTTCCCGAGAGCCTGCTGCCCACTCCCCATGCTGCCTGGCACCCTGGGAAGAAGGTAAAATCAGTGAGCACCAGTTGTCTCATGGGGCAGGAGAATTGCAGGCAGCAGCCTGTGAACCAGCCTCAGCCAGGTGTCTGTAGAACCTGGTATACCCTGCCCCTGTCTCCTTGGTGACCCAGCTCAGGAGCTGTGGATCCCAGTTCTGACACAGACTAATAGCCAAAGTGCAGGGACATCCTTGAACAAGGTGTGCAAAAAGTCAGATTACTGGGAAACCTGAGGGTTTACCTGCAAGCCAACAGAGAATGTGATGAGCAGGTGGGCTGGCAAGAGAAGAGGATCCGGGAGATCATAAAGTGCTGCAAGTTATACTTAATTTTTCATAGGAGCCATGGATACCACTGCAGGAGCAGCAGAGTGGCAGAGAAAGTCAAAGTGAATAGAATGTTAGTTAACTTTTAATTGAACTCTGGGACAGAAGGCAGAGATCTGACAGGAACAGTGATATGTTTCATAAAAGAAAAGCCACAGGTACTGGGGGATAAATTTTGGACTCTAAGTTGGATGATAAGCTCTTCACCAACAACATAAATGTTGAGGCAAATACATGAGAAAGCTACTGCCTGAAAAGAGACATTCCTAATAGTGTTTGAACAAAGGGTAAACACCATCACTTTAGAGATATGCTGTGATGTCCTTGATGGCACCAGAACAATGCACTCAGTAGAGCAGTGGATAAAATATTTGAGGAAAATCATAAGCGTCCTTTGTAATTGCAAACAAATGAATCATGTATTTGAAAGAGCCACTTGTCTGTTTCCCATCAAGACAGTCTCTCTCAACAAGACAGAGTTGTAAAGAACAAAGTGGATACAAAGTTGGTCTGTGAATAGAAGAACAAAGGGAGTGAGTTGACTTCATCACCAGTACCAGCAGGCAGACAAGAGCAGACTCATGGATAGTCACTGAGCAACTCAGCAGGTATGCAAGGAATAACACTGTGATGTCTCCAGCACTGAGTGTGAGTTTGTGCTCATGCAATGATCTGCTTGAGAAATGCCACTTCTGTAGTTTGCTGCTGAGGTTGTGGTTTGTACCCAAAGTGCTCCTGGACATAAATAGCAGCACTGAAAAGCAGCTAATGAAAGGGGATATAATAAGCAGTTCTAAGACAATGTAATAAATGAATTTTTGATCTGAGAAAAGATGGTAGTAAGTATATCCAGACCCTGTCATGGGATTTGAGAAGAATCAGAGCTAATGGACTGAAATAAGTAACCAGTAATAAAGATTGCATGTAACACAGGAGAAAAGCTAACAGCAAGGTGGAAAAAGACCTTTAAGATCACCAAGTCCAACCATTAACCCAGAACTGTCACTTCTGTTTGTCTGCCCTGTTGGAGCAGCTTCTTTTACAGGTGTGAGGGAGATTGGTCACCATTGCTCCTGGCCCTACCCAGGTCCCATCAGCTGGAATCAAACAGGCTGATCACAGTAAGTGTGGTGACATCCATACTGTGTTTATCCAAGAGAGAAAAAATGAGTATAAATATGTCTTGGAACAAAGATATATGTATCTAATTTATCTGCCGAAACCAGTTATCTGAGAGCACTGCAGTGCTACAATACCTAATGGCAGCAAGGTATAAATCTCAATAAGAGTTTGAAAATCTCAGAAAAGTAAATTCTAGAAACCCTTGTCCTAAAGAACTCCTGGTGTGATTCCACTTTAACAGCTTTACCTGCCTTAAAGTGGTGTGCCTTGTCAACCCAGTGTAGATTAGGTTAGTATAGGAACACCTGATTTTCTCCAAGGTAATTTATCTTGTGCAATTTTTATATCTGTTTTGGAAAAGGATGAATTTCTTGCTCTAGTTGCACATCTTTCTCCACAGATGAAAAAAATGCCAGGGCAGAGTAATACAAAAGCATTGTTTTATTTTATTCCAAGGATGTAGTATTTTCAGGGATTTAATTAGAAGATGCTATTGTCAACCTGCAATGGCCATAAAGCATTTATTAATGTGGATGGGAGACACAGGCAAACACTGCCCTGCACCTGAAAATGCAAGAGATTGTATGTCCCTCCCAGCTGCAAGTGTGTGTCCTGAAAATTGAATGCAGACCTGGGTTGCTGCTTTTCATCAGAATCTCCAGAGGATTTGAAAAAGTGCAGTGAAGCAAAGTCCAAATCAGGACTGGAAACAGTAATAAACAGATGCCAGCACAGAGCAAAACAGAGAATATGTTCCCTTTTCCCATTAGATTTTAAGGTGGCGCGTATTAATAAAGGGACTTTTATCTCTAGGTAATTAATCCCTATGTTATTAATCTTTAAAATTATACAGGAAAAAAAAGAAATTTAAAAGATTCATGAAAAAATTATCAACATCAAATGTTCTAGACACATCTTTTTCTGGCCCCAACAACTGTTGCTTCTGAACAACAGTAACATCAAGGAAGCTATAAGGGGGTACATATTCTGAAAATTCAGGTCAGCTTAAAAGACCATGCTAAAGACCTCTTGGAGGAAAACACACAGGCATTTTTACATTGCTCACAGACAACTCACATTCCTAGACCTGCGAAAGCTGAACAGGCAATAGGTGAAATCAAATGTATTATTGTTTAATGTGACACTTCTATCAGAATAAACTTAATAAAACGTCATATTTTACTAGGCATGGAAGTGAATAAGGAGTTTATATAGGCAAAGCTAAGTTATGCTGCTTGAATCCCATTTGTCTCCAGTTAAAAGTCAGCGGTTAAATCATGTTAACTGAGATTTGGAAGAATTGAGTGTCTAGGGGAGGTCAGGGTTTCAGTATCAGATCCCAGCAGCAGAAACCTGTTCTGAGTTGCTCTCTGGTGCATTAACCACTGTGAATGTCTGTCATCTAAAGGAATTTATTGTTTGATATTTTTAACATCACTACAATTGCACCCTTTTATACTCTGGTGTTGAGTCAGTTTCACTGACCTGTCTATAACTTTTAATACTTTGGCTGTTAAACCAAAGAGTAAAGTTTGCTAAAAACAAAAGTAGAGAGTTGGTAAGGGCACTCTGAAAAGCAGCTGTCTGGGAACCAAGTTCAGAGCTCAAGGAGGTATTTCTCACAACTATTCATTTTGTGAGAAGGAATAATCTGAGCTATTATTGTGGGAAGTAAAAACAGTCTTTGACATGACCAGGCAAAAGCACATGGTGGTAACACAGTTCTGATTTATTCACTGTTTTAAAGAACTTACAATTGCTGACTATTTATAGTACAGACTATTGAGAAATTTTGCAGCAATTCACTGCTTTTGGTTGCAAAGTTCATCTATTTCTGATTTACCAGTCATGTTTCTTTGCAGAATACTATTAATTATTGGAGAACTGTTGCATTAATTAAGGTGAAAAAGAGAGACCCCCCCATTCCTCTTTCCCACTGACAACAGTCTTAGGTCACTAAGGCATTTTCTGGGTTGCCAGCAGCAAACAATGGGCAGCAGCACAGCCAGACTGTCGTCTATTTCTCCCACCAATGATCACCGTAATCTTTCTTCAGTCTCTGTGTTGTGTGACAACCGTGTGATGGTGCCATGTCCAACCACCAGCAAGAGCCCCACTCTTGCCTCCAGCCCCTCCACCTGTGCCAGCACAGGGCTGCTGTTCTCCCTCCTCAGTGGGTTACACCACTTCTGGGATGCAGCCAGACCTACCTTCTCACAGGGTTGAGGAGGATTGATCCTTATGGATTTCATATTGTATAACACAATGGCAGTGTTAAAAACCTGCAGGCAGTGGAGATTATAACTAGGAATCACAGTGTAATTACCTGTTGGCTTCGAGACTGAAAAGAGTGGAAATTCAAAGGAAAGGGAAGGAGAAATCTGAAATACTTCAGCATGAATTAAAAACCCCCCACCTATATTCTTCTGTTATTATTATTAAACTGTAAAAATAGCCTTTCACATGTATTTTATAATATAACATCCTGATATCTCTACAAAAATACTCTGAATGCCTCAGCTTATGTAGGGAATAGACTGTGAGAATGGCATCTCACAAGAGGAATGATGATCACAAAAAAAGGAAGCTTTTATTGAGAAATCATTGTAATGTGGGGTTTTAAATACACTACATGCAGAATCACGTTTTATTAAGCACTTCTTTTTCTAAATAAGCTCTAGGTGGAGACATTTATCCATAAAATTATTTTCTTTAACAAAGTTTGAGAGATAAACAAACCAGTCTAATTTGAAAAAACATAAATGCTTTGAGAATTAATTTTCAGACTCAAACTTTCTACAGAAATAATATAAATTATTGAAGGATAATATTTAACACAAATGCCACTGAAAAAAACCCACACTTTGCAAATGTTAAAATAAATATGTAAATAAATAATGTGTTATTACCCTATACATCTTTTAAATATATATATATACATGCAGGTAAAATATTGCTTTCTTTATATACTCCATTTTGATTTAAAATGTGACTAGTGTTAAGACCAAATTGGTATTTAATTTTCTTTCTTAAAATGAGCAATTGTTAAGTGACTGTCTTTAAAATATTGGGGTGGCATATTACATAACATTTCTGAGGAAGGTTCACGTGGTTTTTTAAATGGATAATAAGATCATTCTATTCAGAATAGCCCATGTGTATCTTATATTCATGTATATATATATTCATACATACATATATACACACACACGCACACACACACACACATACATATATACACACACATTACAGTGTTGGGTAAAAGCAACCAGATATTAATGATGTTTCACAAGTAAGCTAATGACACAGGTATTTATGAATATAGTGAATCTCACAGACAGATGGATAGACAGACTGACAGACTTATTTATTAGTGAACTATTTATAACATTAATTATTCTTTCAATTAAATAGAAAATCTATCAGATTCAGTGTAACCAGAAAACAGAATCAATTCCTCTATAATTTCATGCCTGGCAGGAAAATTGCCTCAGTTCTGTTGACTACCATTTCAAACCCTAATCTCACAACATTTAGGTCTCTGTGTGTTTCCAGTAGCTTGATCAGTTCTTGCTGCAAGACACACAGCCTTGCACTTAAATATGTGACTAATTATTTGGAGGGTTTTCTTCTTCCTAAACCAGATAACAGGGGAAATTAAAACAAGATATGAAACATTCTGTATTTACACGTTTAAGTTTTTAGACCAACTCGGAGCAGCAAACCAGCTCCTCCAGCACAGTCTGTCTCCACCATCGTCAGAACCAGCTGCTTTAGGAGAGGTTGGTAGGAACTCCGTCCCACTGACATGCAGTAACCCGTGTTGAGCATTATTTTTAAAGAGAGAATTACTCCCTCTCCCTATTGACTTAAACTCTTCCCCTTTCCCCCCAATCTAAACTAAGGCTGAACCATAAAAACCATAAAAAAAGCATGAGAAATCATTGAAAATTAATAGTGTGACAAATTTGTGTCTGTTGGACTATTTCAGACCTTCTAACATCTGCTTCTTGCCATAATGTTCTAGATACATGCTTGGTTCTCCCAGTAAAATTCTTGTGTGTTGCCCAGTTTCACTCCCCAGCAGCAGAACGCAGGTACCAGCTCAGGCAGTGAGTTCAGACGTCTTTGCACCATGTCCTTTCTGGGAGTTACTACTATTCCTCTCACCGCCACGATGTATCCCTAAAATTGGCATGCTAGCCCCGCTCCCTGCTTCGGCGGCAAGGGGACTTTGCTCTCACCTGGTCTGGCTGCCTCTAGAGAGCACTGCAACTCTGTGTTATGGGAACACACAGCGTTTGTTCTCCAGATGCCGACTGTGAAAATTCGGATTTCTAATAGAAATCTTAAAATCCATTATGATGAAGAGAAGTAAAATCTCCACGAATACAATATCTGTATTAGGGATTTCATATGTCTCCTGGTCTTAGTCACCTACATGTAGGAATTAGTCACCTCTGAGCCATTGTCTGAAACCTTTATTGTACTTACAGAACTTTTCTGAGTAAGGGACATAAAAGTTATTAAATGAGCATTGTGTGGGTTACTACAGAGATTCATCACACACACACACACACAAAAAATCACTTCTGCACCTAATTTACTTTGTCACTCAAACACTTCTAAGAAATGCAAAGTTGGCAAAAGTTCTTAAAAATCTGGGGAAAATTTTGGGTAACCACTTTGTTTAATATAAAATGTCTGATCATTATTTTAACTTTACATTTCCTACTGCTAAAAAAGCCCCCAACAAACACATAAACAGAAAGTGCTATCTAAAACACTCCGTGGCTTTAAATTCAGCACAGACAGGGCAGGTGTTGCATATTTTCACCTCCCTCAAAATTGCTCGTGATAGCTGATAATGAGCACCACCAGCATTGACTCTGATTAGCACTGCAACCTGCAATAACTCCATGCACCACCGCAGACACTCATTCAAATCCCAAAGTGATCAGACTGTTAACTGGAACACAGTGAATCTGGAAAGATAAAATCAAGTTCCATTCTTGGGAAGCTGGCAACACCCAACAACAGAGGGGAAAAAAAAGTTTAAAAGCATTACTTTTGTAAAGTCTCAGTATTTTTCAGACGTGTTGTTTCCATTCCTGTTAGCTGTGCTTAGCATTTTACAAGGAGGCTGAGATGTGGTTTCAAGATATTTAATAGAGGGTTTTTGAACTTTGAAAAGCTTCACTGAACCAGCTTTTTTCTCACCTTCATCTGGTTGCAATAACTGTTGTCTCCTGCATTCAGCACACACACCTACTCCATGCTGTTTCATGGGGTTCTCATCAGACTGTTAATTAGTTCTGATATATTAACTCACTGTGCTGTGAAACAAGTCTTGGAGAGAAAACATGCTTTACTTTCCTCTTTTTGTTATTTTATAGCAGTATAACACCATAATTTTCTTGGTGTTATTCCCAATAAACATGGATAAGAGCCACAAAAGAGCTGAGGCTTGTGAAGAGGAGAGTGCAGCCCAGACAGCTTGAGAAGAAAGCAGCAGAAAGAATCACAGAATATCCTGAGTTGGAAGGGACCCCCAAGGGTCATCTAGTCCAAATCCTGGCCCTGCACAAGACAACCCCAGGAGTCCCACTATGTGCCTGACAGCATTGCCCAAACACTTCTTGAGCTCTGTCAGTCTTGGGGCCCTGACCACTTCCCTGGGGAACACGTTTCAGTGCCTAGCCACCCTCTGGGTGAAGAACTTCTTCCTAATATGCAACCCAAAGGTCCACTGACACAGCTTCACGCCACTGAATGAGAGCTATTGTTATCACCTTGGTCAGTGATAATTTGAGCCAACTTCAGAGAGATGCTTCTCAGCTTCCTTGGAAGAGCTCAGTTCCTCCAGGTTTTTCCTCTCTCTTGTAAATAAACCTAATTCAAAAATCTCCATGTTAAATAAAAGTACAGCTCTATTCCCAATAGCACTGCATATATTTCACTTAATGTATGCTTCATCTTTTCCTTACTCTTATTGGAACAGGCAGATGCTTCTTGCCCAACTGATTTGGATTTCCAGTGCACTCACATTACTGTGCATGTTTATACAAACACTTAATCACCAGTGTTTCTCGAAAATGCATCTCTCTGCCATGCATATAGGTAGAAAGATGCTGTGACTTCCCTCAGCAGTTCCTTTGTTCAGGCATGGACCCTGGTGCTAAATGGAGTATGCCAGTGTTTCCATGGAAACCAATCAAAATTCATGAAAGGACTGATTTGACTGGCTCCAGCCAGTGATGTTTTATTTCATTTGGGTACCCAATAGCAAAAGATATTACTTTCATCTACTTGAAAAAGAGAGTGGATTAAATTATTACATCAGAGTTTGATGGTAGCAAGAAAAACAGTGTTACCTGGCTGATTGCAGGAAGGTTGTCTGTTTATCCTTGATTGCAACAACCTGCTCAGTAGTTCCATGTACATCACAGTGTCACTGAAGTAGCTGCAGCAAAGCAGCACAGTGGAGCCAGTCCCAAATCCTTTCCTCTCCTGCCTCTTTGCCCCCTGTGCAAAGCAAGGAGGATCTTGCTCCAGGGTCCTGCTCTGCCACAGCCCAGCTCTGCCCACTCCCCACCTGCCTCCAGGCACAAGCTCCTGGACTGGGTTTTGGATGCAGCTGCAGTGCAGGGGATGACAATCATACACTTAGAGGGTGATGTGCCCTAAAGAGGACTTTGGCAATACAGACAAGACTGTGGCTACTGTGTAGCTCCTCCATGTGAATGCAGGGACAGCCTGTACAGCAGATCACAGAATCAGGAAGTCATAGAATCATTAAGGTTGGAAAACACCTCCAAGATCATCAAGTCCAACATTTAATTCCACAGGGACAAGCATCCAGACTGGTTTGTAAGGCACAAGGTCACTGTGACTGTGCAGTTGGATTAGAAGAAAGGAAGCATCACTCCTTCATGATGAAGAAGAGCACAGTGTTTGCACAGTACAAAGCCTCAGGATATTCTGATCACAGCTTTGTTTCCACAGCTAGAGTCTCCAGCAAACAGGGAAAACATTATTCAAGTGGTTTTCATTGATTATAGTAGCAAAAGATATAATACATTCTTACTCATCAGATCATAATATTCCAGCTGAGGGAATTTGATACATAGAATTATTATTCAGTTCTTACCTAACCTCACTTTACCACATATTTAACACCTAGTCTTGATTTGCATAATTTTTTCTAACTGGAAGAAGAAACTGCATGAAGTTTTATGTCAGACTTTATTTACTGTCTTATACATTGTTGCAGTAATAAACTCAGCACAATTGCATGCATATATTAATTTAAAGCTTTGAAATGGAACAATTTACATGTATGATGTATCTTCAGTTTGAAGCTTCTTACAGCCAGTTCTGTTTGACCCAGAGCAAAACTATGTAGTGCAATGATTCTTAAAAGCTGCATCCCAAAATTCATTACAGTGTTCTAGTACTGGGTTGCATGAGAAATAGCAGAAGGAAATGAAAAAGTATGGAGAAGAGAGGAAGGACAAGCTTGTATTCAGCAAAGGTTGCTGCTGCTGCATGATTCATTTAGATACATGCTGCAATAAGAAACGGGCTATGACACATGAAGCTGTACTTTTGTTTTATATGGAGTACTGAAGTGCCGTGTTTCATAGGATTTGAAACCTCATGTGACATCAGGCTTCTTAGAAAATAATTATAAATTTCTGGCGATGAATAGTTCCTTTGGGAACATTGTTTCAGTAGCTGTTTCACCTCTGATATTACTGAATTGAACAGGCTTTGGATCAAGACTTATCAAAGTATTTGAAAAGAAAATGGACACATACAAGAGAGGGAGAAGAGGTGAGAGAAAGAAAATACTGTCTTAAATCCCCAGTGAAGCACCTTGAACCTGAACTGAGTGGAAATCCAGCATCACCCTCTGGGTCATCTCAGTCACCCCTGTGGGTATCTCACAAGACCTGTAGGCACTTACAGGACATGGGGATTTAACAGAAAACTCTCCATGATGCCACAGGGAAAGATTACCTTGCTGTGCCTGTGATGAACCAAAAGCAGTGAGGAGAATCCATTGTCTGAACTGACTTGATAACTGACCCTTTCCCCACATAGGCCATTCCTGCCCTACACAGCCCTGAATAGTTGGAGGTACTCTGTTGCATCAAGTAAAACGTTGGAAATAAGCAATTGAAATCCTTTGAAATGTAGTTTACACACCCAAATCCTGGTTTTTATCTGGGCTATTAATCATTTTAACATCAGGAGAAGAGCTGTTTGTTATTTTAAATAGCTTTAACTCCTTGCAAAATAGCATGTCTGCCTCTATATTTCTTTCTTTTAATCTGCGGTTCTCACCTTTACGTTTATGATTTCTTACCTATAAAAGGAGCTGCACCCAAACATCACTTTAAAATTTGGAAAAGTTTGCATGTCAGTCCCACTGTGATGCAACACACTTTCAAAGAATGTGCCTTCACTTCCACAACAAAGGCATATCCATTTTTTGTGTTCAAAGGACCTTTAAAAAAATTTCCTTTATTAAAGGTTTACACTCTGGAGCTCAGACAGAAAGAAAGAGACCCTTAGGACAATTTATCACTGGAGTAATGTGAAAATGCCAAGACTAACTCATCCATAAGATAAAAATATACCACCTTTGTCCCAGTTCTGCAAACATCTTGGTGAATAACTCTGTATGTGGGAATGACCCCACTCAAGGCACTGGGATAAAAGTGATGTTTGAAGAAATAAGTCCAGCTACAGGCATCTGGAGAAATCAGAGCACACTGGCCAAAGAGGGACTGATTATTTTGTTATGTTGCAAGACAAAACACTTACTTACTAGCTTTAACATGGCTAAACCACGGGAATACAACTGCAAGGTTTAAAACATGGGTCAGGTTTCTTGGTATACAGGTGGTACAGTACAGGTACAAAGAGAAATGTGCATCCAAAGCAGTGTAGGGAGCAGGTGAGGGTGGGATTGTGCCCCTCTGCCTTGCTCAGGTGAGACCCCACCTGCAGAGCTGCCTCCAGCCCCGGGGTCCCAGCATAGGAAGGATGGAGCTGTTGGAGCAAGTCCAGAGGAGGCACCAAGTTGATGAGAAGGATGGAGCACCTCTCCTATCAGGAAAGGCTGAGGCAAATGGAACTGTTCAGCTTGGAAATTACCTAACTGGGATAACCTAGCTGCAGCCTTCCTGTAGCTGAAGGGAGCATACAGGAAGGATGGAGAGGGACTATTAATTGTAGTGACAGGACAAGGGGGAATGGTTTCAAACTGAAAGAGAGTAAGTTTACACTAAATATTAGGCAAAAAGTCTTTACTGTGAGGGTGTTGAGGCACTGAAGCAGGTTGCCCAGAGAAGTTGTGGCTGCCCCAGGGAAGTGGCTTTCCTGGAAGTGTTCAAGGCCAGGCTGGATGGGGCTTGGAGCAACTTGGGATAGTGGAAGTTGTCCCTGAGCATGGCAGGAGGATGGAATGAGATCTTTAAGGTCCCTTTCAACCCAAACCATTCTGTCATTCTAGGAGTACAGCATGGGTTGAGGCACTCTTGGATTTACTGGAGTGGGGAATGGGGTTGGGCCTGGGCCTCTCTGCCAGATCAAAATCTCTGTCTCCATCACTAACATGGCAATTGAAAACATGTCTCTGGGAGAAAATCTCATGGAAAGCCCAGCTGGTCTGCCTCAATCAGTCCTTAATAGCTTTTAAAATGAATGATAGTTCTTAAAAACAAATCAGCACTTTATACATTTTCACATTGCCTAAAAAATGCAGCCCTAAATTCCTCCATACCTCTAACTGTTGTTATACACCTTATAGTCTACTGTTTCTGTATGTCATACAGTAAATACAAAACAATACTTCCTGGTCAGTGGGCACACCATTTGTTAATTTATTTATTTCTTTGTCTTGTTCATTGTTGTTTGATGTTTTGTTTTAAAAATTTGTATTAAGATTATAGGCATCAGTTGCAGAACTGAGTTTTTATAATATAGATGGGTAAAGTTTCCAGCTTTCAGAATGGCAATGAAAACAGAAAAGAGGAATGGTAATTTCGGAGAAAAAAAAGCATTCACTTTGGAAGCAAAGGCAGTCAGTGCTAATGACTTTAAATTCTTTTCCTTACACAATTAATAACCCAGTGACATGGATCTTTTCAGGCTATTACTGAAGAGCTCTGTGTTTGATACCATTGTTGTCACTTTAACAAATTGTTGTATGAAATGGCCCTTCAGAGCTTTTGTTGATTGATAACTGAGTTAAAGAAACTTCCTTTTGTGGAAAAAAACCAGCAAGGTGGAGGGATGCAAATGACTTCTAACTGCAGATCAGAAAAGGGCCACTCCATCATTCTGTCTGCAACTTGTCAACATAAATTTCAGTAAATGTTCTTTGAAAAACAAAAGAAAAAAAAAAGAAAAAAAAGGAAGAGAGGAAGAGGAATCAAGGAAGGAAGGAAGGGAAAGAGAACGCAAGCAAGCAAGCAAGCAAGAAAGAAAAAGAAACCTAGAGTACCATTTTAAACATCAATATTTCAGATGAGTTTCCACATAGTTTACACAGTAGGCTGAAGTTTTGCATAAATTAACAGAGAGAACTTCTTTTCAAACTCTTGATATCACTGATTGATCTTTTCCATCATTTCTTCTGTACATCATTTATGCTTTAAAGGTTCCCCTAATACTAAAACCATTGTAGCTATTTCTTTTTTTCTTTTTAATCTTTACTTTTTCTCCCTTTTCTAGCTCTGGGACTCAGCTGTTGCTTTGAAGACCTAAGCTTTAAAGACTGTTGCAGGGCATGGGTTTATATGCCTGCAGAAAGTTCAGGTATATCAACCTGTTCTGAAGAGCAGAACATATGAATGCTGACCTACATAGACCCCTGTAGGCTGTGCCTCTGTCATATTTACTGGGTAAAACAAGGTCACACCACACTGCAAAATGGAGATGACTCCTTAAAGCAAGGTCTGTAGGTAAATGAAAAAGTGCTTTTCAAACCCTCAAGGAGGGAAAGTACAGCTCAGCTGGAACAAGATAAAGCCAATACAGAAGGTGTCACCTCTGAAATAATGTTAGAATTTGGGGCCTGATACAGCATGCTTTGATATTCTTGGCTTTAATTTAAAACCCATTTCCAGATGCTAAAATTAGTTAATTTTCAGAAAGTGTCCCAGTCAGAGTAAGGGTGTTTGAAAAAACTGATTATTTAACAGTAAAGACAGAGAGCAAGCAGTAAATACATGCATTACTCAGCATTCATATAGCATGAAAATTCCCTTTGAGTCCTTATGGAGTAGGCCATCCTTGACAGAAGGAGAGGAAGAAAAGCAAGCTAGAAAGGAGAATTTGAGAAAAAGCTGATTTAAATAATCTCAGTGTATAATTTTAGCCAGTAGAAGAGACATGTTCAATATTTCTCTTGCTTTGGACAAGGCTATTACCAAAGAATACCCACAGATCTGTGTTTCTGCCCACTAACACTTTATAACTCAGTAATTACGAGACATATAAAGTTGAAGAGAAAGAACTGTGTTCATAACAGGTTATGAACCTGTGCTATGGCTAAAGCACAAAAGCTGCCTGTCTGAAAGACTGGGAGGAAGTTTCAGAGTGAGCACAGGCTGCATTTTTTAAACTCTGTGATGAAATGGTCGTTTCATTTAAAAACTGCATTGCGGGCAGGCCAAGAGGTCTGTGTATTTAAGGTTGCCTGACACTTCCCATTACAAGAACCTGTTTTCAGATGCTCATACCTTTGACAAATGTGAACTGTTTGGACTGAAATATCTCATGCCAGGTGTCTGCCTCAGAATTAATTCTGCGAGGAAATTTTGTCAAGGAAAGTTTAATGTTTTTCAAGTATAAGTCAGGGGTAAAATACTGTATTTTATTCATGGTGAAAACGTGGGCAATTTTTTTAAACTCTTAAGCAGGAACACATCCATCTTGCAGAAGAGTTACTCAAAGTTTGTTGGGAAGACTTGTCTATTTTTCAGTATTTTGCAGTCATCCACATAAAAGTGGTTGTTGTGCCCTTTTAAATTCACAGTTTGGGATGGACCTGCAAAAAAAAACAACTACCAAAGTATCCATAAAGAGCAGGTTCCTGCTGAGAGTTGGTGTTTATTAGGAAATAATATACTGAAATTTTAGTCCTATGTTGACTTTGAGTCAAGCAGGATAGGGAAAGTGTCTTTGCTGCCTGGTTCTGATACTACACTGAGATTTCAGAGGATCATGAAAAAAGTAAGGGTTTAAAAAAAGCACAGAAAATTGGACATGCTTTAATTCTGGTATTTCCTAATATTCAGATGTTGTTTTGTACTGTTAGGCTTTCTTAAGTACAGTTATGTGAATATGTTGTATGGTATCTGTCTATCCATCCAGTCATCCATGCACATGAAGTATCATCTGTTCCTAGACAGTTTCTAGTGTATTTATGTTTACCTGTGCAGCAATATACTGTCAGTTTGATCTTAATGAAATATTTTGTTCTTCTGCCAAGCCCAAATAGTATATCAGGGGAAGGCCAATGTCTCTGCAGGATTTCCCCAATTCCTTTTGCCAAGGCAACAACACCAGAAAGGCAACAGTTTGGATGTGGAGTTAGATAAGATGGATGCAGACTTGTGTTGGAATGGGCCTTGTACCACTCATTGGAACAAGTGACGCAACATGATGAAAATCCTCACAATTATCATGTTTTGCTCCTGCAATTGGTGCTCAATCTTCTTTTGCAGTGGCGCTGTGAACCTGAACACAACACCTGTGGCCACAGCCTCTCCCCCACAGCCCTCTGACAAACCTGAGTTAAAAAAGTCATCTTGGTCAGCTGTGTCTTCAGATCACAACAGATTTCTGTGAGAAAGAAGATTTTGTGACGTTATTTTCACATTTGGTCTTTTTTAATAAGAGGTTGGCCAAACTTCAATGAAAAATATCACAGGTAGAATTGATCCCTTGTCACAGTGGAAGGACAGGTTAATTCATCTTTCAAGAGCTCTTCAAGTCCTATTTCATGTGATTTTCAGGTTCAGTGATTCTCTTGAACCGTGTTGACATTGAATTCACATGCTGCTTGGTGCTATAAGGCCACGATTTTACACAATGAATGAGACTCCTTGCAAGGAATTAGGTCAAAATTAGGATGCTTACAGATGTCTGTTGATAAACTACTTGCCTCAGCTCTCATTATGACTGTCAGAGCCATGGAGATGGATTCAGATGGCTGAAGATAAGTGTCTAGTGCCATTTTAGATATCCTAAAGTATTCAGTGAATTGTTTTGAAATTCAGTAGACGTACAGGTATCACTTTGCTATTGCAATTTCAAAAATGCAGTTTTAACCATGTTAATTCTGCTCTCCTAATACGGTTATAGTCAATCTAGGCCATTCAGGAGAGACCTTTACCTAATGTTTTTAATTTAAAAATATTTTGTTCTCAAGACAGTATTCTTCACTCAGAAAAGAAATTATATCCTTACTTTGTGACCACAAATATTTTGTGGTTAATCCTGTGGAGGATTTCACTTGGGAATTTTTCCTTTGCAGGGATAAAGCTTTTAGAAGCCTTTCCACTTCACTTTTCTATTACTTTCATCTTTCTGTTGAGATATATTAATGGAATGATTACTTTGTTCCTTTTATTTATGTAAAACATGACAACAAACTTTCTATTCCCTTCTTTCTAAAATGTAAATAGCCTGGAATAAATAAGAAGCACAGTGTCATTACAGATTGGCCTTTTGGAGTTTAAATGTCTCAATTAAAACCTAGTGCTTGCTTCAAAACATCTGGTGAGTTTATGAGAATTCATATATTCTGGAGATATGACAATTCGTACGTACATATTTTATTGCACTGTTCTGGTGAAATAGAATGTAGACAGAAATATGGTCCCCTTGTCTCAGTATGCTTGACAAAAGAGAAAAATAGGGCCACAAAATGTCCAACAGGTTTGGAAATTTATCTAATCTGTGGAAGGTAGTCCAAAGAGGAAGACAGATGTCCTGTGAGGTGATTTAGATTCAAATTTTTAAAGACATATAGATATTGGTCTGCTTGGCAGGGTAAGTGAAGGTGAATGCTAATTCCTGGTGTATAAACTCCACAAGCATTTTGATCTGGAGGTATGAAAAGAGATTACTTGGTGGCTAGAACTGGTGTTCAGAGGCGGATGGGTGTCTCCCCAGGATGAGGACATCAGTGGAATTGATCCCTTGCCTGCTGTTCTGGGCTTTTGTTTAAAGGTGGGTCTCACTCCTGTCTCCTCCAGCCAGGTTCAAGTGGTTGGACTGTAGCCTTTGATGGACTGAAGTGGTTGGTGTTGTGCAAGTACCCAGATTGAGCTTTTTGTGGAGTGTAAACTGGAGAATTCCTAAGCTGTTAGTCCTTCCCGGAGCCTGTCAGGTCCTCATCTCAGTGCTGCAGGAAACAACTCCTAAAATACGTGGTAGGCGAAGGTCAGGACCACCACCAAAGAGTGCTCACCGTCTCTCAGCCTCCTGGGGCAGGGGAGGCTGAGGCAGCTCCTGTACTTGGGTGGACAGTCTGTTCACCTTTTGTGACAGACACTTAAACATTTCCATGTGTTTCACTCCAGGCTACTAATTCCTCTGAGAGGAGATTTTTTTGGACACAATTATGCTCTTTTAGGCACTTGGGAGCTTTCAAGGAGACTGAGGAGACATTCTGTGAATTTCTATCAGTCTTTAACTGGTCACTGAAGTGTGGGCAGTCTTGATTGCGGGATTAAAGCACCTTAGATGTGGTTATTAACTTCAGTCAGTCCCATTTGCCATGGCTTGGAGCCTGTTCTCTGTCATTGCCTTTCTCCATGACTATAAGTAAGTAAATTCAGTTTCTTGGGTCTCTTTCTCCTCAGTCCTTTTCTCTTCCATATAATAACTCTTTTGAGACAGAGTCAGACTGGCTCTGTATGTTATTCCTGCTCTTGTGAGATGTGGAAAAGAAGGTAAGGGAGTCATTTGGTACACTGGTGTAACAAAGGAATAACAACTTCTCATGACGCATAGATATTTCTAAATTATCATGTTTAATGCAAAATGCTTTAGCATTAGGCTTGATGGAAAACTCTAACTGCTGTAGTGCACCTGGGAAACCACAAAATGCTTTGGGATTCTTGTAGTCAATCTCTGCAACCTCCATTTGTTCTAAATTTCATGGACACTGTGTTACATACACAAAAATCAATTTTTTTCCTGCATTTAATTCTGCCATGATTCAAGGCTCTAAAATGCAACACATTAGAATTAACCATTCCCACATCCCCAAAATGTAAAACAAATTTCTGCCTTAAAAAAACTATTTTTCCAATAGACCTAGAGAACTTAGAAAGAATGATAAATTAGTAAAAATGATCCTTTGGGTACATTTTTATCCCTAACCAGCTTATAAATAGATTGCATTAAAAAAACCAAACAACTCCCAAAGTGCATTTTACTAAGTTAAATAAAACTATCCCAATTTATTATAGGTTTAGAAACAACAAATAAACCAGTTGAAAAATAAAAATAAAGAACTTTACAATGTAATGAATGGCAAGATAGAAGTTGTTATTTGTATGAAACTTGTTTAAAAATCAGCATGCTCTTGGCAAGCTATATAACATTTTTCTACAGTGTACTACTTGTCAATTTTGAACTTTTTTTTTAATGGATGTGGGAATTGCTCTTATTTCCTGAAGCACTTTGATCAGGAATTGTTATACTGAGATATCCAGCTGACTTACTAGCTTGAAAACAAGAATGCAGGAAAGGAAAGGGAAAGCAAAAAGGAATCAATGGGCGCTAAATAACTCCAGCTGAAAGGAAAGTGTCACAGATGCATTTAAGCCTGGCATGTCCAGGAGTAGTAGAAATTAGCATAACTGCTGCCATGGAAATCAGCAAGTGTTTAATCATCAAGTTCAATGGGTGATGACTCAGAAAAACGCTGAGTGCTTTCGAAAAATCTCTCTCCAATAATTTGACTTTTCCTTTTTTTTCTATGGCTTGTTACTATTAAGGGAAGGGGAAAGGAATAAAAGACTCCACTCCATTTTGTCACATCTGGCATGGTAATAAATCCATTGTGCAGTGTAGATGTATCATTACAGAGTTGGAATCTGCTGACTGAGAACACCAGATACTTGAGGGGTTACAGGTCTGAGCTTTATGACTCACTGGCATCTTTGATTTGGTGTGTGAACTGTTCTGACACTCCTGAAATACACTGTCATTTTTATTTCATTCAAAACGACATGGATAGATCTGCTCTAAATCATAAGCAGTTTAGTCTGTCCCAAAACTGCATTTTCAATAAATGAATGACTTGTGCCTCCCAAAATCTCCACATTTGCAGCTTGTGCTAAGAACTGGAAGAAACAGGCTGCTCCATATAGCTCGTGTTAGCCCAACAGAAGCCAAACAGCAAATCACTTCCTTTTGCCTTTTGATCAGCCCTGAGTGACAGGGATGGCAAAGCTGACAATGAATGCTGAGAGCCCATGGAATGTTTTAAACTGAGTGTATAAGTAAAGGAGTGAACCAAAGTGAGAAGATATTTTTTTTCCCAGTCTTTCTACTGAAGTTTCATCATGTCAGAATCATTAAAAAAACCCAAAAAACATCTGGGTGTTTTCTGTTTTCTGAAAAAGAAATATGAAAATTTCTAATGAAAAAAATGGTGATATTATTACATTCCATAAAACAATTTAAAGCAGACCACAGAGAAACCCAATTTGTAAAACACATTGATTTAAAATGCGAAAATGTTGTGTGGAGGCAGGAGAAAGAAACGTGGTTTGTTGTTAATTACTGAAACATCTTTGATTTGTGTAGCCAGTATACCAGAATGAAACAAACGAGATGCATTTAGATAATGTAAGACAACTCAGATCCATACACTCTTGCAGCAGATCAAGAAAAAGTGATATTGGCATTAATGTTTTCTATTTGAAATAACATGTCTGTCTCTAATGCTTTCCCTGTTGTTTATTTCTGTTCATAACTTCAGTGAATTAATTCAGGAAACTTATGTATATTTTACAAAGTAGGTAAATAAAATTAATAACTAATTACATAACTGTAACTCTTACAGGAAAAATGTCTGGCATTTGGACTGGGAATGCAGTCTCTGTCACCCCATTTATTCATTTCAGCACCAAATAAAATGGCTTCCTTTAGTCTCTTTCCTTTCTTTCCATCTCCAACAACCTGGACCCAAGTCCCTTCAACAAGGGTGTTGGTTTCATTTTGTTCTCTTAAGTTTCCCTGATTTGCAGTCAATTTTTTTGTCCTGGTGGAAAGAGAACATTAGTGGTGTTGACCTTCAACTTAACTCTGACAAATGTAGAAGGCATCAGATATAATCTACTATACCAAGTTCTCTAAAGACATTGTAGAGGTAACTAAGTAGTCTTCCAGGAAGGACATGAAGTCACCATCCTTCACACCTGAGACAGAGTAGCTATTACAGGATAAGTAAGTACTCTCACCTTGCTTTCAAAGTCTTGTAGTATCGTGTTCTGCCTTGGATGTCTCAGATAAAAAAAGACATGAGTTCACATTTCAAGGTGTTTGTTCAACATTTTTAAAAAAAGGGAAAAAATCCCTTTGATTTTAGCTAGTAAATGCAGAGTTTCACATCTCGTTTTTGCGGAGAAAAAAAGTCGCTGTCAACTTTTACTCTAGAGCTTTCAATGGAACAAAAGCTCAAGAAACCTGGCATCTCTTTTTTTTCCAGTTTTTCGTGACAATTTAAAAAGAAATTCTTAGAAGTGGATTTTCATTCTTTCTTCTTAGGGTACATCAAACGCGGCAAGTGGTAATATAAACTTCACCAGATAACACAATGATTCTCACCCATACCACTTGGAAGAACAACTTTCAAGGGGAAAAATAAAGTTAACTTTTAAAAATACTCTTTTCTGATCCGGTAGATTGCAATTGCACAAACACTTTTTAGCATTTATTCCATATGTCCGTCTTAGAAACTTAATTGCTCTAGTTTCCCACTGGAGTCCGTGGGTGAAGGAATGTTTCATCAGGTGGTCTTTTGTTGTTTAGATCTTGTGCTCGTCTTCATCCATTTCAGAGATGGATCTCAGATCCAGATCTCAGTGGTGACAAGGTATCATGCTTTGAAAGTCTTGAGCAATTCTTCATTTGTTACTACTTCCTCTAACACTTTCCCTGACAAACACATCTTTCATGAAGGAACATCTGAGTCGGGCCAGGCAAGAGCTGGTGCAACCTTTGTATTTATTACTGATGTAATCAAGCATCTTTTGACTCTTGTGAAAGCTTTTAGCTCCACTTCTCACTTTGTCCTATGTTATTCTCATTCTCAACACCAACTATTCTCTTCCCAGCTTTTCTTTTTCCTCTTCTCCATACTCTGCCTCATCAAACATAATCTCTGTCCTTCTCTTTACATTGTGTCTTCTTCCACTTCTCACATCCTCACCGCACTTAAAGCATGTGTTGCAATTACTTATTAAATAAACACAAATAATAGCTAAAAACTGAAATTAAAGAAATACATTTTTATTCCCAGTATCAACTCCCTGTAGATTACTGCGATGGGTTTGATAAATCCCAAAACACTCAGATTAAGGTTTTAGTTTTAGATAGGCCCCAATATCATGGGTCATGTGGTTAGGGACAAGTATCAGCTGACTTAAGTGACCAGTGAGATATTTCATGCCATCTGATGTCAGCTCTACCATAAATCAAAGAGCAGCTCCCAGTGTCCCTCTCTTCTCCCTTTGGCCGTGCTGAGAGCACTTCGCTTCTGCAGCTCAGAAAGATTAGGCCTCACCGCTCCTGTGACGAGATATCCATAGCAGTTTTGGTCTTAGGGAAGTAAAATACTTTTGTTTGGTTTGACTTTGCTCTTTCCCTCTCTTTGCTAGCTGTTTTACCTGGGAAATACTGGGGTGTTTCTCTGGGGTTCTGGGTGGTGAAACCTGTGTGTTGTTGAGAGGGAGGTTTCAATAAGTTATTGTTGGTTTGTCTTTTATATTTATACATATATATGTTGTAAATTTGTGTAAATATATGTATATCAGTTTCAGTTTTAAGGTTTTTCCCTTCACTCCTTTGTTGAAACTCTGTGGCATTGAGGGGTGGTTGGCATTTTGCCAAGATTCAAACCAAACAATAACAATTATGTGTTATTTGAGATCGCCAGCCCTGACAGATTTCCTTGCTCCTTCCTCAAGGTGGCTTGTCCATGGAGGTTATGAAATAATTCAGGCACAGAGAATCCCTTGTTCCATGATTTGTACAACTGGGCATTGAAACCTGGCTGCTCTCTACTGTCACATTTACAATAATCCTTATGAACTTTTGTTCCGGCAACAAAGACCGTAGGGTTGCAGAAGACTTGCCAAGTCAGCATATGTTAAGTGAGGGATTGTAGTGGTTCCTATATACACACTCTTACATGATGACAATAATTCACTGCAATATCTTTTGTAATAAATGGCTAAACTGAGTCCAGTATCAGATTTAGAGAGGTACCAAGGATTCAGGCCAACACTTGCACGGCTCCATTGACACATGGCAGCCTCTAAAACTGTTGGATTTTATTCTGTGCAAGTTGTCAGAAAACATGGTCCAGTTTGCTTTTGCTCTTTTGCTAAAACCTGTACTAGGTAAGGAATTAAATAGTCAATAGTTTAGACAGGGAATTTAGAAACTCAACTTTGATTACTGAACAAACATTTCTTGAGTGACCTTGGGTAAATTACAAATAAATTGACCTGTAGTTTTGGCTTTTTATTGCTAAACCTGCTGTGGGGGTAAACTCCAAGAATAGTTATGGAATACCAGGATTCTGTAGAAGAAAGACTGCATGAATACTCTAAAGAGAAATGAAGTTGCAGAACGTGATGTTTTCATTTGTATGGTGTTAATTTTGAATTACCTCAAAATATTCCCTGTGCTGGGGAGGGAGCCCTGGTGTTCTACATCATATCATGCTGTACAAAATAAATTCCCAGTTAAAGAGTATCAGGTCTTACCTCATTTTTCATGCAACAACACTTTTTGCATAAACATTTAGAAATATAACTTTAAGATCCCTCTATTGGAAGGCAAATAATGTGCCCTTACCATTCAATGGAAGATTAACCCTGAAAAAAATAATTTACTGCCCATTGTTTTTGCCTTTTAAGTTAATGGAGCTTTTCAATTAATAACAATAAAGTAGACCTTTACACAGCATAATAATTTTATACAAGCAATATCTTAACCTTTTTGCCCAGTCCAGTGTCATAATTTCCTTTGGATCCCCTCCTAACTCAGGGATGTTATAAGAAAGAGCTGATAGTTGGCAATTGCTCATCTGTTTTAACTACAGGCAGTCACAGAACATTGTTGTAAGATGCCTAATGGATTGGAAAGTGCTTTTTGGAGCAGAAACAACTCAATGCAAATTGCAAATCCGTGTGTGTATTTCCCAAGTGTCTGCACTTACACTACCTTTAGTAGATACAATAGATCTACATGCGCAGACAGTGACAAGACAAGGGGGAACAGTTTTAAACTAAAGAGGAGAGGTTAGGATTAGATGTTAGGAAGAAGTTCTTTTTTCAGGAAGTGGTGAAACACTGGAACAGGTTGCCCAGAGAAGTTATGGATATCCCACACCTGGAAGTGTTAAGAGACCAAGTTGGATGGGACTCTGAACTACCTGATCTAGCGGGTGGCATCCCTGCACCTTTGGAGTAGATCTTTAAGACCTAAGAATTTTGTTGAGTCTATGATTTACTAAAGACCAGAGGACTACAGCAGACACTGGCTATTTTCAATGTCCCTGTGCCTCTAAGTTTCACCTATTTCTAGTTCAGTGCATCATGATCCCCCAACAGTCTTATTTCTTGTATCCAAGGTGTAGAGCAAAAGAGACCACATGGCCAAGAAAAGAGGTGCCTCTTCCCATTAGCTCCTGACATGAAACGATGTGAAGGAGGCAGATTTGGTTCTGTTCACCCACCACCATTGAGAGAATCTCTTCACCTGACTTTGGCTTTCAAGTCACACATTAAAAAATGGTCTTTACACAATACCATTTCTGCATTTTGAATACAGATGGCTCCCAAAGGGAATGTCAGTCAGAGAGTCATCTCGTTGAACAAATGATTAACTCTGTAGTTCAGCATGATCATGAGCACATGCTATTGAGCCATACTAACCACACTACAGGAAAGGATCCGGCATGCACAGACTGTAGGGTCTGGTGTGTTCCTACTGCACTTCACTGCTGTCTCACAGCTTGCCAGAGAAGGTTTCCTGAGGTGAACTTTACCTATCTGCTTAGGTTTTCTTGTAAAGGAGTAGGTGAAAAGATATCTACTGAAGAATCACCCTGACATTATATCAGGGCCTAATCAAATTGTAATTCCTGTTTCAGGAACTGCTGGAAGCGTTGTGGATAACAACTGCTCTGCAATGAGGAGACAAACATTGCACTGTAGTCCCACTCAATTCTTTATTATCTCTTTGTTCCTGAACAAGAAGCTGTGCACTGCCAGTCTGTTTTAATTAGGGAGCTTTCATGTCTTGATTTAGCTGCACTGTCATGTCTTCTGCCAGTTCACATTCCTCAGACAGCCAGGAATTTGTCATGTAGCACACACCTCTATGTGTGTCAGCTCAAGGGCTGAGGTCCATCTGAACTTGAGCCAGTAGAAATTTAGATGTTGATTTAAAGCTCCTCATCTTCATAGTCATTCAGAAGGGATTTACTTACTGTAGATGACTCATTTCAGCTATCTCAGGCATTCATTTTTGGGCATTTTGGGCTGTCCTGTGGAAATCTCTAACTTTCATTGTTGACAGGGCATCCATTTAAATAGCATCTCTTAGGTACTTGAGGTTAGTTGACTAGATCCCCCTAAGAGATGTGATACTCTCCCATGGAGACACAAGGCAGACAAATCAATGGCCCTAGTTCACATGGAGAAATATCTGAGGAGGTTTATTTGCAAGATGAATTTCACCTTCATGTCTTTATCATCATTGGACTGAAAGTAGGTGAGCTACATGATGCCTGGTTCACCTTTGCAGGAATTTTGAATTGTTACCCTCCTTTGTTCTGGAACAAGTTTCCAGTCAGAACCTGGTGATACCAGACACAAGACCATTTTCCCGCAGTTCTAACGCAACCTGCTCCATGTGTCCCCAGGAAATAGAAAGTCTATGTTGTAGAAGATAGAAATTATTTGCAAGTAAATTTCAGATTCTGCTGTACTGCTAATAGGTGGTAAGGTTGTGGTAATGGGAGGCTCTGGGGGAGGCCTTGGTGGGAAGAGGTCAGTGGCTGCCCTGTGCCAGACACTACAGCCCATGGACCCACTGCAGGACAGAGCTGAGCCCACCAGTGAATTTTGTGGTGCCTCTCTGTAAACGTACTTGAATAAGAGCAGAAAATGCTGGAAGAGGGGGTGGGAGTCAGAGAGAAACTACAGAGGGAACACCAAGGCTGGAGGAGTAGGAAATACTTCATGGTGGGGCAGATATCCCCTAAGGGGCTGCAGCCCACGGAGGGCCCATGACAGAGCAGAATAAGAGTGAGAAGGAAGGAGCAACAGAGAGAAACTGTTACTTCCTGACTGCAATGCCCACAGGATGCTTGTTCCCTCACTGAAGGGGCAAAGAGTGACCTGCAGAGATAACAAGGAGGATGAGGAGGTGTCTGGAGTGAAGCTGAGCCTGGGAAAGGAGGAGGAGTGTGAGTCTGTTCTGTCCATGACAGTCATAGTCAAATTATCTCTTTGAATTTGCCTTGATTGACAAGTTTTCACACTCTCATTCTTCCAATTCTGGTGAAAGGTCTGGAGCACATGTCATAGGAGTGACTGAGGGAAGTGGAGGTGTTTATTTTACAGAAAAGGAGGCTCGGGGGGGACCTGAGCCTGTAGTGATGGGGGTGTCGGTCTCTTCTTCCCAATATTAGTGACAGGAAATAGCCTCAAGTTGCATCAGAGGAATTTTAGATTGGATATTATGAAAAATTTATTCACAGAATGGGTTTTTAATCTTTGGAACTGGCTGTCCAGGGCAGTGGTTGAGTTGTCATCCTCAGGGGTGCTTAAAAGATGTGTAAACACGGAACTTAGGGCCATGGTTTAGAGTTAGGTTAGTCACTGCTGGGTTAATGGTTGGACTTGACAATCTTAGAGGTCTTTTCCAACTGTTAAGGATTCTATGATTCTATTCCCTTCCTGCTCCTGCTGAGGTAGGGAGTGGGTGAGTGGCTGTGTAGGTGCTTGGCTGCCCACTGGGGTCAACCCATTGCACCTACACACTCTTCTTGTGGTGGAAAACACATTAGGAAACACTAGAGATATGTATTGGGTATCTAGTTAACGTTAGTCATACTACTTTCCACAATTTAGGAACAATTTAGCAAGGGCTTGATTACATTCTCCACTTACAGGAGTGAAATGGGATCTGAGAAGCCATAAAGCGTCTGAGACATCTGCGGAGGATTTAGGATGTGGGAGAGGACTTCAGGCCCTTTGGCATGACAGCCTAAGGACCAAAAAGATATCCTAGAAAATTTCAAATGCCCCTAGATGCTTTCCAATGTGCACCTGAATTAACTATTGATAGTCTATATGCAGGAGTCTTAAAATCAGACAGGCCAGTTCAAAGGAGCAACGCTGATTCCCATGAACTTCAAGAACACACACTAAGGATCTGTCTATTTTTTGTTTTTAAATACTTTACTTAGGAGTCAGGCCTTTGAAAATTTTCATAAGCAGATGTATCAAACCTAATCTAACAGCAAATTAATAAAAACAGAATCTAACTAAAATCTAAAAGGATTTACACTGATACAGTTGCCATGGTAACTTTGCTGTTGACAAGCAATACTTAAAAAATTCCTGTGAATTCAAACCAGTGTTTGCTGCTGCACAGGAGTATACAATGACATGATTCCATTAAATGTCCCCCGGAGGAAGCACTCGAGTGCTTGGATGCATCTCAATTATGAGCACACAATCCACAACCAGGTACATTACTGACCTTTCAGGTATCACAGGAGATTAGAGCATGTATCAAACCACCACCAGTTTCAAAGCATTTTGTTTAAAAAAAAAAAAAAAAGAAAAGAAAAGAAAAAAGAAGCATGAGCTTGAAGCATTAGCTCCTGCAATGTATCAGGGCTATGATCACTTTATCTTACAGTGGCCACAGATGCAACATGAATCCCTACTGCTGCTAATCAGATAGTTCCACTCCATGATCTGCTAACATTTGAATTTGTTTTCTACCTGGTCTTCTTGTACATCAACAAGCTCAGAGAGTGTTTTATCTTTTTCTTCCTTTAGATGTAAAAGTTTTCTGCAAAAACCAATTTTGTCTGTTGAATGAATGATGAATAATCTGATGACACTTCTGCAGACCCAGTATCTGAAACCTATGATAGCGTTCTTCAAAAACGACTCTCTTTTGTGTAACTTGTCTGTGAGGCAGAGTAATTAGCCTGCAGCAAGTCCAGGTTTTGTGATTAACAGAGCCTTTCCTTTCAGCACTACAAAGACACAGTAGTTTCTTTTAATTTTTCTTTCCTCTGAGGAAAAATAATTCATGACACTTTTAAAATAAAACTATAGAGAATGTCTTCTTGATCTTTTCTTTCTAGGAAACCATACAGTGTGTGCAGTCTTAAAAAATTACTCACACATTTAGAATGACACAGAAATAATATTATGGTTCTTAAACTTACAACATGGTCCTTTCTGCCCTTGTTCATATAGATTAAAGCTCTGGAAAAACATGGAAAATGAGGATTCACTATATGAAAGCAGGTGCAAGATAAAATGTATCCTCTCATATTGATGTACTCATCATCCTTATTAAAATCTCAGAGTAGTACAGCACTGTCAAGACAAAATATAGTAGTATACACATTTTAATTTAACATAGGTCCAATAATTAATACTAAAGTCATATTGATAGTCCCTATAGACTGAACACCTCAAGTATTTCACAATGTTGGGCGCAAATAGTCAGTGTCGGCATGAGTTTGCCTGTTACCAGAACACCTCACGGATCTAGGTGGGTGTCTTGAAACTACATAAGCTATGCAACTTCCTCTAGACATGATCCTTCATTTGAAATAATTTTGCAGTTTCATCAGCAAAGAAAGGCGTTATTGAAGACAAGGACTGTAAAATCAGCTTCAAGTAGTTCCAGGAGGGTCCTTGCAAAGTGCTTTCTTTTGAAAGACATGGGGCTTGATGTCATGCATATAATCTTGAAGATCTGCTCAACTTTTGAACAAACAAAAGCTTCAGCTTAGTGAACTTTTCTGATGTTACATAGAAGTGCATTTCTTCTCAGCACAGAAAACAGGATTTAGAATAAAATACCTACACATCCTTTTTATACAGGAATTTGATCACTGATACATGCTTAGGACCTGTACAAGAGCCCTTTGTATCCTAGGTCTGTTTCTCTGGATTTCTGTTCTGATCTCACTTTCCCTGAGTAGCTGGTATCAACACTTGTCTCTTAAAATACCCAGACATTTCCAACAGCCATACAACACAGCCAGCAGGAGTTAAAATGCTGAAAATATGATCAGGATTAAAATGGGGTTCAGAGTCATGCAGCTGACTGCTTTTAACCTCTTCCACTCTCTATATATCATCTGATATAAACAGGAAGATCTCCTGCTGGAGCTAAGAAAGCTACACTGATTTATACCAGCTGAGCATTACAGGGCAATGGACTGTTTAGAGAATTTTATCTATGGCATTTAGTTGTCAAATAAACAGCTGAAACTTCAGTTAATTAAATAAAGTCTTCCTTGATTTATGCTGGTGCAGTGACAGTAGAGCTCCATTCATGTTCCACTCCATGCTGCACGCAGTGGCATTTGTGAGGTTATAGAATGGCAGATGCTTTTACAGGGGAAAAGAGTTTCATTGCATTTAATGAAATTGCCCCTAGCAAAAAGCTACTTTATTTTTTTTTCATAAGAACACAGTAATGAGTTACTCATTTGTGTGATGCTTCCAACTCTGCAAAGCTCTTGGTTGCACACTGCATTATGCCAGTTTAGGACTTGGAGCCGGTGATCATCTGTTTTTCTTTCTAGTTAAATTGAGAACAATTGCACACTACTTAGCTGAAGTGAATAATTACTTTGTCAAATCCCAGAGACCCTCTGCACTGAACTGATTCTGTTTTAAAAGTCACACCACAGATCGGCTGTCCCCAAAAGCAAGACACTTTTTGCTGCTGATGGGAAATGAGATGCTTATAATCAGGCTGAGATTCTCTTTGTGATACAAGCCTTGTTCAATAAGATCTGTCTGCTGCTTGATTACTGTAAATAAAACATTTTTCTCTTTCACCACCACAGATTTGACTCCACATAACTGCAGTCTGTAGGTTAATATGCAAATGCAAAATATTGTCTGGGCAAGCAATATGGAAGAAATAATCCTTTAAATAAATTTATATAAAGGCAAACAGGCCAAAGATTTTACCTTTATAAGACCTTGTAAATGTTCTACATCTGTCCTTAACATCAATCTTCTCTCATGTGTCTGTCCATGTGCACTTCTCCAGTGTTTTTCCTGGATAGGTGAACAACTTTTCATCAGTGAGATGTCAGTCCAAAGCCTGTGACCCAGAGGGTAATTTATTGGGTTCCATTTTTAGTTTAAGGGCTTGCAAGGTATTGAGAGGACCTGCAGTGCCTGACAAGTCAAGGATTTTCCAGAGGGTGAGTTCCTGGCAAATGCATGTACAAGACTTAGTTCTGTGCAAAGATAGTAAGTATTTATGGGGAGCACTCATCTGTTTTATTAAACTATTTCCACTCATTTTTCTTTGTGAGATGGATGTCTTCAGTGGATGTGTCATTGACTGATATGAGTCCCTTTCACTGAGTTAAAAAAGTCAAAACAAGCAGCTCCTCACCATAATGTCCCCAGGTAGGTTTAAGAATAGCAGGTGCTCTCACAAACCTACACTCAGTAATTACCAGATCAGATTTACCAAGTCATATTACAGACAAAAGTTAGAGGAAGAAACATCAACAATTTACTTATTTTTCTTAATGATAAAAAGAAAAAATACTGATGCAGTAGCAAGTGAGAAATCCACAGCTTGATTATAGGTATATCTGTTCACATCATATCTGCCAACAAGCTTCTACCTATATTATTAATATTGACTCAGCATGATGTGTAGCAAAATATCGTGCTGATTGCAGAAAACCCAAATTCATAAAATCCTAAAACATGTGATTTTTTTACTTTTAAATAAAAAATCCTTAAAATAACTTTCAGTGTCTCTTCTAATCCTATGCATGGATTACATTCTCATATATAATTTCACACCATCATTCAGAAGTGATAAATATTTAACTTCTGGAGGAGAAATAACTAAAAAATTATTTTTTTTTTCATAAATTACATTCACTACTCCTCTTTTAATGGTACATACCTCAGAAAACATGGCCCACTGACCAGGTCCTTGGCTAGTTTCCAGCAGGGCCAAATCTATACTACACACCACCTAATCCCAGTGTCTTCCAAACCTTATGTGGTAGCTCTGTAGATAAATGCATTTTGGGGCTATGTTCATGTTTAGTTTTCAAGTGCTTGAGATAATCTTAAAGGCTGTATCACAGCCCACCACAGCAATGTATTTATAGCATATGTCTTGTGACGTGAGGTAAACTAGAACTGTTTGAGAGGACTTGGTCATATGAGGCAAGTTTTATAAGGAAAATAAACATAATGTGCTTTTGTCTATATTGTTTGCATTCAGCAGTCCTGGGAACAAATGATCCCCATGACTATACTTGCATTTTGTTTTAGCCATGCCCCTGCAGAAGAAAGTCCCACTCCTGAAGTGATGTACATGCAGTTTGGATAACTGGAATGTCATGACCTGAAAATGTATTGGTAAGTAAAGTTATTTTACAACATATACATCTAGACATACCAGAGCAAGGAATGACAGTAAACAAAGGAAACTGAATCTCATATGAGTCCCTCAAACTCTCTATGGATACTGTCAAAACTATCAGTACTTTGACCTTAGTTAAATAAAGCTCATTAGCAAGCCAAAAAATGGAATGAAAACTCTTACAAAAATGTAATTGCTGGTCAGTCTATCCAACCCCAAATCTGGACATTAGCAGTGCACAGAAGTGCACACTGCAAATAAAAGAAGGTATTTAATTCCATCAGGAAGCAGACAAGTGGAGTCTCTAAGGCTGGGTTACATGGTCACATTAATCTGACTTGAATTTGTACTATTGATAGGAAAGTCTTGCCTTCCTCACGTTCTGTACATTCATTTTCCATCCATCCTGTGTCTTTGAGTCATATGATGAGCCAATCTAATACAGTGATTCTGCTCGAAGCAATTTCTTTTCCTCTGTCTCCTTTTCATTTTCAATCAGGTAATTTTCTGCACTTATTTAAACAATAGTGCTGTTCCTCAGGAGGATGTGGGAACAAGTACTTGGAGGTAGAAGAAAAGATATGACTGGAAAATATAGTGATTGTACAGATTTCCTTTGACTTACAGTCATAATGTTACAAACAGATACCAGGACAAAAAGGAAAACTGAGAAGAGAAACTGAAATCTAGTTGGAAAAGCAGAGAAGATGGATATTAAAAGGCAGGAGGGAAAAAAGAAAAATCAGTTTTAGAATTAAAAATTGTATGTCTTATGACTTAAACTAATAGGATCATCTTTTTTACTGGAATCCTGGCTAAGATGCTCTATAAAACATAAGAAAAGCATTGATACGTCCTTATAAAGGTAGGAGGGATGACTGTGGTAAACTAATTCTAGGCATTTAAAAATCCTTTTTTTTTGCTGTCTCAGCTTGTTTCCTGGGTTCTTCCACACATCCCATGGAAAAGTGGCAAGCACCTCCGCAGTAGGGTATACCTAATTTAAGTCATGTGTCTACAGCTGGTGGTCATATGTCACCCTCTGAGGTGACTGCCTCTCTCTGGGAGTTATAGAAGAAGCCTAGAAAATGAGATTATCATAAAACCAGCTTTCCACATAGGACAGATAAGGAGAGATTAATTGTATCCAGGAGTCAATGGCCCTAGTTATGGGAAAACTAGCAGATGTTTGGCCATATTTTGGAATGCTGAGGGTCAAGACATACAGCCATCATCCCAAGGGAAGAGGCGAAAGGGAAAATCACTCTGGATATAAGAGGAAGAGCACAGCAATACATTGTTTGCCCAGCCATGTAAAATTTGGTTTACTCACACATGACCAGCAAGTATTTATTGTATTATATTAAAAAAAAAAAAAAAAAAAAAAAAAAAAAAAAAAAAAAAAAGAAAACTGCTAGGTCAGTTTTTGTTCTGCATGACATGAAGTTTTGTGATCACAAGTGCTCATCGAGCTGAACTTTTTCTTTACATCATGTAACTGAGAATCATGAAGCAATATGGGAATCATATAATCATAAAACCATTTAGATTGGAAAGGTCTTTTAAAATGATCGAGTCCAACAGTTAACCCAGCACAGCCAAGGCCACCACTAAACCACGTCCCTGAGTGCCACATCTGCACATCTTTTAAATACCTCCAGGGATAGTGAGCCCACCACTGCCCTGCGTAGCCTGAGACAGGGCTTGACAACCCTTTTGATGAAGACATTTTCCTAATATCCAGTCTAAAAGATTTGAAGTGTTTAACTTAATCCCACTGCGTTTTTAAACACATTTTGGAGACCTACTCATACAAACAGAGGGGTAAACTGAATCATTTCAGAAAAAATTTAACACTGAATAATGGGTGGGGGGGAATTTCCTTTCCAATGTCACTGCTGGACTTGAAATTCTAAGTTTGTACACTGCCTTTGTCTCCATGGAAAAGGATGAAGGAAGGGCTCCTCTGCTATAGTGTGGACACAGTAAGTACTGTAACAGTGTTTGCAACTATACTTATAAGAAAGCAGATATGATCTGTATTGATACAGGACACTCATAATGTTGGCAACAATGTATGTATAAAAGTTTTTAAACTTGGGTTAATATTTTAGTACAAATGAAAGCAAGTGTTTGTTCACTCTTTTTTCCCCCTGTAACAATCCAAGGCAAAAATAAATTAAGATAAAAAAAAGAGATTATCTGAATCTCCTTTGATTCAGAGAAATGAAAGAAAAAATAAAAGATGAGAAGAAAAATAATGCTGGTTTTTTTTAATTTAAAATAATGCAAAAACTGGATTTAATTTATTCCCTCTCAGGAAGAGCAGTGTCTACAGTTCTGTTTTGAAGAAATCTAGATTCCCTTCCATGTGTTCTACCAGGCTTAGAAAGTTTTAGGATCGTGTAGTTTGAAGCAAACTAATCCAGAAGATTGCATCAAGACAGCTGGGACAGAACAAACTAAATAGTGACAAGGAACCATATCCTGGCCTCAAAAATTTGCAATAACTTGAATAACACACTTTTAAACTACCACTGAAGCAGTCCTGCCAGATCCTTAGTACTTCACAAGGGCTGCTTGATGCACTTTCAGTTACAGTGGCTTATTAAGAGCCATCAAAATGACTACCTGGTTATTACAGTGTTAATGTGATTTTAATGATAATTATTTATTGCATCTGTAATTTTGAGTCACATACATACCAGGCTGCCCATGTCAAATAATACAGTTTCCTCCAATGCTGGAAACCTCCAGAGGAGATGCACTTATAACAGCCCATTGTGCACAAAGCATATGGTAGGTCTTAATAGGGTTTTATTAAGTGCTTGTTTAAATAAAAATGTTGCAAAAATATTTATTCTATTTTTATGTATAATTAAAGTGCATTTCTAAATTTATACTAACTGCCAGACACAGGGGGAAAAAGAACCCTCTTCCAAATCTATTAAATAAACCTAAGAACGCTCTGTGTTTACCTTTCATAAATGAGATAACAATTGCAAAGTATTTTGAAGCCTTGAAGGGCTACATTTTCTTTTAGTTGTTATTGCTATTCCAATTGCTTTTTAAAAAGATGTAGTTATTCATTTAAATCATAGAGTCACATGATGGTTTGAGTTGGAAAGGACCTTAGAGATCATCTCTTTCCAAACCCCTGCCTAGGCAGGGACACCTTCCACTAGCCCAGGTTGCTCCAAGCCCCGTCCAACCTGGCCTTGGACACTTCCAGGCATGGGGCAGCCACAGCTTCTCTGGAACACCTGTGCCAGGGTCTCCCCACCCCTAGAGTAAAGGATTTCTTTCTAATATCTACTCTAAATCTAATTTCCTTCAATTTAAAGCCATCAAATCTTAATTTTATTTCATTTTACAAAGCCATGTTTTTCACACATCTTCTCCAGGCTGAACAACCCCATCTCTCTCAGCCTGTCTTTGTAGGAAATGAGTTACAGCCCTATAACTTTTTGTTTTGTTTTGTTTTGGTTTTGGTTTTTTTTTTTGTTTTGTTTTGTTTTGTTTTGTTTTTTTTTTTTTTTTTGGTCTGTTTTTGTTGCTCCTTGCCAAGCTATGGCCCAAAGGGGCTCCCAGGAGTGGAACAGGGAGGACAACACCTAGAGATATCTACAGGAGCTCCTTTCTTTTTCCGTCTACTCACTCTAGTGACGTTCTATGTGACAAACATTATGGTGGGTCACCATGTATGTATACCATGTATATCTACCAGGGAAGACATGATTCCTGTCTATTACCTCCCTGTAGCAAAGAGGTTTTCGGTGAGAGGTCCCACAGATGCCTCTGTCCCAAAATTCTGCAAGGTCAGAGGTGGGGATTGAGTTACTGCAAAACATTTTCCCCTTCTGAGTCTCCACACTATGCTTCAGAAAGCACCCACTGTCTGTGGATACCCTTCCCTAAATGTTAGCTGCAATTAAATCAGCCTGTGTGTCAGTGTACAGAATTTCAATGGGATGAATTCAATAGGCTAAAATCCCTTATTTTGCCAGGAGAATGTCAGCTTTGAGGAGAGTAAAGGTGAGCAGAGACAACATCCTCTCTTTTCCCCCGCTGTGAAACATGTTGCACTGCATAAAGTTTTTTGACATGTTTTTGCATATCTCTGACAGCACCACATCTGTCTTGGCCAGTCGATACAATGCAAATGTGCTTTGGATTTCTGGCTCCCATTAACAATGCTCCCTCTGTACCAGGGCTGAAGTGCCACACCAGATGTAATGGCTTGCTGTCTCTTCAGATTGCCCCCAAAAGGATGGATAGTTTCATCACTGGATGGACATTTGTCTGCTGCTTTTAGGCCAGGAGGCTGGTGCAGTGTGGGGTCACATTCTGTACTTGCTTAGCTGGAAGTACAGCAGTATTTGCTTTGATTTGAAGAAGTGACTGCCCTATAACTCATAACAAGGCAGCTGCTACACTGTTTTGCCTCGAAGTTTCCATCCATAAATGAGAATGGTTTTGAATTTGATGTGTTTTTATTGATGTGTAATATAAAACAAATGCATAAACTGTATACAGGGACATTAACTCACCCTGGAATAGCAGGTAACTTGAGTGGGTGCAGCAACTCTTTAAAACCGATTTTAATGTTATAAATTAACACAAATATACATTCATAGTTGTGTGTTGCTGATATATCCACATTTATATATGCAGTACAGCTTTAATTTCTTCTCGTTTTTGTAATGGTTACTTCCATCCTCTCAGAATCAATCCATGCTCAGGAAAATCTGTTAGAGAATGTGGCAATTATACAGTCCCTATACAGCATAATCAAAAAACCCCCAAGAGACAGAGGTAAAGGCACAAGAAAATTATTAAAGATCTGGAGTTGGAGAAATCACTGTGTAAGGTAATCAAAACAAATAAGAAAATTCAGTTTAATCAAGCTATACATATTAAAGTACCCAGTCAAAAATAAACCCTGCAGCTGATGGGAAAGAACACAAGCATATTGGTCTGGGAGAGACGCAAGACACACATTAATTATTGAAATCAATGAACTTGACATCCAGCTTTGAAAAAAGAGACAAAAAGAGCACCATGCTTTCTGAACACAGACAGGATCATGCAATCCCACTGAGCTCCTGCTGCTAAAGTGTATTCTGCATTCAGAAACTCCACGGACATCTGAGGGCTGGGGTAGGTTACAGGATCAAGAAAGTTTCTCTGTGTGGCTGTAGGGGAAAAACATGTCACCTACAGACAATGTGGCCAAGGTGTTTTGAGAACTCAAATATCTAATGGCAAAAATGAGAAAGAAATAATCTTTCAGTGCTGCTCCAGCCAGTGAGATATGCTATGTGTGCTCCTCTGTGGGTGATACACAGCATCTGTTTATCTATATTTTCACTCAACAGAGGCCCATGATCTGACAGTTTTCCAGTCTTTCACCTTCAGTATTATCCCTCTCCTTTTTTGAGTTCTCTCATAAGAATGAGGTTGAGTGGGGCAAAACCCTTAAAAGGAATCAAAATTCCTTAACCAACGTATGACTAAAATGGAGTTACACTGTATTCAGGATCCAGAGAGCAGTTTCCTAACTTGGGACTCCATCTTCTGTCACAATCCAACCTGCTCTCCGTTACTTCTGTCACTCCTGATGGAGATGTGCATTCAGCAGGGTCAGTGTGATGACTGCAGCAATTACTATCCCCAGCTCCCCACACCCACCACCTCCGGTCCCCGAAAGCCCACAGTCTCTCCAGCTGAAGCAGATAAACACATCTGCACCCACAGACTCCTTCCCAGCAGTGCACACTGAAGTCAGTGTGTTTAATTTTGCAGAGATTTGCATTAATAAGAGTCTGCAAACAGCTCAAGCATTGTCCCACCACCTTCTCAGCTGTTCCAGATCACCAGCCTGCCCCCGAATACCAACATCTTGTACACAGGTGGGACAGACAAGAGGATTTAACCTCAGCAGTTCCAGCTTATCCATTTGTAGTGTGTGTGCATGAAGACACGTAAACCAGCCACAGCTCCCTGGGCATTACCCGCCCAAAAGAGCAGTGGAGAGCAAAATGCTTTGATTATGTCTCCCCATTAGATACAACTCATATCTGGCTACAAGTCCCAGCAAACCTGCTGTATTTTCTGTCATGTTTCATTAGGTGTCCTTCTCTCTGCGACACCAGCATCTGTAACACCCAGTTCTTTGCTTCTTTTGTCCAGGGTTGAATGCTGGCTTTCTGCTCCAGGGGGGTTTGGGTTGATTCATGCTCCAGCTTCAAAGTCAATGAAGCAGTGGTGAGGAAATATTATGACATAACGAGAGCAGTTAACATCTTGTTACAACTTTCAGATAGAAGGAACACAAGCCGTCCTAAACATTCAAACACAAAGCTCACAGTAAGTACCTATTACAAAACCTCTGCAGATACAGAGGGTCAGTAAAGGAAATAACCTGGAGCATCTCCATGTTCCCTGCAGGAATTCTCAGAATTGCTTAGATATGCTTCAATAGCTTTAGGCTACAAACAATTAATAATAATTCTTCTTTACCTTAGGCCCAGGAAATTCCCAAATATTATGACCTGCAGCAAAATAACAGGTGTGCAACAACTTGGCAGTTGTAGGTTTGTTATACAGTGTTATTATAAGTACCATCTCCGCTTATTGCTCACATTAATCTGCATGTTCATTTCCTGGGTTTGATGTTTACTTCTAGCTGGATACCTAATTAAATATTGTCAAAATAAAGCCATTACTGATGCCATGTGTTAATTTAAACACTCTGTTTAGTCTGTTCACTGATTTGGTGGGTTTAGATTGGGATGCAGACCTCACACTGAAGGAAAAAAAAACCCTGGAGAGCCCTCAGGGTAAGAATTGAAAAACAGCAGTTCTTGAACTTGGGTTACTTCTTTTCGTATCAGAACAGACCCTTGCATTTCAATGGACCCGTGCTTCATTCTGTGAGCTGATAATGCCATTCTGGGTAAGCTGCAAATCTTCGCCAGGGGAAGCCAGTTCCTTCAAAACATCTCTGGAGGTTTATGTATTCATGGCAAAGGATAAATGTTTGGGAGCTAGTTAGAACACTGTCAACACTTCATTAAGACTGCTTCCTCTTTGGCTGGCACCTTGCTTGCACTGAACCACTTGCTATTACTTGTACCAGGAATAGCAAACACGCATTTTAATAGTTTGGTATTCATTAATAGTGCTTTCCACCTTCTGCATATAGATACTTTATCTCCAAGAGTATCAGGATTTTCAAAAGCCACGAAAGCAGATTCTGACAGGAAATTGAAAAACCTACAAGTGTTTTTTTTTTTTTTTCTAAACTCCCGTTTCACCACATTTTTTATCAGTTTAGCCATCTAAATATGTCTGCCATACAGCCTCCTTCCCTTAGTCTGAGACTACTGGGACTTCCCAGACACAGCCTTATTTTGCAAGAGGAATTACAAGGCTAGGTTGAAAGTCTGACTTTTGGATGACAGTGTGTTTGATAAGCGTACCTTTAATAGCAGTCACAACAGGAACATGTACTTCAGTTCTAATTTTTATTTCCTATCCCCTCTGAGCTTTAGTGTCATCAGAAATGGAATTTTAGAAAAGAATTTTCTAGAGATTTTAGGACATCTGCTGGTGTCTGCTCTGTAACTTTTGAATCACAGGTAATGGGAAAGAAGACTGCATTGCCTGGAGGCAGCTTTGCCTTACAATTAATAATTTTACTTACAACTTTTCACTGAACATTTCTACTATATGACAGGAAGAAGTGCTATGGCAATCAGATACCTTGTGTTCATCACAAGCTGGATTTATCCAGCACTGTCTTTGAAGAGAACCTGGAGCTGCAAGGTCACACTTGGTGTGCTCTGTTACAGCTGTCTCTAAACAGTCTTATTGGCTGTCCCAGAATCCTTATTACACAGAGAGGAATACAGAATGTTTGAAGAAATGGACAACCGTGTGGAAAAAACTCTGTTTTGCAAGAATTATCAAGTGCACTACAGAGCTCCTATCCTTATCACCTGTCTAGGTATTTTCACTGAGCTCCCTTAGCCCTCAGTGTGAAAAAGAGGCATTTCTAAAGTGTGATTTATCTGCCTAGGTTTAGATGCCTGCTTTAGCACAAGATGAATTGCACTGTTATTGTCTCTTCCTCCTCTCTGTTGACTATTAAGGGAGTCTAGGACAACAAGGCACAGTGCAGTTATCTACACAAGGAATGTCTGTGTTTGCTCAGATTAATCCCATTCCTGATATCTGGATTTTAAGTCACCAACACACTCTTCAACCTTCCATCATCAGTGCCGTGAAGCATAAAATTGGGCCCAAGGCTAATACAAATGATGGATATTGCGTCTCGATATTCTGAAATAAATCTAGTGAATTGTGCTTACAACTGAAGGCCGAGTTACTGAGTGCTCACCTGTGCCTGGTCCATCTCGAGAGAAAGGACATCAGGCCATAAATCCTATACCATTGTCATTAGCATCCTTGTTCAGCTTTTTAAGGAATTTCTTTCGTTGCATGAAGACAAGCTTAACCTGATGAATGGTTAAGAAAGAGACTGTTTCCCAGTGCTATTTCCCCTTTTCATTTTTATATAATCACATAGAAAAAAAAAAAACCCTGGTTTGTTGTTTCCTTGACATTGTTACTGAACTTGCAAGTCTGTGTAGATTTTGCAAGTTTGTGTGAATATCAGAGAACAATAAGCTGAATGTCTCGGCACAGACTCTACATGTGTGTGAACCCTTGCCCTGACAGTGTGGAAGAGGTTACAAAAAGAACCTGGTTTCCTTACCTAACTTAACTGAGTGATCTGAAAGGAGGCTATACAGCAATCATGGGAAAACTTGAATGCAACAGTGGCTTGGCTCTCCAGGAACTCTTTTCCTTCTGTTTTAAGCAGTGTCCTCCAGAAGCTGCTGAGAGGTGCTTTGGGATCCTTCTTAAGCATTAGAAATTATTAGAAAACTAAAACATAATATATATAATTTGTTGTGGGAGAGATTATTGAAGTAAACGCATTTTAATTTCCTACTAGGTGGGAAGCAACCCAGAAATGTGCTAGTTACTTTGACAAGCAAAAAAATGGATAAACTGCAGGAGCTGACAGCTTGTGATGGTTTAAGCAGACTGTGACCCAAGCAAGGCCAACACAACTGAGGTCTACAATGCAGTAGTAGGTTTAGGTGTACTGAGCTAGCTGGAACAGAGCTGTAGCATGACTCAACTGAACCCGAGGACTTCAGCACCACTCACAAGCCTCCATGCATCCCTGAGCAGCCACACTGAGTGGAATTTTGTGCCTTGAGTCCTTTACAGTATGACTTCTCTCTCATCTGTATTGCAGTTACATGAGATATGTCTTATGGACTTCTTGAGGAGTAGCATAGATAAACCCAAAATCAGTAGAGGGTCTCGCCTGTGCAAACAATACCAGCAGAATAAAGAGGCAGCACTGCCTGTATGCCTGACCATGTTCTAAACACAGCCTCTGCAGTCTTGCTCCTAGCAGTTTCAAACTCAGCAAGAAAATCTAGTCTGATCAGCCTGATAGGGAGGTAAAGCTCTGTACGAGGAGTACCCTCCAAATAACAAGCTTTGAGGCCTTTGATTAGCAAAAAGGTCATTGATGGTTTAATGCCCATTTCCCAGATGCCACATTAATGAGTATAAACTCATTTAAAAGATTTGTGGTAAGTAATTAAGCTACTGTAGAACTGTTTCAGCACATTCCCGTCACTCCAAGGGCAAGTAAGAATGAAAGGAATGTTTTCCTGTGTGAGCAATAATGAGAGAGAAAAGAGACTCATTATTGTTTTCTGCCTCGGCATATTGGTAGGCTGGTTTCTTTCCTCACCATGCTTTCCATGCTGTTTGCTAAAGCCTAGTGCACTGTAAATGAGAATAAACCTTTATGAATGACTATTGCAAAGGATTTCAGAGCCATTGTGCCTTGTTAGTTGTGCACCATACAGAGAAACAGAGTATTAAAGCTCAGTCATTGGAAGCCACGAGAGCTGTGTGTCACCCAGGTCTGCAGAGGAAGGATGTGTGGGTCCAGCAGTCATGGGTACTCTAACAAATTAAATCACAGTCAGTGGAACAGCAAGTTTAGCCAAAGGAAGCAACACAGTAGCTCTATTTTCCCAGCTACCATATTTTCTGAGGAAGCGTCAGGTACTCTTTTTTTCTTTGTCTGACCCATTCTGGCCCTTGGCCCTAAAACGTCATAGATTTCTACTGTATTAATTTCTTCTCTGTTGACATTTCGTATTTTCTTAGTTTTTTATTTTATGTGATTTAGAAACCACAGACTTTTCTGTCTCTTCCTTGCCTCCCCCACCCTCCCCCCCCCAAAAAATGCAGAAACCAAAGACTGAAGTGAAAGACTAGCATAACCCACATATCTTACACTTTCCTGTCTTCCTATTTTACATCAGAAATGGTTTAGTAAATAAGGAATTAAATAAAAATTCAGCTTAATTCAAGCAACAATTCTGATTTTGAAAGGTCATTTGAAAGCTAAGCCATTAATTTGCTCAAAGTAATGTCTTCACAGATATTTTCATTTGTAAGTTTTCAACAAGATTACTTTTTTTCCAGGATGTTTTGGGTCATAAAAAGACAAGAAGCTCTACTATTTCCACATGTAAAGCACTAGCATGACATAAATCTCACTCTCCCTTGTAAACTGAACCCCTTTCATTTTGCCTCTGCTACTGATGAAAGACAGTGACAATAAGCTGAAGGGAGACTCCCACAGAGGTGATGCAGACAACCTTCTTACGTGTAAACAGTGGAGTTAAGGTGACTAGAGCATGAGAGTTCCCTGACACTGAACTGGTGTCTTTGTTCAGCCTGAAGAGGATCTATAACAAACATCGCACCACTGAAGCACTGATAACTTGGAATATCTGGGATAAATTTATTGAGTTGTTTCCACCTGCTTTGGTGATATCTATTAGAATAACTATGCAGTCAAGTGAGATTTGAGCCTCATTTGCATTATGGCTATCTGGAGGCAGCTGCCGCTGCATTTGGACAGTTGGAGTTTAGCTCAAGTATTTCCAGCTTGCAGAAGAATGGCTGACATTTGGAAGTGATGTGCAGTGTTTAAAGATCTCCAATTTAATAAGTTTTAAGAGATCCCTAGATGTAGATGCTTTCAAGTTAAGATCCTGGGAGTTTTTAAGCCAATGGATTTGTTTAGTTTCTGGAGTGAGTTCGTTTTGGCTAAACATATGGGAACTTTTCAGCCTAATTGCTTTGCAGCTGTACATTACTTTCACGCTGGAGAGAGGTCTGGAAAGCACTCTGGGAGAGTACTTTTTTCCTCAAAATCTTTATAAAGTTAGAAATGTTCAATGCTTAAGATGTTACTGTGATATCGAGTCTTGAATTAATGTGTTCTTTGAAAGGCTGGATTAATGTTGTTCCAGTAAGTCACATAGTTCCCTATGTGTTTATCCTTCTAATAGAAATGTGATCATGAAAGAGGTGATGTTTGGATACATCATGGAAATAAGGGTTGTATCAGTCATAACTGAATCCACAAAATATGCCTCTGACAAATTTTGGTCCCACTTTATTCCCAGCCTATCCTTATTAAATTAACATATCCACTTCTGACACTTCAAACCCCAGTGTTTGGAGTGGTTGATTCAGGAGATGCATTGGAATGTCCTTGTTGTTGGGTAACCCGTGGAGTTTTCAAGCAGTAGATACATCTCAACCATCACACATTTGTTTGCATGCAATGCAAATATTACATAGATACTTCAATAAGTACTAGCACTAATTGAGACATGGTGAAAATCTTGAGGAAGACTGTATATGTTACTTCTTCTACTGTCCCTCCTTTTATCATTTGCTCTTCCTCTCTCCTACTCTATTCTGTGTAGGGTTTCTAATGTTCTGTGTTTATGACCAAAGGTGTCAGGAATAAATCTAGTTACATATACAGCTTTAGATATATGCGGAATTAATATTAGAAACGGTATGTGATTTCTTCCTGATACATTCCTGCTTTTTTGTAATTTCTGTTTTAGGATCTCTCCGACCAGAGGTTACATTAGGACAGTTGTGATATTTTACAGTGACCCAACACTTATTCTTTTCAATAATCCCTTTGTGAACCCTGTCTTATTTTTGGCCACTGTGATTGGAGGGGGAAAAACTCTGAACATGAAATACAGGGACAAGAAAAGTAGTTCTTTTTGTTTGCTTTTATAATAGGTCCCATGCTTTGGGATTTGATTGTGAATAATTACTTATTCCTTACATACACCCTTAATTTCTTCCATAATTAGTAGTACTCTGCTATAGCTTATTTTAGGTGATGCATTCTGTGCTGAGTATTTTTATACTGTTGAGTCTCCTGCCATGTAGAGTCATTCTCAGACTCTGGGTGTCATCGTTGCCCACACTAGAGGATGTCCTGAATGCTACAGGTACATGTGCATTAAATAGGAAAAAAAAAAAAAAAAAAAAGAAAAAAATGATAAGGAAAATCAAGGGGATATTATATGCATAGAAATTAATCTCAGTTAGGAAGTTCCCTAGCTGGAAGTGATTGATAAATAGTAAAATTCTAAGAGGAAAGTGCATGTTTTCATTTTCACATACCCTTGTGTAGATACACACAATGGACTATCTGAAGAACAGGATACTGGCTTGATGGACCATAGATCTGATCCAGTATTGTTATTCTTATGTTCTCTCTGGACTTATTCTAACTTCTTAGCTCAGTATCTTGCTCTGCCTCTCCCTGTGCCATTTGTAGAATATTTTTGTTCTCTGCATAGTTTTGTTTCTTGTTTTGTTCTTTCCACCATTCTTAACATAGCAAAAGCCATCAGAATGGCAGGACTGCTGTGTCTCAAACAGCTTCATTTACTGAATCAGACACTTGATTACCTTGCTAGAAGAACAATATTTCTTTGAAATATTACAAGATTATTAAATGCAGGAATAGTGCACACCATTAAAGACTGAGAAAGTACTTAGAGATCTACCACTGTATTCTTATATGGTACCTTTTTTCCAGGTTTATTCTTAATATTTCAAATTATTTTTCTTGCTTTTCTCTACTTTTTGTTTATCCATTATCTATCATGTACTCTGTTTTTTTCTACTTTTATTCTTCCTTGCCTACAAGTTTTTTAACTTGTTGCTGGATGTTTTATTCTATACACAGCTGAATCAAGAATTCCCACATGTCCCAGGCAGTCAGCAATAGGACAAGGGGGCACGGGTTTAAGCTCAGCCAGGGGCGGATCAGGTTGGATATTAGAAAAAAATTCTTTACGGAGAAAGTAATCAGACACTGGAATGGCCTGCCCAGAGAGGTCGTGGATTCACCATCCCTGGAGGTTTTTAAACTGAGATTGGACGTGGCACTGAGTGCCATGATCTAGTAAACAGATGAGAGTTGGACCAAGGGTTGGACTCGATGATCTCAGAAGTTTTTTCCAACCCAATCGATTCTATGATTCTATGATTCTATATAAATAAGCAGCAGAACAGCACAAAACACAACACACCTTCTTCCTTTTGGAATAAATATCAAAAATATTTTATTGCTCTTAATAGCACAGAACATGAGTGACAGAAAAATCCTAAGGGTTTTAGGAGACATTTTCCCAATCTGTACTTTTACAGATTAATATGTATATTAAATATGCTGGGATGTAGAAGTAAATATTTTTAAAAAAGAGGCACTTGCCCTGGTGAGTAGACATACTTTGGCAAGAGTGGTGAAAACTTACTGGCTGGGCAAAGCAACTTTTTGAAAGAAGAATGTTTGACAATTCATGTGAAAGAAATGACCACAGGGTTTAAAATTGCTAAAGCATTCACCTTCAAAACTGGTATGTGCTGGTGATATCATTATAAATTTGTCAGACTGTCTGTTTTCATCATCCAGCTGATTTAAAGAGCCTCTGGTCTTCCTATAACGAAAAAGAAAACCAGGCAATTTAGACAACTGAGTTTAAAAGCCTGAAGTAGAAGGAAATAGAGAGTAGCACAGTCGAACACCAAGACAGGTACAAGAGACACTCTGCACTGTACAGTAAAACAGATTTGTTTAGCAAAATGGCTTCTTTTGTCATTAAAGCCTTGAATTCATACTACCCTGTTCCTGGAAGGAATCTGCTATTGTTCATACATCCTGGATCAGTGCCCTCTGAAGGGAAAACAGCACACTTGCCATGGAAATCTGTATTATGTCAGATCTTCTGACAAAAGGAAAATACACTGAATAAAGAATAAATCCTTGAGAGGCACATTATGCTAATGAAACTAGCAAAATTAAATGGACAAGTGATACTCCCTGGGAATGGAAGGAGTGTCAACAAAAAGCATCAAGAAAGAACTAAAGCTTTTGTATAAAAATATTTGGAATTGGGTACTTTCCTTTCCCCTGCATTATAAAACTAACCAGGGTATTAGGAAAAAGACCAATTATTATTTTAACAGTAGTGTAACCAATACAAGTGATAATGCACTCCTGGGATCTTATACTACTATTAAGCATGAATAAACAGGAAAGCATGGCAATGCCTGCAAGAATAAGTTGGATGATAGTAGTTTATTTCTTCTAGAACAAAACTTATAAGAGGTTACTTCTTATTCAGAAATATGTGAAGATGTAGAGCAAGGGAGCCCTTTGCTCAAATCAAGTCAACTGATTAGAAATCCCTTGGCATTTTACAGGACAATCATATGAATATATTGTTAGTTGTGAGCAGCACATGTAACTAAGCATACCTAATATGGATTATTTTTTTTAGAACTTGTAGTAACCTCGTGGTTGTGATACATTGCACCCAAATTATAACCAAGCCAGAAGAGGACTGTAACAGATCAAAGCTGAGTAAAAGAGATACTAGGCCAAAGAGAAAAAAATAAACCTCTATTTTCATTTAATTATATTAAAATAATAATTATATATATATTACAGACTTGTGCACCTGATTATAAAAGAGGGTGTTGGTACAACTATGTGGTTTTGCTGCAGCCTTCCACAATGCAAGAAGACACCGCTATAGTCAATGCTAGGCACTGCTGCATCTCCAAGGGTGGAGAATCCACAGCCTCTCTAGGACCTTTTGGCGGTGTTTCACCACCCTCACAGTAAAAATATTTTTTAATATATTTCACCAGAATTTCTCATGTTATCACTTGAGCATTTAGCAGGGGTCGGTTCAGGATCCTGAACGTCACTGAAACTGCTGTCAAGGGTGATGCAATGGTAAATTTTCACAATAGAACCTTTACACATTACCCTGCCCTGTCAGTGGTGCTGGCCTAGAGTCACTTAGTGCTATGTGTAATTATTTTCTCTCCTGAAAAGGAGGTACAGATTGGAAGAAATAAGACTTGCAGGTTCCCTTAATTTATTTTTTGTGTCACTCATTAGGGAAAACTGGCTTTGGTTAGTGATGAGCAGTGCTTTAAGAACAAGCAGCCTTCTACTCATCTGAAGACATTACTCTTGATCAGTGTTCTGGTCAGCAGATTAATATTGTGAATACAGCTGATATTTAAAACTAACTGTGTCTGACAAGTATATTTGCATTTAATATTAATTTCTGCCTTAGTTGCAAATGGAGACACTGCACAGTTGTGCCCACGTAGCAAAAATTTTACACTAAAGAATATCTTCAACACTATCAAAATCATATTTCAGAAGGCATCTGACTGTCATAGTATCTTTCCTAGATTAGTGCCAATGAAAGCTTACTCCTCAGTTACTAGTTTTTGCCAAATCTTCTCTTCTGACAGCAGCAAAACAAGGTTATTTCAGAGGTGAAACAGAGTTATTGCGTACTTCTCACCCTGTGAATTTGTTATATTATCACTTCCTCCAAGGATTTTCCTTATTTAAGCCCACAGAAACATTTTGATGGTCTGCTCTTACAGTGCCCATAGCAACCAGAGTTTTTGTGGCATCCAGAATTATTTCATTTCACTTAAGAAGTATGAAATGTGAACTACCTCAGTTTCCCCTATGAGGGAATTAGATATTAGGAGGAAGTTCTTTGCTGTTAGAGTGCAGAGGCCCTGGGAGAGGTTGCCCAGAGAAGCTGTGGTTGCCCCATCCCTGGAAGTGTCCAAGGCCAGGTTGGACAGGGCTTGGAGCAACCTGGGCTAATGGAAGGTGTCCCTGCCCATGGCAGAGTGTGGAACTAGATGATCTTTAAGGTCCTTTCCACCCCAAACCATTCTATGATTCAATTCTGTGATCTATGATTCTACATTGTAATCTGTAGCAAACTTCCTAAAGCTTCTCCTGAGTGAACACAACAAAAAGATCAAGTAGATCTTTCTCTTTGCCTGTGTGATCCAATCCAGTGACGCTGATTATGGGAACAGAACGTTACTGTTCGCTGTCGGCAAAGGACTCCACCTCTGTACCTTCAAGTTTATCTCATCATGTTAAGCCCGTTTTCATTTAATTTAAATGCTTACATTAGATTTCCTGATATTTTTTATTCATCATTGTCACTTGCAGAAGGCATCTTAAAGGTCCCCCAGAGGATTGTTGGATCTAGTAAAGGATAGACACACAGACAGGCACACACGTGCTGGTTCAGAGCTGCTGACCAAAGCATGAAGGACCAACTGCCTGTAAGAAGTCCCACAGTAAGCATAGTGTGCATTTGAGCTACTGCATCTGGGCATTAGGATGGACAGCAACTTGTGCTGGAAGGTAACTGCAAGCAAAACAGAACTGCTCTACAGCCAAACATCCTGTAGCTCTAAGCAATGTCCAATCACCCACACACAATTCCTTGTGATCCTGCAGGATCTTCATGCTGTGAAATGACTTTGCAGTAATGATAAGTATTCCACATCACAGCTCTTCATGCAGGGCACAGAGCCTAGTATTAAAGTATTTCTATTTTTAAGCTTTCTGTTGGTGTAGTTTCAACAGTCCCATTAATTTGCAAGCAAGTGAAAAGTCTAATTTCTTTCTGGTTGTTTGTGCACTTTTTCAATTTGTAGAGGCATCCACCTTTCATCCAGTACTGCAAGTTATGGTGATCAACCTTTTTGCAAAGCAATAGCATAAGGGCTTTAATGACAGTAAGAACTTTTATGATGAAGGGGCAGGAAGGGAATAAGATTTTTCTAAGAAATCCTGCATGTCTGGAGAAATGTTGGCGTGGAAGTTGAGTCATAGAATCAACTGGGTTGGAAGAGACCCCCGAGATCATCAAGTCCAATCTGGTATTCTCTAAAGCTTTTCAATTACTGATGAAAATTGCCATCATGGATTTGTTTAGCATCAGAGTTGTGCACATTGTGCACTCAGCTTCAGATAAGACCCTGATGCCTCCTCATCCATTTTCTTTTGTCCTAATGGACAGAGAAATAGGCACTTCTAGAATACAGATGTTTAAATTGGGTGATAGGAATGGCTTCCAAGGAAAACCTGTTTCTCTCTACTGGTCAGAAAGTGAGTTCATAGAGCAAGTTCAGTTGCAGGTGTTTATTCTCAGACATCTACACTAAGAGAGAATCCCAATCCAGTCTGTGAGTTCCATGAGAACACTGGTTCTCATGGCAGCATCAGCACACAAGGCAAACTGAAGTGGATCAAATATTTTCTCCCTTATATTTGGGCTCTTTGTCCCAATTGTTTGCCCTGCATCTTGTCCTTTTCACAGGTGTTATAAAAATGCTCTTTTTCGAAGTTTGTTTAAAAGGCTTTTTTTATAATTAAATGTTTTTTAACATCCTCTAAAAACCTCAGAAACTACTGATTTTGTATTTAAGAAAGTTTATTCTATAAACTTCTGCAATGGCTGTAACATTGAGCTTCAGTTTGCACAACATATTTGTGCCAAAAGTCTAGTCTAGAATTTTCTTTTAAAATAATTTACTGTTCATTTACCTGAAAAAAACCACTTGTGTTACAAGTTAACAATGTTGTCAGGAGCACAGAGATACCATTAAACATCCAAGATGAAGTTGGCTTGTCAAGTTTAACTTCATTTCTGCTATACCCCTGAGGAGTTTTTAGATGCAGCCAATGTCTTAAGGAAAGGAGGACGAGGGAAAGAATTAAAGTGAATCATACCATATTGTGTTTCACATTTTTGGACCGTTGTCTGTCACACATCAAATTATTATCAAGTTCCAGACACATCAATTCCAGTGGGAATCATCCTGAAGGATATATTGAGTCAGTGGGGTCAGGCTGTAGAGGTTGCAGAAACTCACGAAGGTTTTGAGAACCCTCCAGTAACTCCAACAAAGTCACATATTGAATAAAGATTAGCTCTGAAGTGTGGATGCTTCCCTTTGGCAATTACCATCTACAGCTCCTGCTTTTCTAAAATGGAATTGACCTCTTCCCACATTGTGGAAAAGTCAGTGAAAGACCCAACCAGTGTATGAGGCACAACAAAACTCCAGCCTGGTTTGTAAGAATCAAAAACTCATCAGAAAGAAAGCAATAAATACTCTAAAGTATGTGTGAAATTATCAGGGTATTCCACATTCCTGTGGTGTACCCTGGAACAATTTATTTCAGTTTTCAAATGCTTTCTGAGAAAAGTATAATGAGCAGCTGGGATAGCTGACCTATTTATGTAGGAATATAAGTATAAAATAACCAAAATTAACATTGCATTATAATTAACATTGCATTATAATTAACATTTATTATAATTTAAAAAAACATACCTAGCCATTCTTATGCCATTTTTATATACCTTCTTCTGAAGTTGCTGCCATACTGTGGGCTTGGAAAACTTTGGAAACATGATCATTTTATAAAACCTGTGACATAAACCACATCATGGCTGTAATCCACACTTCTGCCACGCCATGGCATTTTATGAGCTGCAAAATCAAATACCAAATACTGCCCCACCAACAGCCACTCCCTTCCACTGGGGTTCTGCAGCTTAATTGTGAATAACATGCTTTGGTGGAGTTTTTTAATACAGGAAGCTCTTCTTGTTTTTGCCTTTGGTAAGTTAAAATCATGTCCTTGGTGCTTGACATGCTTTGCTTTATAGACCAGTAGCACATAGTACACTGGGGGCACTCCATGCCCACTCTCTGATTGATTAAAAGACATCTGCATCCCCTTCCCTTGCTCCAGATGCAATAAATCAACTAAAAACCATGAGCAAGTGACTAACAGTAAAGGGGCATCAATCTTTCCCGGTGTCACAGGGTTGACAGGAGGATAATGCTGATTATTGTGAGATGCTAAGCTTCAATGATTAAGAGGTCCATCCACCATCAGTGGCCACTGCCAAGATGTCCACTGCCAGATGCATCCTGGCAGAAAGTCTTCAAAACAATAAACAAAATAAGTACTGGAAATTGCTCAAATTAATGAAAACTTTTTGAGTTGCTGAGAAATTGAAAGGAAGAAGTGGGTTGAAGCTGTTCATATCCAGTGATATTACTGTGAAGACAGAAAATTCTAAGTGTTAAGGAGGCAAGGGTTGCAATTTACATTATCATTATATGTCTATCATACCTATTATATGTATTTCTTTCATGATTTGTACTACTTTTTTTTTTTCTTTAAGAGTAAGGAAGTACACATATTATGAAAACGGAGATCCTTCTCTCCATGTTGGGTAATCAGACCAAAGGGAGGACTTCCAAGTGTCAGTGTTGCTTTACAGTGTTGCTCTGTTCCCACTTATCTGTCCCAGTTCTAAAGCTGGAGTGTTCCTAAGGCTATTCTTTATTTTATACGTACATGCATACATAAAAAATATTTATATTTATATTTGGGGCGAGAGTGCACAGAAATCCCAGAGAAAAATCACTAGGAAACTGTCTTGAAAACTTATGCCATGTTTCTGAGAGGACTTCTGTGTTCTGGGACCATCCTAACTAACCAGAGGGTGGTCGGGCACTGAACAGGCTCCCCAGGGCAGTGGTCACAACACCAAGCCTGATGGAGTTCAAGAAGTGTTTGGAGGATACACTCAGGCACATGGGGTGATTCTTGGGTTGTCCTGTGCAGGTCCAGGAGTTGGACTTTGTTGGTCACTGTGAGTCTCTTCCAGCCCAGGATATTCTGCAACTCTATGATTCTGTGAAACTTGGATGTCTGGATTTAATAATCAATTCATATCGAGTGATTTTAAATAACTCTGTCCTTAGATCTGGTAAGTCCCTCTGTCACACATCACTATCCTCAAATCAAAACCATCAGAAAGGAGGGCGGGTCCATAACTCAGATGCTACAGTTTATTGCCCAAAACATCAGCTAATAGGGAACTTGGTGCCCAGGCATCATAAATGTAGGACAGATGGATGAATGAATAATTTTTATGAAGCTAGTAGGAATGTGGAATGGGAAACGTCAGAGAAATTAACACAGAATAGCATTTCCACCAATAAATGTTTCAGTTGTGGCACAAATAAATTGCTTTCACCATGTGTTCATTGTTGGTCTGTGTCAGAACTGGACATGAGAATCTCAGATTCTCACTTGTGTACTGTCACCTAGTCTAGATAGTTTACAATATTTGTTGTTTAAGAAGGTCCACGTAATTTTTAACACAAATATTGATTTTGTTATATAAATATAAATAATTGGTTTTCTGAGCAATTATTTGCAATTACCCACCTCCTATTTCACTCAAACAATATTTATTTGGAATACCCTTTATCTACTGTATCTTAATTTGGGGTGGTTGTCCCTTACATATATTCATCTAAGTTATTGTAACAAAAATCAGCTATAATTGTTCATCTTTTTATCTTCAAGTCCATCTCCCCACATTGTCATCAGTTAGCATTATTGATCAAGACCATTAGATTTATTATTCAGGGTAAAGTTTGATGGCTCTGCACATATTATTTTATTAGTGTCCAGGTACACTGCACATAGCTTCTTAAACTGATTGATCTGCTAGTGTTGCTACTGAAGCATAAAAGCAAACATGGCTTTTGAGAGAAAAATGAATGAGAGATTAGAAACAGCGTAAGTTGGAGGATCAGTAAAGGCCTTTAGAATATGTTGTAATCACAGCAAGAGAACAGAATTGAAGTGGCTCCCTTCCTCCTCCCATGTGTTCCATCTGCCCCCAGTCAAACTTGTATGTTTGACATTAGCCAGTAATAAAACTTACAGGACACAGAATTAGGAAAATGCACACCTAAGTTGCTGGAAACTGGCCTCATTGTAATTTTATTTTTCTTGTACTTTCCTGCTATAAGAAAAAGCCTTTCACATATTTAACTCTTCTAGTTTATGTATTTCTGTGTTTTCCATTTGCTTAACAGTTTTCGATTTCAAAGAAAATTAAATAATCAACTGATTAAATTAAAGAGAAGGAGCCTTTCAGAGCAGTGACTGAAGAATGTAGCTGGGATAGACTATGAGATCGTATCACGTGTATGTTATAAATTCTGTCACTTTGGAGAGACCTGCTGAACACAAAGACTTCTTTAGCAGAAAATTTCCATTGCCTGTTTGATTTATTTGCACTTTTACTATGGATTGGTCAGCACCTTTTCTCTTGCAATGCAAATATACTAACCAGAAGATCAAAGCATTAGTACACAGGTCCCACTTTTCCCCTATAAAAATGAATGTAGTTATTGTAGATCAGGCTACACGAGGTTCAAATTTAGTGTGCTAGGTGTATTCTGGTGAATGAGATCGAAAAGATGTACAGGACTGGTTCTTCATGTTGGTGGGTTCAGTTGCAGAGTGGAAAGTGGTGTTCTTAACTAAAATGACAGCTGAGAAAAGGTGGAAAAGCATCTTCTGTGTTTCAGTGTGAGTGAAAATGCTTTGTCTTCAAATGGAAATGGGAATGCTGTGAAATTATTGACTTTCAGGAAAATCAAGCTGTTCTGGTGGTCCCTCATGAGGAAAGCTGTGCTTTGATCTTTCCAAGCTGATAAAGGAGAATCCATGTTACACTTCCACAGAGGAGCAGGTGAAGCAGTTAAACAAACCCAGTTTACCACTTGGTCCCCTAAGGGTATTAAACTCGGGCGAGTATGTTACACTCACATGGCTGTAATAGTGCCCATCCCAATCACTCAGTAGTTTCTGAACCCTTTAGCCAACTGCAAACAAATGTAACTCAATTTTAGTAATCATAATAATGAAAAAAACAACATAAATTTCCTGCAGATGTTACAGTTAAGGGTTTGTGATCTGAATTGTATTTTTTTAATATTTTCCCCTAGCTTTTATTTAGGAATTTATCTCATCTGTGGCTGAGACCTTTGTGCAAGGCAGAGTCCCTGAGAAGGCTTTTGTTGAATATTCTCTTATTCAGTAACCACAGGAGTGAAGTAGAACTGTCCTGAGTTATTTGTGCATGCTGCAATTAATTTCTGACACTAATGAGAAAGAGAATAATACAATGCACACTACATTAGCTTTCTTGCTACGTTCCTTTTTGTATTGACTTGCAAATGATGGGAGTACACACCTGGTAAAGAATGTTTTCAAACTAATATGAACTCACACAATTCATTATAATACTTCAGCTATAATATAATATGTCCTATTAACTCAGCATAGCAAAGAGCCAATAAAACTGGTACATGAAAACAAGGGTTTAATTTCCATGTAACTGGTAGTCAGATGTTGTTCTTCTTCTGGCAGAAACAAAGTGGAACTGACTGTTTCAAAGATTCAGCATTAGAACAGAAAGTGATGTGGGTTAGAAATCTATCTAAAAATCCTCACTTCAGTGAGGAGTCTAATTCTCTTACCTCTAAGTTGAAAGCATTTTGATATTTTAATATTGGAAACACTCACCCTGACTGCACAGATAAACTCCTTCTTTCAAGATTCTAAACTAGGTGCAGCATGTGATTGGGAGTGAAGAAATGGTGTGTGAAGGGTGCAATGTGTTATGTGTGTAAGGAAACAAAAACTTACCCTGCTGTACTGCTAAAAAAAACCCCACCCAAAACATTGCTCTGCATCTAGAATGAAAAGGGTGAACTTATTTTTCCATTTCAAATAGTTCATATCTTAAGATATTTTTGTGAGGCTGGGGATCAGGAAAGAGGATGATTTTACAAGAAGTCATTCTTTCCAGAGAAAAGGAGCCCCCTCAAGTTAGGGTTTTGGCTTAGATGACATTTTACTTTCTGGAAGTTTTAGAGGACTTTCAAAAAAATCTCAGCCTAAATATTGTTTTCCTCATATTGTTATAGAAGAAGAGTATGTCCAAGATCCATAGCTGTTACTGGTTATTGTTCCTTCCCAGTTATTTTGCCTGGAGTGGGAGAAAATAAACTCTAGTACTAAGCATTTTGTCAAGACGTAATGAAAAATCTATGTCTTATCACAGAAATGGGACTTCAGAGGCCGTGTAGGGGTGGAATAAATTTCACTTGAAGCAGTAAGAACAGGCTAGTGAGATAATAGTGTTTTCATCTTGTGGTTAGAAAAAGAAGGAAGTGTTAAATCTCCAGCGTTTGCCTATTGCCATACTTCCTGACTCATCTTGGACAAATCACTTGAAAGACCTTTTGCTGGGTTTACCAACTCCAAAATTGCAGTGGGTGATTTCAGTGACTTGTAAAGCACTTCGGGTTTTCTGAAGGAAAATGTTGCAACAGTCTGGGCACACAGGATAAATATAAGCAAATCCAAATGCTATCTGAAATGATGTCATGCAGAGAGGCACAAAAGCTGCACTGGAACAATTAATAGCATTTTTATTGGAATTGGAGAAGTTAATAGTTCTGATAGAAAAGGCAGGCTGGTGCAAAGGATAGAGCACATGTTGAGACAGGAGCAAGAAAGTCATGAGCTCTGAAAATGTAAAATTTGGTGAGCTAAATATGGAGTTAACAAACAGGCTTGCTCTGTGGGTGAAAGAACACAGCATATTCTTGCAGTTTGGGGCATAAATAATTCTTGCTACACTGCTTGATACAGGAACAATGACATCACTATGCTATTTCCATACCTGAGAGGGTCTTTCTGCATTGATGTGTTGTCCTCAGAATATTAAACACAAGTTAATGTCAACATTCTGTAGAAATAGCTCCAAAAAACTAACAAGCTGCTTAAAAATACCTGCCAGGAAAGTTAGGCTTATCTGCAGTTTTTCTAAGTTATGTATAGAGGAAAGGAGTTGATGGCCATTAGAATGTTGGCAGTATGTGAAAAATGAAGGGAATGGATGATAATGTGCCTTAGGGGGAGGTTGGGTAACAATTGCTAAAATCAGGATTGATCTGTGTAGGAACCCAAAAGCAAAAGCATCACCTTCACTGAGAGAATTACTGTCACTGAGTGCAGGAGGAAAGGTACACCCAAGTTGTCCAAAGATCCACCAAGACTCCAGAAACAAGTCAGGCTCCTTCCTGCCTTTTTTTTTTTTTTTTTTTTTTTTTTTTTTTTTTGTTTTTTAGTCCAAGTTTACATAGTCCAGCTGATGAGTCTCTCTCCACCTCCACACTAACAGATATTACAAAATCCAGCTGGGAATCTCAGAGTTAAGACTTAACTTGAGCTGAGCACCAATTTTGTGGTGCTAGGGACAATTCCATTTTAAGAGGTGGAATAAAGACATAAGCTTGCAGGACTTGCCGAGCATTTGGAGTGGTTTAGCTTTCCCCTGCCTCCAGGTGTGTTTGCTTTTCTATTGCACAAACTTCCAGTAGAAACAGATGTCTGTATGCATGGCTGTATTTCTGTGCTGGCAGGAGCCCTGAGATGTTCAAACAACTCCCTCAAATCCTTGGTGTTGTACAGAGCATATGAACAAGTTAATTCTCATCTAACTACACTGAGTAAAGATCATTCTCTCACTGAGTTAAGTGTTGGAATAATAATATAAAAATAACAAAACTGTTCAGGCATTTGATGTGTTTAATTCACTGATAGAATGATGTAAGGAGCACTCAACAATGAGATCTGACCAAAAATAATCAGTTTTTACATAAAGAAGCTTGCTACTTAGCCTATATGTCTAAAATACAGTAAGGACACATCATGGATGTTTGTGGGTTTTTTGTTCATATTTTTTAAAAAATCATTATTTTTGTTTGTTTTGGTTTTGGTGGTTTTTTTTTTTAATAACTGAAGGAACCAGATAAGCAGCTTACAATTGATGTGACAGAGATGACAGCTTAATTTCTATAGCTGCCTCCTTGTTCTTTACAATGAGCATTCAGTAAAACATGGCTGTTTGCAGAGTAAAACTTTTCTAACAAAAACAGGGTATTTTTTACCTCTGCAAAATAATCAGGAAACCTGAAGTACTATTGATTTCAGTTGTGATGGTGGAGGAAGAAAAGACGTAAGACAAGTGGTATTTGAAGAAAGTGAATCAGATCAATTGGTTTCATTTCACAAAGGCTGGTCAGGAGAGTTTTTCTCTCATCTGCTGTTGTTTACCTGGGAGTCTCATGTCAAAACCACTTTTTATCTGTGTTCTAAAATGGTATAGAAATACTGGCATAGGAGGAGCCTGTTCAGTCTGTGCAAATGCAAATGACTGGTCCTAGCATAAGGGCAAAATCTTTCAGAGACAGTTAGTCAGGTACCTAACAAGCCCAAAAGAAATACATGGAAAAGTTAATGTATAAAGATTAAACAAACAAACAAACAAAAGATTTGGTTTTAATAATGTTGTATATGCATGTCTCATATTTTATGTATGTTACTGCATATATAAGCAGGTTTTCCTAAATCTATTTGACCAGATAAGTTTTATAGGGCAGACATTAATCAAAATAGGAATAAAAGTTATGATTTTCAGGCCCTGAAAATCTGAAATACTATACATTTCCATCCTTTGGAAATCAAGAACATTAAATTATTTTAAATAATAATCTCAGTGATAGAGAAAGCAATTATAGGAATCCTCTATCACTGATCCTTTTTTTCCCTGAAATCTGTGATAATATGCCAGCACTTTATTTAGGACCTTTAGCTTGTGTGATTGTGGCATTTGTTTAGTTTAGGGTTTAATTTTTCTGTGCTCTAAACCCCAGACCTTTGAAATTGCTGCTATGTAAGGGGAAATTAAACAACTTTTTTTTTATTCTGTACTTAGTGGTGGTTTACATTGCAGCTAATTATGGATGCATCTTTTAATCATCATTAACATGTTCTGTGTAAGAGAATTCAGGTACAAAGCACTATTGCTGCAGCTTTCTCAGTGTGAAGGTTACACAAGTAATGGACTTACAGCATTAATATATATTATGGTAGTAGGAAGGGAAATTGAGGTGCCTCTTTACTATGCCTGAGTCCCCTCTGTCTCACTTGCTCTATGACCAACCTGCCTTGAGCTAAATACTCCTTCTGCAGTAAAGAGCAAAGTTGCAAGTTGCTAAAGATCACACAGTGAAGGGACCTATCCTGCTGTTACTTGATCTTTAGACTTGGCTCTGCTGTTTTAATGTTGCTGAGATTTTGGTAATGAATCATCTTTCACGATTTCAAAACTACTGCATAGGCTGTTGCCTTCATAAATTTGTCCTCTGGTATAAGCTGAGGAAAAATCCTTTTTGCTGTGGGGAAGTCACTGTTGTGAAAGGCAGTGCTGTTTGAAGGCTACCCAGTTCTGGTTTTGTCTGAAATACTAGACCAGTTATAAGTTTTGCCTTCAATCCTGGTTACAGGGCTCTGTGCATTCATTAATGTACATTGCTGCTGCTCACGTGTGTTTTATAACACCTCTCTACCATGGATTTTGCTGTTTTTCTCTATTAGAGACTTGTTTGGAAAGTGTGGAAAAAAATGTTTCTTTAGGGGAAGATTGTGTTGACACAAGGGCAGATGACTTTTTTCATTCTTTTTTTGGTATGATTTGTGCATTGTTAGTGATCCTTAGGCTTTCATTAAAACTGCCTGCAGTGTTTTGTTGGTTGTGTTCTCTTTGAGGCCAAACTTTTTTCTTTTTCTTTGATTAGCTCTGACTGCAAAGGGCTGGTCTCAATGAAATAGTGTTGGCTGGTCTTAAATTTTCACTGAGTGAACAGCTTGCAACAAAATCTTCTTGGTTGCCAATATCTAACATTAAACACCAAAGAAGATATCAGGTCAAGCCACCTTGGGTAGATCCCATGATTATTATAGACCTTAATACAGAGTGACCTTTTAGATAGTTTTCTGAAGTAGAAATTGAAACTGTTATATAAAAAAATACCTTTTTTTAGAAAAGAAATTCTTCTAAGGATACTTTGATTGTATTTCCAAAATACATCTGTTACCTTCATTTACACAGGGGGATGACTCTGATGTGTCATGGAAAGTTACCAGTACAAGCAAAGCTACCATAAACTGGATTTATGAACTTTTTTTTAAACTGAGAATCAAGGCAGGATTCCACTTGGAGACACACTGTGCATGAAAACACACATTATTTTGGATTTGTCTGAAGTTTTGAGCATGTAAACCTTTATACACTCTTCTGTAACATACTGCTAGTGCCCTAGAGCATTGGTTGTATTCGGAATGGATGAAATTGTCCATTATTTGATTCTGTGCATTCCCAGTATGGCAGCACTGGTACACTGACACTCGTCAGTCATGTTACAATGAGATTTAATTGTTGACTGGCCAGTCTCTTCATGCATAAAGGTTTTTAGTGTTCCCAGTCTATTTTGGGGATTCACAACTGAACTCATCTGTAAGGTTTCAATTATAAAAATATAGGTGACCATAACCTAAAAACAACCAGGCATAAAAGAGTCCTGCTCTTTCAGCTTGGCCAAGTCTATATTTCTAGGACCCAGGCAGAACTGCATGCAGAGCAGGTGCTGCCAAATTCCTTCTCATATAATTTGCAATGTTTAAAAAATTAGATAAAAAGAGAAGTGGATAATAAAATTCCAATAAATAGCATCTTGGTTATTAGTGTTTCACCTGCATAATTATTCTGCAAATAATATTCATTATACATGTAATACTAACACTCACCAAAGATGAAGGTCCTGAGGTACATTGAGAACTTTCCAGCTGAGTTTAATATAATTACAAGATGAAATAAATGGTATTCATAAGAGGCCAGAACACCACCACCACAGACCCTAATGAATTATTGATTATAGTCTCCAAGATGACCCACTGCCTTTGATTTTTATCATTCTTTCCCATTTCAGTGATGAAGCTTCCAGGGAGAAAGACATCTTTGAAATTAATGAAGAAAAAAATAAAAAATCCTTATTTTTATTATTCAAAAAAATGTTATTTTTAGGAAACTAGTGACAAAGAGAAATTTTGCCAGTCTGAATTTCTCCTGTAGGTCATACAGAATTATGGTGTTTTGCCACATTAATTTCTCCAAACCCAAAGTCTATATCAATGTACTTACTTTCTGACTTCATATGATGCTTCGAGGTGGTAGTTTTTCAAAGGTTAGTTCCTCACTTAATTAGTCCAGCAAGACTATTTTATGCAAATATGGACTGTAAAATTAGTATGAGGAAAGTAATGAAAGACTGGCATATGTGTTACTCCTTAACCTTGGCACAGAAGTGTCTGTGACTGGCTGATGGTGCCAATGACTGAAAGCATTTTATTCCTAGAAAATAGAAAACAAACAAACAAAAAGATTAAGGTGATAAACAGTTGGACTCTTCAGAGCCTCACAAAAAAAATGAGTATAAATAACTACTTATTAGTTTAAAATATAAGCACATTATTGCTAAGAAGGAAAGTAAGACCAAATACCTGGAACTCTGCCCAAGCTGACAAGTAGATAGGGACAACAGAACCAGTTATTATGTTAGAAATGTCTAAGCAGCATATCTGGATGGAACACCTGATGGCTTTCTGTACATCAATAAAGACTAAATGCAAGCATAAGGCAAGATAATGTCTCCTGTTCTGAATTCCTTACTATTTTTATTCTAGCCACAGAACTGATCTGAGTTAGAGCATTATTACTGCAATGAATATCAACCAGATGTAAAATGTTACTTCTAGTCTTTTTACTACTCCTAATCCATTAACTGAGCCCTAAAGGCACAAGGGCAGAGCATTAGCCATACTAGTGTTACTTCCTACTTTTGACAGGGAAAAATGGAAGGATAAATACTATATTTGAGCAGAACTAAGAAGAAGATTTAATCTATGCATGGTTTTTCCTTCTTGTTTTCAATGACAGAAATGTTAGGCCACCTGGAAGAGATTTTAGACTTCCCACTCCAGGTGTATATTATTTACAGTTGTAGCTGAAGAATGTCATGGACTAATTCAGAATTTCCTGGTTAACTCTCTATCAATTTTTCCTTTGTCTGAAAGTCTTTACAGCTATGCTGTAGGCTATGCTTCATTCAATGTGTAACTTCCACATTCAAAGCAATGCCTTCATTCTTTGGTTATTTGGAGACGGTTCTGTTCCTGAGAGAAACAGGATGGACTGTTTAGAGGACTTAGGATCTTTTTTAGCATTTCCTTCTTTTGATCTGAAAGTGGGAATAGCAGTTTGTTTATGAAAACACAAAATAAATACCATTAATTAACACCTCACACTCAAGACACCTTTTTTCTTCTGTATGACCATTAATGTTGTAGCATGAATGAAGCATTCAGGAGGAGCAGGGTTACCACAGGAGACCTTCCAGGAACCTCAATTCTAGAAACAGGTTTTGTAACATAGGAGTTCAGTATTTATTTTTTTCTTTGCTGTTCTCCCTATTAACTTTTCACTGAGACTTGGATAAGAGTCCAATGGTTAAATCCCAGCAAAGCTATGGGGTTTCTGAAACTGCTATGCTATGGTCCTGTGAACTTCTTTAGAAAGTTCATGTCCTAGGAAACCCCATACTCCAGGAGCTTTATATTTATTTTCTTCTCCTAAGGTGGTAAAGAAACTCTTACCACCACTTCTTTGTGGTGATGAGGTCCTGGCACACGTTGTCCCAGAGAAGCTGTGGATGTCCCATCCCTGGAAGTGTCCAAGGCTGGGCTGGACGGGGCTTGGAGCAAACTCACTAGTGGAAGGGGTCCCTATCCATGGCAGGGTGGTTGTAATGAGATGATCTTTAAGATCCCTTCCAACACAAGCCATTCTATGATTTTCTTCACACTTTTTAAAACATGTCTTCTTGCCTGCATCACTCAATGTCTGGGCAGCAGCACTGAGAGAATCTAGGCATGGTGACTTTTGTTCGGTTAAAGTGTTTTCCTCCAACAAGCCCACCTGTGGCTCTTCTGTTCCTCATTATTCATTATTCATGGACAAAGACATGAAGATGCTCACATAAGAACCTCAGCAGAATGATTTGTGACGCCTTTATTCCACGAGTTGTTCACAAGATGATTTACAGAGTTGGACTCATTCTGGCTAAAGGTGAGGGGATGGAGGCTTACTTATCTAAGGCAACACTAAATAAAGGCTGCCAAGGAGTGCATGAGCCAGGCTATTAGTGCATAGTCAGAGAAGGGATAGAATTGCAATTAATTCCTTGTAACCTGTCTGCTGCCAGGGAATAGTTATTAATTATCTAATCTGCCTGTTAAATTTTCCACCCAGGATCTCTCTCGAGCCGTCTTTTGCTGGACCTGAATCATTCACAAGGCTGTGAATCTTGCAGATTGCTCAGGTGACAGTCTAGTTTTTTGACATAGCTGGTTTATTCTTAAGCACAAGGGCATTTCCATGCAAGTGAAAAATCTGTGTTTGCCACTGTTCGTGTGTATGATGTTCAGCTCGAAGAGCAATCTGTTCTGCATGCCTTGTGTTTTCTCTGTACAAGAGGCTCCTTTTTGTAACAGGTCAGGCTGACTTTATTTATTTGACTGCATCTTCCGGTAAGTATGTTCTTTCCACCCACTGGACAGCACTTTTATGACTATCCATTAATGTAACATCACTACAGCCAGCACTCTAATGTATTAATAAAAACCACAGCGTCATCAGCAAAGAATGTTTTAAGGATAAATGGACTTTGTAACTTGTTGAAATGCTCCCTGGTGCTGCTTTGCTTTACTAACTCATACAAGGAAGGGCTTTAAAAGGGTGAGAAATAGGAAGAGAAGGCATTTTGAAAGGAAGGAGAAGTTTCACAGCACACCAGTGGAAATGAAAATAGTTTTTATTGTTCTCTTCCTGCACCAACAGTGCAGAACCGCAGCAGAGTCCTGGAGGAGGAGCTTTGTCTGCACTGTTGGTACCTGCAAGGTGTGTGAAATCTGCAAAGCCTGGAGCAAACCTGTTGTAACCTAAAATTACATGAAAACCCACAGACTGTGGGGATGGGTGACAAGCAGAAAGACGCAATCAGATATGGACCCCAAATTGTGGGAGCCAAATTGTGGCTGAACTTTGTGTGAAGACTTGCAAAATTACATCAAATTGTCTTGTTTTTTAAATTTTTTTATTTCATGCTTACTACTTTGGTAGTGTGGATCTTAGGCCGCAGTATTTCCTCCACTGACAGACAGGTCTGACACCTCTGAAGTGAATTTGCACCACAGTCGAGGTGTCATTGCTCTGCAGGTACAACATGCAGCCTGGCTTTTTGTGGAAAGTCATGGCTAAGTGGAAGAATTACATGATGTTACTCATCCCCCTTCCATTTATCAGTGGAAGGACATCTGTGAATGTGGGAAGCCTGGCTTGTGTACTTCTATTAATGACAACAAACCCATTACTACTGTTTAAAACAAAGGACCACACTATCAGTCTGAATTTAGGGAGTTGTAATACAATTCTGAATGTAACTTAGACACCAGAATTATTGCTACAAGTTGCAGCTCTTGTAGAAAGAAATTTCTTCCCTTTTTTTTTTTTTTTTTTTTTTTTTTTTTAATTTTGGCAGACAGTATGTTCCAACACCTTAGGTAGGTCTTACAAAACATAGTTGTACAGGCTGGCTGAGGGCCAGCAAATACAAAAGTTGTTATTATACTCATCAGCACTGTTCTGACAATGCCCTGCTTGCAATTAATCCTACAAATGCTGCCACCGGATAACTTCGTTCTCAGAACAGGAGCACATGTTGTGTGGGATCTGCTGCTACCAGAGTTCAACCCCATGGTTTCTGTTTATTTCCATCCTGCAATATCCTTTTCAACAATCTTGTCTCAATCTCCTTTTCTTGTTTTAGTAGTAAATATCAAGCCATGAGATACAAGTAATTTGCTAATGTCAGTCATTGGTGACAATACAAAGTAATGGGCTTACTTTGAGAGTTTTCACATTATCTAAGGACTGAAGAGATCAGAGAGAAGTCTCATCTAGTTCAGCAACCCGGACAGTGGTGCTAAGGGGATAGGTACAGAAAGGCAAGAACAATCTATAAGAAGTCATAAAATTCTTCCAAAATTGAATAGTTTTAGTGGTTTTTTTTCACTTCATTTCTGTGTCGTTGAAGAATCCTGGCTTATTTATAAATCTTAATTCCTTGGATGAAACCCACTTCAGACTTGTGACCATATTTCTTGTCCTTCTCTGAGCTGTGCACAGTTCTGTTATACCCTTCCCAAGGTGAGGGAACCAGAGCAGTATAAAGTTTCCAAGCTGCACCTGAAACACAGAATTTCGTCCCCACCATGCCGACTCTCCTTCCTTCATTAAACTTGATCTCTTGAGTTCTGCTAAGTAGTCAGCTGCTGCTTGCAAGGAAATCTGGATATTTTTGTAAAGCCAAGTCTGGTTTTCCTCTATGCAAATCATAATTTTGCATTTATCTGCATTGGATTTCACCTGCCATTCTGTTGTTGAGGTACTTGGTCTTATAAAGCTATTGTAGAATCCTGTATCACTGCCCCCATCCTTATATGTTGAATACCACAGTAACTTGAGATTAGCAAACTTCAGCATGTCACTGTTTTCCCCTTTTCTGTTCTCTACAAAATAACTAAATAGCATTTTTCTAAATCAGACCCTGCAGAATTCCACCTGAGACCAACTTATTATAAGAACCCACCAGGTACTTCTACCTACTGTGTTTGTCTTTTATTCAAGACTTTATCCCTACTGGGACCTTTAGTCTTAGTTGTGGTTGCTCCTTTTCATTAAAGGCATTTCATGAGTGACTTTCTCAAAAGGCTTTCCGAAATTCAAAAAAGACTGCATCAACCAGACCTTTTGTTATCTGCAAATTTATTGATCCCATTTAAGAAACTCCAAAAGGTTTGTAAGGCAGAACTTCAATTTGCAAATGCCGCAGTGACTGTTTCAAAGTGTAGCACATTTATACAAAGATCCACTTGACCTATTCCTTACTAAAGTTTTCATTAATTTGGCCTATTCCTTAAAGAAACATTTTCAGATTTGTTTTTCCTTGGTGTTGTTTTTGCTATTGTTTTTTTTTTTAGTCCTCTAGTAAAAAAGTAAGAAACTGCACACTGGTAATTATAGCAAACCACTTTGTTCTTCCTTGAGTTTTCTGAGGATTACCTAGTGAACAGCTATAATTTTTCAGGCATTTCATGGTGGTTACCACTAGCAATTCTGGAGATTTGTTACCATCACTTTGTCAATCTATTCATTATACCTTTTGAAGCCAGTTATTCAGTTTCAGAAAGATAAGAGTGAGAATATAAAAATCTTTCCACCTTTTTCTGCAGTGAGTACTAATAAAAAGCATTGTTTTAGCTTCTAGTCCTTTCCTGAATTTTACATTTGTAGTCCTGTGCTGATTTTGGCTGGGAGAGAGTTAATTTTCTTTATTGTGGTTGGTATGGGGCTGTGTTTGGGATTTGTGTTGAAAAGACTGTTGATAACACACAGATGTTTTGGCATTTTTTATTTTTATCTCTTTTTGTTATTTTCCTGTTAATTACAATGTCTTGTTATTTATTTTATTATTTTAATTTATATTATTTTGAGTATTAAACTGCTTTTATCTCAGTAAGGAGTTTTGTCACTGCTACCTTTCCAATTCTCTTCCCCCCGTCCTGGTGGGGCGGAGGGTGAATAAGCAGCTCTGGGCTTCTTAGTTGGCTATTGCGTTTTACCATGAGAAGTCCTCTCATTATTTGATGCTGTGGGCTTTGTGGCAGTCCTGCTGTTTCTGATGTATTTGAGGAAATACTCTATTATTTTTAGGGGAAGAGGGGGGTTGTTTGTTTGTTTTGGAGTTTGGGTTTTGTTTTTTGTTTTGGGGTGTTGTTTTTTTTTTTTTTTCCCTCCCTTCACTTGTTGCTATTCCAGGTCTCCTTGGGGGGTCTCCACCACTGTATTTTCACATTTAATCTGCCAGAATCTGACTGTTCTTTCTTTCCTCTTTTCATACTTCAGTGTTTAACAGATACCTTCTCATGTATAACAACTTTTTTTTGCTTTGCTTCTGATCCAGGGTAGTTTTCTTTTGCCACTTCTCAACCTTGTCTTAAGACCAGGTATATGCCAGCTCTGTTGAGTGTCACCTGCAAGATTTTTATTCTTTTATATACCCTGAACTGCTTTTTAAAGGCTTTCTGTTTGTTTCTATAGCTCCTATTTTTGAAGCTGAATGTAAGTCATGAGGATTTGTTGTACTTTGTATGCTCCCCTGGGAGTGTGTTACTGTCACATAGTAGTTCACTGAGACCAAACTATGGTGTAGTTTCTTCAATTGAATACTTTTGGACTAGACCCTGTAAAATTAAAGGATTATATCTTCTCTTTTGGGTTCCCTAGCCATCGATGGGTTAGTCATGGATTGCTTGCGTTACATCCTAATACAGTCTTTCCTCATCTGGAGGTGGGTCATTGAAGTTCCAGTTCCTGCTGCATTTCCAGCTCTCATTTCCTGTATGACTTCTCACACAACATATTTTATTAAGTGTTATCATCCTGGCTGGATGCTGCTTGTGCAGGTAATGTTGGTTAAAATCTAAGGTTGCTTTCATATATGGCTTTATTCCCTCAACCCAGCCCTGGCAAAGTCTGCTTGATGCTTGTGAACTTTGTAGCCTGGCATTAAAATGCTTTTCTGCTCCAAATTGCCAGTATGTCTGTGATTTTGAAATTATTTAGGGCAAAAATTTAAATGGAAGCAAATGAGACTCCCCAGAAACTCAATCTTATTTCTTAGTCCTCTAGCCCCTTTGCTGGAATACGTACCTTGTGTGTTTGATTCCCTTCTTGACACCCAAGTGAGATGTCAGTCTGTTTTTCCCATTGCCTGTGTGATTCTATCTATTCTGTGACTTATCCTTTATTTGGAAATACAGAATTTCCACATTATTATCCATCATTTTGTTGTCATCACAAACGCGTGTTCTCTTTATTTGCTTTCCCCACAGTTCACTTGGACAGGTGACTCAGACTTCCCCAAGTGCCAGCAGTGGGTTTCCTGTGATTCTGGTGAAGTCTGTAACTCTTCTCCAAGCCTTTCTTGTTCTAGAAGATGCATGCTCAATTCCAAAACCATTTGAACCATCCCAACATCAAACCATCAGCTTTTGATATAAGTAATGTTAGATTTTTGCAGTCTCAGTGACCTACATCATCTCTCTGGTTTGGATTCAGAGCATACTTGTCTTCAGAAGGATATTCCAGAGGTAAGAGAAAACATGTTTATTTCCACCAGGGAGGGTCCCCAGTGAAATAATTTTCTCTTTAATGCCTTTCACACTTGTTAATCCTGACATAATTCTGAATTTCTGTGTCTCTTATTTTCTTTTGGAGAAAGATTAATTTAATTTTCTTGGAGGCAAAACTACATTCCCTCATGAAGCTCCAGTAGCTGTCAGTTCTTCCCACATGACCCAGTCCAGGCACTTTGGACACCAGCAGGAAATACCAGCAGTTTGCACTGTGAGCTTGCAAATACTGCTCCTGTAAAGAGACTGCTCTCACTTTGTCTATTCCATCTAGTAAATGGGTAACTCCTCTCTTTTATAACTACTCCCATCTTCATGTCTTCATTTTGAATAGATGTTTGGTATAGCCCATACAGGTCATTGCACTTAATGAATCTATCCAATCTCCTCATCTATTGCTGTCCTCAAGCACAAAGCCTGGAGAACCTGCTGACTTTTCTCACCTGTTGCTAAATTCCAACAGCAGCCAAAGTTAGGACAATCTTCATAGCCATGAGGAGAGAGGAGCCCTGGGATACCTGGAGGAAGGTGTGGGGTCTCTTTCAGTGGAGAGTGCAGAGAAGGATAGTCTCCTGGCAGGGGTTAGTCCTTCTGTGAGACAGGAAGACAGTTTGAAGCTAGCTTCTGAGTTCCTGCACGGTTGGACCAGTAAAGCCTAAAATGATTTCTGAAAATATGCTATTTCTTCCTTGTATAACAGCCATTCATTTCCATAAATCAACACCTTTCCAGCAGAAAGAGCATCTTCTTCTGTGAGTAGACAATGGTTTATGTTAAACTGGAGAACATAGCCCCTAACTCCAACTTAAGCTGGGAGGCTGAACCTGATGGAAATCTATAGAGGAGTAAGATCAAAGTAAGAGAGAAACTATTAAACTATCTTGTGAAGATAAGCTGTAGAACTCCTTATCAGGCAGTGTGGATAATCAGCTTCACAAACAGAAATGTCCAAGGGGGAACCAAACAAACTTGTTAAAGGGAAATCCATTGAGAACTATTACATGCACAACATACAACTCTGGCTCCAACCTACAAATATTTGTGTGCTGAGACAGTTGTAGTGATGGGGGAAATACAACATCTGCTTGGCGTGTGTACATATTTTTTCCCCAGTGACCAATAGTAAAAGCCTATTAGAGCCAAGTTGCTGGGATAGATGGGCTGTTCACCTGAACAGTCACTGTCATATACTGGGGACATGGGAAAAAAGAAAAAAAAAGAATTAGAGGGCATGTAAAAGTGGTGATCAGAGTAATCCTCTTGTTAGATCTCTCACACATCAATTACTTAAATTATATAGCTACCATAAACCACCTTGATACTCAATTGCAGGTCACTTAATTAATTTTTCAGAACCATTATAAAATTTCTTTTTAGAGTAAGGACTAAGTTTTTTGGTTTTTTTTCTTTTCATCATATACTTGTGTATCAGATTGGCTGTACAACATCCTGGCTTTCCCTTTGAAAAAGTGCAAATAGAACCACTGACAACTCTAAAGCAGGGTGTGAGATGGCTGGGAACACTTTGCTTCCAGAAAGGTTACTGGTGGTAAAAATAGTCAGTGAATTTAAGAAATGTACCCTTTTGGGATTTTAGTCTGCCTGCCTCACCCTGCACACCTGTAGAAATGTTCTGATCATTTTATAAGCAGTGCTTGATAAGTGTGTTATAAAAAGATATCGGTGATTTGTGCAGACACTGTTTTGAAAAGAACAATGCAATGGAAATTATGAAGTGTTTCATAATTGCTGTATCATTTGAAGCACTTTCCTGGATGCTTCTCTCTGGGTATTCCTTTGTGTTTATGGGAGGGGATTTATATCGTGATAATTTCCTTCCAAACACAGTTTGGGAAATAAACATGTTAAAAGCAAAGTATAAAGTAGGAAAACAGCTTGAACAACAAAGAACAACAAAAAAGCAACGTTAAACTGGTGCTCAGAGTTAGTCCCGGGGTGTCTGTGCTTGGCTGTGTGCTGAAATTGCAAGCTCTGCCAAAGCGTAAGTTGCCAAAACTCAGAAAAAATGCAAACTGAAAGTCTGTGGCTCAAATTATTTGCTCTGCTGAAGTTTCCCTGTTCATTGTTATTTAAACATTCTGAGTTCTGTTCTTGAAGAAGATGGAGCAGAAGAACTGTGGACTTGGTCCCTTTCCCGATGGAGCTGCGATATCAGTTTTTTGTGTGCATAGGGCTGAAGCAATAATAAATTCTCTGTGCCCATCTATATTATTTTAGATTGGTAAGCACTGAGAGTCAGCTAATTCCCATGTCCCATTTCCAATTTGATAGCCCAATCAGTCATGCTCCAGTGTGTGCCTTTTAAAAATCCCCAAAAAACACCAACAAAATACCCTGACAAAACAAATACACAAAAAACCCTGAAAAGAACAGCCCCCCCTCCAAACCCCAAACTAAAACATTCACCCCCTTTCTGCCTCAAAACTCTGACTTCCTTCAAAGACATCCTTGTTATAGACTAGACTAAGCAGGATTAAAAAGAGAAGGAACATCATAAAAGGTTGGTGCTGCTCCTTGGGTACCAATTAATGTACTGAGAAACAGCCTTTCTGTTACACTTCAGGTGATCATGCCTGACAGAAACACAATCAGAGTTGTGAAATGCCTTCTTTTCTCCCTCTTCCTCTTATTGATTCTTCTGTAAATAGAAAATTTTAGTCTTAGCTTCTGTTCTAAAAAAAACAGTCTCCCAATTTTTTAAAGTGTGTCTTTAACAGTGATACTTAGAAACTTGATTTCTGATCTGAAAAAAAATTATTTATTATGTGAATACTCAGGGTTGAAGTTTCAAAAGGCTTTGTCTTGGACATCCTGACAAAGGTTCACATGTAAGTAAGAAAGACTAATAACAACTTCTTTCAAAGAAAGCTTAGAAACACTGTTCCTAAGAACTCCCTCCAAATCCCTTCTATTGTTTTTATTCTTCAGCCTTAAACTCTTAAAATATATTTAAGTCCCTATTTCTTCTCATTCAAGGTGGATTTGGGAACATAAATGTCTTTTAAAAAGTTTTAAAAATCTGTGCTCAACTAACTTGTCTAAAAGTGGATTAGAGACAAGAATTCAACTCAGGTTGTTGGAGCTTTAGGCAATTGAAATGATCATACAGTCATTGTTCAAAAAGCAAAAATAAAATTAAATGTACGGTGAAAGCCAAATGCATCATTTTAAGCATGGCTGTAACTCTTTTTCCCTGGGAGTGAGGGCTCCAGTCATCAGGATATTTAATAGCAGCCAATTATCCCAGCAGAGGGAAAAGGTGCTGGAGGTGAATGGAATGTCTATCAGATTAAGGTCTTTTCTGGAGATAGGAATGCTGGAAACATGTAACATGGGCAGCGGCTGACTGACTCTACCCCTTGTCTGCTGAATCCATTTGAACCAGGTTCTTTACACTGTTGCCCTTCAATATTTTCTGTTGTTGTGAAGTAACAACTTTATTAAGCAAAGTAGAGTGTCTGTCTGTGCTAGCAAGTTTTCAGCAGAACCAATTTAGAAATGCAAATCATTCATTGGCATGGCTTTCCTTTTAAAACCTGGCTGAGGGATAAATCTGACTTTCACTGCATCACTGGGGAGCAAAAATAGCTTTTGCCTTTTCCACACTACCCAATAATGGTGTAGAAATTTGCTATTTAGATTATAAATACTGTGTAATCAGGCCTCCTCCGTTTGAACAGTTGTACAGGGTCTAAGCACAACATGGTATTGATCTCAGCAGGAGGTGCAAAGCAAATAATAACAATATTAAGTAAACAATTTGAAAAACTTGAGGCAGAAACACAATTCCTACTATTTATTTGAGAACAATATTCCAAATTCAGATTCTGTTAACATCTATGTGAACTTATAAATACCTTATTTATATGTAAATGGCCCTACAAAAGACTGCAAGGCACTGGTCTCTCGAGACATTATCATCTTTGCTTCCCCTGCCTCCTCCAGAAGCCATAGAATGGTTATTAGCCTAATGTCTGATCTTTGATCAAACTAATATGAAGTGGTTGCACTTTACACTCACAGATATATCAAATTTATTAGCTAAAATTCTCTGTGTGCACACATAGTAAATAAGTAGACACATTAAATAGTAAATGTTATTTATAAACCACTTCCATGAGCAAAGAAGACTTCTGATTAGGTGGTGAAGATTCTATAGGAATAGCAGATTTTTTTTCTCTTCTCTGTATTGTTCTTGGAAAGCCATATTCTCTCCCCATATATTTAGACATTTGAAAGTCTAAAGGCATAATTACATTGTTACAAGTAGTTTTATTTTGCCTTATATATTTGTACATATCAAGGACTCATCACATTGTAGTCTTTCTATATCCTTATTCTTCTCTACTTCCCCACTGAGTTTGCTCAAAGACATTCAGCTGTGCAAAATATCAGAAGACTAGGATCATTTTTATGATGTTAGATCAGCTAATTAGTGTATGCTTTGTCTGCTCAATTAAATGAAAAACCCAGCATGAAAATCCTCTTTGATCTAAATGGAGTTTATAAAAGCATCTCTGTGAAAACGAAAGTCATGTTTTAGGTTTTCAGCTGAAATAATTCACATGGGGCATGCTACTCCAGTGGGGAACAATGCTTAGGAAGAAGGTTTTATCTTTATAACTGTTGCACAGAATATTCCAGCTCTGTTCAGAGTATTTGCCAGGTAAATGTCTGGATTCAAAACTAGTTCAGGTTTCAATTCACACAGACTCTGTATCAGCTCCTCTAGTGTTCTTCACTCTGAACTAACCTTCAATTTTCAGATATCAGTATAATTAGTCCTCCACTCCTGCAAAATGGAGCAGTCAGCCTGTGTCACATGAGCTGCTATTTAAGCACAATCCAGGATTCTGGCAGGAGGTAAACTGGCAGAGCTGCCAAGGTCAGCCTGACTGAAATACCCGAGGAATCTAACTGCACACCTAACCCTATCCCCGCCTCCAAAGGCCCGCTGAGGCACTCTTGGGAAGCTGCAGTCATCCCCAGGCTGAATGAGCTCCCAGAGCTCCTTGTGCTGCTAATGCTGCCATGATGGTATAGTGACTCTTCAGATGGTGCCTTTGTGGAGGTGATAAAGGAATGATATTTCAATCTCAGAGTAAACTGTGTCAGATTTAAGAGATGAAGAGATGCTCAGATTAAAGGTTCTAGTTTAATTGAAATGTAGGCAGCCAGAGCCATTATTCAGAATTCCAAAGTCTGTGGAATTCAGGGAGCAATGGCTGGGCAGGGCACTTGAATTTTGGTGTTTCCATTGCTTAGTGAGTGGGTTTCTTAGTTTACCAGGATCAGTAAATGAAGGAAGAAATGTGCATTACCTTGATTTCAGAAGCTGATTTTTGTCCAAGTGTTTTGACTTAAAAACAAATTATCTTGCTCAGATAGTGAAAAAGTACTTTGAAACTTTAATTTGAATCACTTTTATCCCAGAACTTCATCAGGGCCACCAAAGTTTGGTCTCATCTGGATTGAAAAGTCACTGTCTTCTGAGTACTACTGTTGTGGAATTTGGGCTTTGGAAATGTCACAATCCACTGATGATGCAGAATGAGATATTTTACATTGCCTTGTGCTCATCAGCTGATCCATTTTTATAAAAGGCAAACAAGACACTGAAGAAAGAGAGTTTGGGAGAGTTGAGAAAGAGGTAAAAACCACAACAAGAAAAAAACCAGAAAACAACCAAAAAACCCCCAAAAAACCAAACAAACAAACCCCCAAACCCCCCCAAACCTAAAAGAAGCCAACAACTTATCCTCCCTCCCTCCTAGATGTATTTTTTACAAGCAGAAGACTTCTGTGAGAAGTCTGTTGGATGCAGTGTGCATTTCTTAGTCTGCCATATCACAAGAGGTTAATATTGTTCATTTGAAAAAATAAAGAATCCTAAAAATGATTTCTTTGGATTGCTCTCCAATCTGAATGTCTCAGTGTATGGTGCTTCCCACTCTTCTAAACAGGAGGTAGAAACAAGGACTTTTTTTTTTCCCTAGAAAGTCCAGTAACACAAACTCTGAAATGATTAATATGAAGAGCAACAGAACAGATGGGATTTGTTTGACTGAATAAGAAAGGGCCTGATAAAAATATATAAAATAATGAATAATGCAGGAAAGAAACCTGAAGTTTAAGTCCTCTGTGATTCACAACATGAGAGAGATGATATTGAATGAAACTGAAAAATAACATGTTCAAAACTGGCAAAATGAAGTATTTTTTCATATGGCATCTGGTTTCATTGTGTAGCTAAATGCCAGGAAAGTTGCTAAGGCAAGAACTCAGGATGAGAGATGGAGAAGAGATTTACAGCAGCAGCCACAGACTGGGGACTCAGTATTTGTTGTTAAAAAGTAAAGAAAGGTTAAAAAGAAAAAAGTAAAGAAAAGTTAAAAAGAAAAACAGAACAATTTCTGAAAGAGGGTTATGCCATGATTGTATGATTGTGATAAAAACTGTAAGCTTGATTTCATGGACTCTCAGATTTGAACTACTGACCAAAAGCAGTCATATTTTCCTGTTTGTATTTCAGCTGCTGGTATTTATATTATGCACAAAAGAATGATCTTTGGCATCACTTCTGTGTGAGCAGCCTGTGGGCAGCAGGACAGGTGCCCATTCCTGCAGTGGCTTTGATGCCCGTGTGCTCACAGGTCCCAGCACTGCTGCTGTTCACTCTGCCCTCACTGATGCCTGGTTTTAATGAGGTTCTTTAAAAGGTGCTGCTTGTCAGTGTGAGGCAAACACTCCAGTCTGGCTGTAGCCACAGAGGCGGGGCCTGCTGAGAGCTGTTGCTGGTGCTGTGACAACAGCCAGGTGCTCCATGGGCTGGACAGTTGGCATTCCAGTACTGGTACCAGCCCCTGGGAAGGAGATGCTGCTCACTGAACTGCAGAGAGCCCCAGCTAAGGGTTCTGTGGTTTCTGAGGCAGAGAAATCTTTTGAATCTTCCCTTCTGCTGGTGCAGGGAAGAGAACTAACTGCTATATTACCAACTTTTCATGTTTGGCAGAGCTTCTGTAATACCCAGGGGAGATTTTTTTGAGTATGTGTATTTTTGACATGAAGAAAGAAAGAAAATCTTTGAAATACAAAATTATTTCCCCTCTGTTTCATCCAGCTGCCATGATGAACAGTCAGGACATAAGACAGCACACTTCCATAGGGCACAGTAATAGGTATTTTTTGATAATGTTTACCGAGTGCATTTTCTGAGTGCTGCATTTGAAACATTGATGGGCAAAACATGTCAAGAACTGTGCACCTACATCTATTACATGATTCTAAAAATCATTCTCCAAACTAACTGTGAACAAGCATAAAGATTGTATTGGCATTTCAGTACTTTGAAGAGTGTGTTTTTGCTTCTGTCAGGAAGGGAACAAAAATGCATTGTTCCCTCTGTTGACTTTCTGTTCTTTAAGTTGAGCTGTTTTAAAGAGAGGATGTTTTGGAGACTGTCCCATCCATGTGTGGATTTCTCCCATCCTGTTATCTGCACCTACTGGGATACCATATTGAGGACTGTATACTGATCTTACACAGGACTCCAGTTCTCGTGTAAAACAAGTTTTCTATAGTCAATCAAGCTTTGTAACTCGGTTCTGTCAGTGGTCAGTTTGGTGTATGAATTGTCTGGAATGGATTGGTCTATATTTATTATTCTTGAAGTGATACATTATTAGAAGATCCAAATTTTGGTTTATAAAGGATTGATCCTCTCACAAAACTAAGCATCCACCAGCTGTTTGCTTGTTGCCCCCTGCAGCAGGTGGAGGAAAGAATCAGAAGAGTAAAAAAACTTGGGAGTTGAAATAAAGGCATAAAGAACAAAGTTTAGTAAGTGAGTGAAAACACAAAAGGAGAGAAAAAAGTGATGCAAAGGCAGACACTCATCACTTCCCACCAGCAGACTGATGCTCATCTGATCTCTAAACAATGCCTGTTTTGGAAAGACTTAGCTCCCAGTGTTATTGCTGAGCATGATGTTTTATGGCATGGGATAGCCCTGTGATCAGTTTGGGTCAGCTGTCTCCACTGTCGCTTCCCAACCTTTTGCCCACCCCCAACCTATTTACTGAGGGGACAGAGTGACAAACAGAGAAGCTCTTGAAGCTGTGTGAGCACTGTTTGGCAATAGCTGAACCATGGGTGTGATACCAGCACTGTTTTAGTCACAAATCCAAAGCATGGCACCATATGAGCTGTTATGAAGAAAATTAACTCTATCACAGCCAGACCCAATGCAAGGATGTAACATTGACACAAACCACTGGAAATATTATAAATGCAGGTAGGCTTAGTCATTTCATGCCTATTGCTGTGCCTTAACCCACCCCTTTCTCTGTGCATTTACTTGCTGAGGTCACTGGTCTTGGTGCCATTCTCTTCAGCAGACCCAGAATTCACAAAGTTCAAATGTAACTACAGGTCCAGACAGAAAGGATTCAGAAGGAAGCAACTTCCATAGACTATTTTTCAGTGCAAGGTGTTAATTACTTCATTGCATGTGCAATCTTTGGGAAGATCCTTAGTTCAGAAAAGTCATTAGACTGAAGGAGAAAGGCATTAATGAAATGCTGAATCTATGCATCACCACATTTTGCTTCTGGTTATAAAGCCATACAGGACCTGTGTCTTTTTTTGTCTGCTTTTCTGCTCCATACTGATGCAAGTGGAATCCTCATTTACCTTATGAGGCCAGGGAGACCTGTTCTTACTCATTTCCAGAATTCAACCATTTTGAGGGACTGCCTGTGGCTTAACACCCTGTATGAGAAATAGAGGGCAGAAAATACTAAAGTTATTCCATTAGAGAGATTTCACACAACAGTGAGCAATTCTTCTGAATGCCTTTGAAGATTGTAGTAGACTTGAGTGCTCTGGAAGCTGATAAAATGGTTCATTTGTCCCATTCTTCTGTTTATCACAAGTCATTCATTTTAACAGGCTGTTCTTAGCTCTGTTTCTGAACATTACATAAGACTTCTTAAAAAATCTTTTTACTTTTGATACATACAAGCAAATCAGACAGGGCTATTTAGTAGGAGGCTCAAAACCAGAGGTGCCTAAGAAAAGAAAAAAAACACTAAAAAGATGGTCATATTGACAGTTCTTTGTTGTTCATAAGACAATTATGCTCTGTGATACAATATTATGCAATAGTGCCTTGCAGGTTAGGACTGAAAGACAGACTATACAGGGAACGGCACTGGAAACACAAAGTCCCCTGGGTCATATTTATAATGGGATCGGGAGAGCTGAACAACTGCACACCTGTTATGTGACCATGAGTAAACCACCTCATGAGGCATCAAGTAGAGACTGCAATATTTTCCCTTCAGCATCTTCTGGAAAACCTGTCCCTTATCTTTACCATAAAAAAAAAAATGTTTGTGGTTTGGCTACAAAATAAAACAACTATTTTATTTCATGCTTTACAGATGGGGAGCTGAGTGATACCACAACATGGGCTGTAACCCTCTGAGTAAAGAGACCCATATGTGTCTCAAAAAGTACTTGAGAGTTCACCCCAGAATATTGAGCCTGAGTGATTTTCAGAGGGTGATTGAAAGTTAAAATGAAAAGAATTGCACGTAGACTTCCTGGATTCAAGTTCTACACCAGAACCAAACCCATGGACTGTATAATTACTGAGAAAGGATGTGTGAAACTGGTATGTTGCATTGTTTCTCTGGATATAAAGTTTTGACTGTTTTCCTGTAAAATTTCCCTGGAAATAGGATAAAAAATAGGGATCTTGGAGAAAATAATTTAAATGAAACTGGATGCTTTTACTGGCAGATAAATATATCAGTAGGCACCTGGACATAAACAATAGTAAAGTTATATATCTATATATACACAAATATATTTAGAACTCACAGATAAGAAATAGATTCATATATAAAATATCTCTTTGGGCTAAGGAGGAGGTAACACAGAAATGGGAAGGTTTTTGATTTACAGGAATGAAAACAGCTCTCTGCAGTTAGTTTCATGTCATGGTTTGAAATGTTATTTGTGATTATCAAGAGGAATTGTATTTTGGAGAGAGATTTTGAATTAAATTGACTTTACTTACTAGTGTTTTTCAGCATTGAAGTTCTGTTTGTCTGATAAAGATTTTTACATTGTTCAGAGCCTACTCCATTAATTATTATGAATTTTACTGGGGTGGGGATGAACAGGAATCACTTTGAAATTTTCTCTTTACGAAACAGATGGGTCCTTGAAGTCTTATGCCATTTTCCCTACATTCTGCACAGCAAAGCAGGAGCTTCAGTCTTGTTTACTTCAGTGGTATACTGACAATGTTATCACAGAACCAGATTCATCTGGTATGTTTTTTTGAGCTGCTTCATCGCTAGGCTTGACTTCAGGCAGAAAAGTTTAAGTCCAGCTGTTTCCGTCTGTACTGGTATTGCTACTTAAATGCCTGCAAGAGACACCTAGGAAACAGCCAGAACCAAAGACAGACATGGGCTGGAGACCATGTTCATAGCTAGGACTTCACTGGGAACCTTGGAATTGATTCAGCCTGGGAAAAGGCTGCACTGGATTTTGCTGGACCCAGGCCAGCTTGACAGCTGCAGTTATCACGGAACGGGATATAAGGGGGAAATGAAACTCTAAGCAAGGTTCTCCACACCATATGTTTTGGGACTGCTCAAGGACTTAGACTTTATGTAACAAAGCAATTGGATGACAAGACGCTGTTTAACCATATTTGCTCCTTGTGTTGCTCATTGGGGAGGGCTGGGCTGTTGTAGGAGGTATTTCAGCGATCACAGAGGGTGGTTTGCCCAGTCACTGCTAATTACCAAGATCTTAATTTGCTAGCACCAGGAATTCCCCTCAGGCCTCCAACATTATTGAATTAAGTCCTGGCCAGACAATTAGCTACTCCTGAAAACGTCTGTTAGAATCTCTGGAAAATGTGGGGATGCTCTTTATTTATTTGAGTTGAGGAATGGTTTTTACTCAGTTGCTCTGAATTCTGTGCAGTCTATTCAAAGGGGTTTATTTCACCTTGTAGGACTAGTCATTGCTATGGGGGAGGAAGGTTTTGTTGCCTTTTTGTCTTTTCCTTCACAAACAGCCTATACATGGGATTCTGTCTCCTAAGCCTGTTCAAAATGTACTGTAAACCCCTCTGCATGTGATCTATTTGCTAAATCTTTGCTGAGATTATAGGCAGCTTAACTGCTTTGTGCTATGTGCTTGTCCGTTTAACTTCTGTCATGTACACAGAAATGGGAGGGTGGTATCTAAATTGTACATAGCAGGAGAGGATGCACTCATCCCTCGCTGTAGGGAGAGAGCCTGGATGAGATTCTTATGACATTTTTTAATTTAAGCTGCCTAATGTTCCTGCAGAAGGAGTGGGAAAGCATTGGAAGATTTGCCTTCACAACACACAAGCTATAGAGATGTTTATGTTTGTTTGGAGGAAAGAGTTTGATTAACAATATCTGAGTGTCCAAGGCAGCAGAGAAATTCTTTGGGATTCACCTACACTCACTGTGCTTGGAAAAGACAAAGTGGAGAGTGTTGATTCTGGCTTATTTCTCCTTGGGTGTAAAATCTAGGGGCACATAAATCAGACTTTTCGTGTTGAAGGACCCTAGCAGTCTAGTCTTCTTTTTTTTTTTTTTTTTACTGTTGATTTATAGCACTATAGTTTATGAGCATTCTAGGAATGGTCCAGGATGTGTTTGATTTATTGTTCATCTGTCAACAATCTTTGTATTTGGATCATGGTAATTTATGTGAGTCCTGATGCATTGGATGTGGTTCTGATGATTATGAAGTAGGGTAGAAAAGAAGAAGAAAGGGTGAACTGACCATCAGATAGAAATAATTTGTTAAATTTAAAACAAATTAGAAAGTGAAATCTAAGTTGAAGAACATGATAAATAATGTTTAAATTATGTCTTTATGGACAGAATCTTCAAGTGCAGTTACAACATTCACAGTCTGTCCTAGACAGGTATGAACTAACCTTGACACAGAAACCTTGTTATAATATTTAGAGGGATGCATGAAGCTCTTCTGTAGCTCATGCATGGGGATACAAACCTGGACAAGACAGAAGTGTATCTGTGTTCACCTCCCAGTCTGAGTGTATCAAAAGAAAACATAATCCAGGACAGGGAAGACACTGTGGATGTCATTAACTTATTCAGCAGGTAAGAGCATTTTCCTTGAAGATTTCTTGGCTCAACATCCATACTTCTTGTTACCTGGCCTGATAGCTTTGCTCATACTGTAAAAGTCCTAGAGGAAGGCTTAAAGAAGGACTTTTAATTATCGTGTGATGAGAAAATACTGTTATTTACTATGTGCAGGTCAGTGAACAATTTTTTTCCTAGTGCAGAATTCTGCAAAATAGGTAAATTTTCTGTCAGTGTAACTTAATAAAAAATTTGTTCTTTTATTTTTTTATGATGCTGAGATCTGTGCTTCCACATTCTCTCCAAGGGTCTCTCTTTCGCACCTATTACATTTGTGTTTTCTCTTCTAATATCTTCCTTTCACCCTCTGCTCTTTTCACCTCATCCTATCCATCTGTGTTTCCTGCTTGACCACGTTCTCTGGGCAGCTCTTCCTGGATCTAGGACTCTGCTGGAATGGTATTGCAACAACTGTCTCTTGTGCTGATAGTTCTCAGGGGTCCTGGTTGATGACTTGGTTCTGTCTTTTTTAGCACCTCCTACCCCATTGCTTTTCATACACACTGCTAATTCTGCTTTGCTGCCCTTCTCAGGGCTTGCTCCACTATGTCCATATATTTCCTGTTCTAGAGAACCCAGAACTGGACAGAGTGTTCCATGTGCTCAAGTATGTTTCTCTGCTATGATTGTCGGCATCTGAAAATGCATCCCTTGGGTATTCTGAGCTGTATGTTATGTCCTTGTGTTTGAAATCATAGATCCAGATAACAGTTTTTTGGTTTTTTTTTTCCCCAAGGCAGATCACGTGTTAGTAGTTGATACCTTTTCCCTTGTAAAAGCAGGTATGCAAAGCTATGCATTTCAGTTTGTTTTGCAAGGGAACATTTGTTATTTTTTCTCTAAAAGAACACAGACAAAAAAAGAGAAAAGAAACCACCATAGAACGTGCCCCATTGTTGAGAGTTTTGGGAGAGATTTAGGAGAAGGGGGAAGGAGATGAGAGTTCCCACTGGCAACAGAGTCCTGGATAAAGGTTGTCACATCAGCATGAGCTGTGAGATGCAGGGATGAGACAAACTTAAGGAGAAACTTTGGGCTCAAATTAGAAAATTAGGCTGTTGTTTTCTGAATTATATATGAAGCCTATATGCAAATCAAGTTCTAATTGAATAGATATTCAGCAAATTGCCCAGGGCAGATTCTTTCAGGGACAAGAGATTGACAGGACTTGCTCACTTGTTTGTTAGGTCAAAGCATGCAAAGAGCCAGAAAAATGTCAAATATGTGTTGAACCGTGGTTAAAATTCAGAGTCTTGTCAAAACTTCATGGCAATCCTTTCAGTCTTGTCCCCAAAGGTTTCTTCTCTTAGATCCCCCATTTTATTTCCTTCGATTTCACATTGCTCTTTCCATAGCAGAACCCACATTTCTTTTCTTTGCCTGTTCCCACTTTTCCTAATTTAATCTTGCTATTAAATTCTAGCACTTGTCATATACGATTTTATGTCAAAAAAGTCAGTGGAAAAGGAGCCTCTGTGCATTTCTTTTTTCCTTTGTTCTTCAGTCTAATAACCATAATGAATGATCCTTTATGTATATGTCTAATCCCTTTTTTGAATCCATTGGCTTCCAGAGCACTTTAGTCCAGTGGTTCCACAGCTGAATTACATTTCCTCTATTGTATTTTGAACTTGCAGCTTGATACTTAATAATGGTTCTTATACTGTGAGGGAGTGAATGGTCACCTCATATCCATCTCCCACTATTAATTTATCATATTCTTTTCTTAATGTTAATTGTTCCAAACAAAAATGCTTGTAAATATATAATTACAATTTATGCCCTGATTGGAGAAATATTCTTGCTCTCTATCAATTCAGTAAAATTTACAAGAAAATAGAAGTGGCCTTTAAGAAAAAACACTAGTTATGTTTACTTATTTCTGTTACATAAATTCAGACTTCCAATTGAGCAAAGTTTAAATTTGAAAAAAACCTTGTTTTATTTGTTTGCTTTTTTTAATGGGACATCAGATTTAATAGAGTGTCCTAGTCTAGTTTTCCAGAGGTTTCCCTGACTTTTGATGGTGTCAAAACAATCGAAAGCAGCATTGACTTAAATATTTTTGGAATCTACACTGAACTTTCCTAAAATCTGGGGATTGTAGTGCCCCTCATTTATAAAGGAACAAATTTGAATTTAATCAAGCTCAGCTATTTCCAAATGTCAAGTTTAACAAAACCTCAGGGAAAACTCAGCTGATGACATAAGCCTAAAGCAAAGATTAGAGATAATTTTAAATGATAAAACGTTGGAAAAGGTGATGTTGGGAGAATCTTTCTCCTCTGTTAGGCAAGAACATCAGGTTAAATAATCACAAAAGTAATATATGACTTTAACTCCTCTGTTGTTTCTATTATGAAGATACAAAAATGAAAGTGTAAGAATCAGCTACTTGACTATGATTTCAAAATCTGGTGCTGCTGAGGCATTCCAAGTTTTAAATGTGAGATCCATTTTTTGGGGGTAAATAACATAAAAGGGCTATAGTGGGAAACATGATTTGAGAAAACCTGCTTTTTATCAAGGTCAATAAGGTTAAAGAACTAAATAAAAGAATTTATTTTCCTTGTGCTCCTGTGCAGCAGGACACTGACAAGTCTGTAGTATCCATGGATTTGTTTTTCACAGCTCTTTATAATACACTTTCTTTCCAGTTTGAATAATTCCTCATTTTGGGGGTGGGAAAACATGGCAATTTAAGATTGGCAATGAATGGATAACCTTTCACTTTCATTGTGCTCGGGATTGGGTTGGCAAATTTTTTTCTGAGTGACTTTATGTATTGGGGGTTAACATTGTTGCTGGTGCTCCAGAGTTAGTCAAAGTAGTACAAATGTGCTCGCTGAGGATTCAGGAGGGGAACATATTCCAGCTTTTAACTTGAAGGTTATGACCTAGGTATTTTAAGGCTTAAGTAAGCAAAAATGTTTGATAGATTGAGAGAAAGGCCCCCGGAGCCCTCAGAACATGGAGGCAAAGAAGGTCTCCAGGGTAATGGATAAAGAAGTTACAGATACAGGAAGGAGAAAGTGAACTGAAGTTATTGCAGTTGAGGTGCATTTTTGCTGAATTGCAACCACATAAATGTCAAGTTTTTACTCTCCCTGATTCCCTAAGTTCTGTTGCATCAGGAGGGGAAAGATCATCATTAACAGTTTTATAAACACAATAAAATATTATGAGATAGTAGTAATAGTGTATATTAAACTCTGCTTGTAGGCCATGACATGTTATTAAATCATATAAATAAAATCAAAACAACAATCACTCTGAGAATGAAATCTTAAGATTTTGAGGGTACCATTTTTCCTAAGAAAAAATTGTATAAATTCCGTTCATAGATCTTGCCTGATTTGAAACGCTATCATTTTTTTTAAATGAAAGCATGTTGTGCAGAGTAAAAATCTTGATTTTGTTTTTTTCCCCACTCAGTTTTAGCTGCTCTTAGCACCTTATATGTTTATATATGTATTGTGCTAGCCAGCTTTTAGGCAAAATAATGAAAGTGTATCTTTCAGAAGAGCATGCTGTACAAGCAGGTATAAAATGTAGTACTGGGCAGTTACTGAATCATGCCTAACACCTTCAGCTCAGAAAGGTTAAAAATGCATCAGTTAGAATCCTGAAGGAAACATAGTTCCTATGTGTGGGATGATAGATAGAGTTAAACCTAGAGGGGATTCAGAATTTTAGGGTAAAAAGCAGCTGCAACATCCTGAGCAGACTGAGGTCAACATGCTCTCCAATAAAATGATAAACACCTGCTCAGAGGAACAGAACAGAGCATGGAATGGAGACTACTTCATTCAAACCGCAGCAGAATGGGGGAACACTGTGGCACCAAGACTGTACAGTACCTGTCAGACCAGGGTGTTCTGATGCTGAAACCAACAACCGTGTTGAACCCCCTCCTCAGATGCCAAGCCACAAACACCCCCCTCTTGTTAGGTAGAGTGAGATAACTTTACACCAATCAGAAATGAAAGGTTTTTATGACTAGAGCTACTCAACTCCACCCAAACATAAAGAAAACAATATAAAAATAAGCTGGGGATAGGGGGAAACTGGGAGAAGAACTCCACTGAAACTGCTGGGGTCAGTCAACAGGCTGAGTCCCCACCACAGGGATGTATTGGGTGAGAAATATACTCTACATATGTTAAATGCTGCTTTTAGGACTAGAGCTTTTGTTTGTGCTTACCCCTTGGCATATTTTGTATCAGACCTTGTGCTTTCTTAATATATGTGTCAGGAGACTGCTTTAAAACATATTTTTGCAGTAGACACTACCACTGAGAACCTTCAAACCTTATTAACCTGTCACAATTTGTATTAATAAGGAGGGTTATTCCATAAATTGTTCCTTGCCATTGCTGCCAGCGGCAAACACCTTGGCAGGACCCGCTGAAGAGTCTTTGGTCTGTTGAGTCCCCCCTAACAAGGGTGGTTGAGGTACCCTCAACCTTGTGAATCTGTGGGGGAAGTGTCTCATTATTACATGCTGACAGACTGTGGGACACCAGGGGCTCAACTTTCCTGCAGATATCGACAGGGAAAAATCCAAACTCCCACCTTTCATGTGACACCAGGTCTTTATAGTGTTGGACGGGGTTGGCTTTGTTCCCTTCCCTTCCCTTCCCTTCCCTTCCCTTCCCTTCCCTTCCCTTC
>JAWWEU010000125.1:70333087-70352095 GCA_035583155.1 Acropternis orthonyx
CTAAACTGTAATTCTGACTTGTAATCTGTTTGTGAGTTAGACTCATTCCTCCTGCTGGTTTACCTTTAAACCAGCACTTTTAGGTAAATATGACAAAGGATTCTCTGGCCAAAACTTAGACTACCTGGATGCCTAAATTAAGGCAAAAATTGATAGAAACACACCAGATAACCCAACTGTAATGTGTATTCTATCCCCAGAGCTGGTTTTCCTTCCTATGGAATGCCTTTGTGTGGGTGGAAATAATGCAGAATGAATCAAGGACTTGCTCTGTGAACAATGTTATTGGTTGTGAAATTCAAAGATATAATCATTTTCTAAGAGCCTGGCAGATCTGGTCTGGTTTTAGTTGTATTATTACAAGCATGTATCTCTAGTAGTCCATAATGAGCAAGTCCAAATCCTGCCTTACTTAACGTGGAGACATAATGACCTTCATTGAGGACAGATTCTCTGTGCAACACTGTGTATCATTGATGAATATAAAAAGGAAGAAGGCTGAGTGTAAATCACATATCAAGTCTAATGCCAGGATAAAAAAGGGTTCAGCCCATCTCATAAAATGTCTTTTCTGTAAAAGAACTTTGTCATCTAGCTTTAGTTTTGTACACCAAGTTCAACTAAATTAATCAATGACAATTTGAGTATATTTTTCAAAATGTCCATTCCCTACGCTCAGTGTAAGGTTCACATTTCTTGTTAGATGTGATGGAAAAAATTGTATTTCTATACAAAGGGAAAAGCAAGAAGTTCTCATTATGTTATTTTTTCCCCAAATTAAAAAAAAAAATAAAGAGGTAAAAGTATCAGTTTTATAAAATTTAAATTTTGAATTAAATATCATTCTGATATGTTTAAAAGTCTTTTATTGATTGACCTTAAATTCATAATAAACTTACACTGTAGTATGGAGCCTTCTGTCCCAGCAGCCAGACTTTGTTTCCCATTCTCTCTTTCAGATATTTGCTCAGTAGCTGATGTACATGGCCAGAGACTCCTACAAGGTGTAGATATAACTAAGTCATGAAATTGTCAGACATCTGGTCAAAAAATTTTGTATGAAAAGTACCAGTGGAAGGATGTTCCCCTCCAAAATTTTTGACCACCCTAAACTGGGATGAATGCTTCCATTTCTTGATTTAATTTCTGTTTCTGGGTTTAATTTCTTAACTTCTTTCCAGTAAAACTGAAGTTTTTTATGATATCCAAATACTGCAGAGTACTTCTGTAGAGCAGTTAGTTTCTTGTGTGATTGTCAAGTGCTGCCGTTGTTGTTCTGTCTCATAAAATTAAGTTTAAAGAGGATAACTCTAGTTGTAAAAACAAAACATCCCTAAATACTGTGTCCTGGAGCTGCCCAGGCACAAACACTGCTTGCAGTAGAGTGTTGCAGTTTGGTGTTGCACATACATCAGCTCTTATTTCAGATTCTGTGTCTATCTAGAGAGTCTAATCAGTGGGGGAAAATTGTTGGGTTTTGACCATTTGCTTCTTAGAGGAGTCAGGAAAACTGATCCTGTTCAGAAGTGCCCATTAAGTATCCATTACAGTTCTGACCAAAGCTGCTACTCCCTCCCTCCCTTGGTCTTCTCAAAGTGCAGTGATATATCTTGGCAAATTTAGGATGTCAGAGGGTGTCTTGGCTGCCCATGCAGGAGTGCACAAGACCCTCCCTATTAGTCATGTTGAATGTCTCAGACTTGTGCAGTTACCTCAAAAACCTGGGCATTAGAGGACACTAAGTGCCAAAAAGCATGACATTGAATCCAGCCTCAGTGCACTGTGTGAGAGATTTCCTCTGGAGATGCCTCTCTCTTCATCAACTACCTGAGTGTCAGAAATTTCCTAAATGTGGGTGCCTGATTACTTAAATCACAATATTACTTGGTGAATCTCAATATGTTAATGCCTTGCAAGCCAACAACAGGCTTGGTAAAGCACTATGGAAATAGAAAAAGATACCTTGAAGAGTTTGCAGTCCCTGTAAAGGAGGAGATGCAGCTTGAAGATACAGCAAAGTATGAGAGGGTGTAGAAGTTGATGGACAGGTATTCTCTGTGTTGTAAACAGTGAGCACAGCACATACATCCACTGGGCATCACACTGGGAAATCTGTTCTCCTTGGATAACATGGGTTTGGGAATGAAAGCCAGCCTTTTGGTTGCAACCTCTGGCAAGTGTATCTAAGAGACAAGCCTGACCCTATTTCTCTGCTTAGCTCTATTTACCTGCCATTCTGGAGACCAAAAAACATAGCCTCTTCACACTACAAAGGAGTGATGTGTAACTTGTTGTAGAAAGTCCTGATCCCAAGGGGATGCACCTTCAGATATGTGTCTTAAACCTCTGCTATGGATTTTGACAACATATTGCTCCAGAGTATCAATTTGTTTTGTAGTTATTTTTAATTCCCCCTTTGGGTAGATAGCTTTTATTGTTACAACTGTCAAAGCCTGCTCTTTTTGCCAAGGCACTTGTGGAGAAGGAGAAATAAAAAATGGTGCACAGCCAGTAAGGAGAACACCTGGTAAGTGCCTATTGCAAGGAAAACACGTTGCTTTCACCTCCTGACACTCCCTATTTAGTTTGTTTGCTTTTCCCTGAACTTTATGGAAATGCTGTTAATATTTTTCTGTAAGTGAACTATTACAGACAGAGAGAGAAGAGGAGGTGTTAAGAGACTGCCTTACCCAGTCTCTTCCTGGCACTGAAGACAAACTGGTGGATGTTGTGGTGACTTTTTACTCCTTCTCAGTGCTTAATACAGAAAGAAAGGTCCTTAAAAAACCCAGCCCTTTCTGTGCAATAAGAGAACCTGTTTTGAATAAGTAGAGAGAGAGGCAAAACTCTCCGAGGTCTCCCTAGCAGAATGAGAATGCTGTTAGTTAGAGAGATAAAACTGTTCAGGTATTACACAAACAAGTAGTGAATTCCAAGGGCAAAATAAAGGCAGTGTGGTGGCTCAGACTGGTCTGTGAACCACGAGACCCAGATAACACTCCAAAGGACTGACACGTACATGCTGTGATTTCACTTGGGTTTATTTTGGTTTGTTCATAGGTGTGACAGCCCCCTTGGGAAGAACTGGTCTGGCCATATTATCTAGAACTTAGCTAATTATCTTAAACTCTATAGTCGTGGAGCGACATTCATGGGTGATTCATCTCTTCCTAGTTGTGTGAATCCTTTAAAATAGGTCAGAGGAACGGCATCTTGATTCTAAAGGCAGCCTGAGATACAGACTCAGATGTCAATACCTGTTCTACAGTCAGGTCTCCCTCTAAATTGGATCAGAGAATAGATCCTTTAGGGACATTTGCCATGACTTCTGTGGTGGTCTTCCATGTGGTTTTTATGAGTGAATTAATCCAAATGAAGAGAGGCAACCAGGGGAAAAATAAAGGTTGAGATAGTCATACATACAGAAAATTTGTTTCCAGTGAGACAACAAAATCTCCCGCTCCCCTTCTTCCTGTTCAACTCCTCCTTCCTAGTATGTTATTTATTACATCCTCTTTTTCAGTAAAGGAATTTTGAGGTTGGTCTTTCATGCCTTCATTTTTTAAAAGTACTCATCTGTGTCCTATTCTCTCTTCTGGAATGCAGAAGAAAGTACTACTATATTTAGGGGTTTGCTATAAATAGAGGCATACAAACAGTTCCTTTTCTGTACCAGCTTCTGAACTGGATTGTTTTAAAGCACTGTCTGTTCTTTTCCAAAATAATTTCAGAGAAGAGGGAAGGAAAAAAAAAAGTTCAAAGCAGTAATTTTTGAGCACTTTTTTGTGTGACTTAACCACTAACATAAATTTTTGCTCAGTCTTACTTATGGGAGAGTCAAGACTCAGCAAGGAATTTTCAAGTGCTTGGCAAGGATTACCTGACTAAGCCACAATGAGAATGATAGAAAAGACTGTTGAATGGGAAATATCACCCTGAGGATATTATATGATGATTATATTATGGCTTGGGCATTTTTTTCTGATGCATTTGGAGAAAGTGCCAAAAACTTTCTGGTAAGAGCAACATCTGCACCTCAGCCTTCTGTGTCATGGGTTCCTTGATTTACATAAATGTAGTTCTGCAAAGAAAAAGGTCAAACACAAAACCAATTTTTTAGCTTTTAATAATTTTAACTACATTTCTTGGTGCACATTGAATTTTTGGGGTGGAGGAGAATTCAAGTCTAATGCAATGGTTGTTAGTGCTGGGAAAACTAACTGGTACAAAACAATTTTATCTTTATTTCTGCAGCTTGTGTTTTTGAAGTTGGTATGTGCAAATCTAGTTTTCCTTTGGGTTAGTGGAGAGGAAGGAATAGATAACCCCTATCTCTGCAAATTCCTCTCTGACCTTTAAAAACAACTTACCTGATATATTCACAACATTCTCCCTTCAACAAAACTTGGTTAAGAGTAATTCCTTCTGGGCTGAGCTTGCAGATCCATGTATTCCAGTTTCAACTGGAAAATAAAGTAAACTGAAATGGACTGTTATCTGAAAAGTAGTAGTCTTGACTCCTGGTAAAGTGAAGTGCTAGGAAGGCTTTCAGTCTGCGTGACTCCCCTGCACTCAACTGTCCTAGATAAGGCTTTTATGGTTCTTCTCTTGGTAGGAGTCAGTTCACAGCTGGAGACACTTAACCAGCTTTAGTCACTGGCGTTGACGCAGGAGAGTCTGCTGAATCCTCTGGGATGAAATCAGAGCTCTCACTCCTGCCTTTCCCACTGCTTATTGAGACTCTCAAGCACTTCCTACGTGTGAGCGACGAGAAGGGGCTGAGCCGACACAAGGGACAGTGAGGAGACAGCAAACCTCACTGCCAGCGATGGCAGGCACCTCCTTGCCTCCTGAGTGAAAGGGGATGTCAGGCTTCATTTGCTGCTTAATTAAAAACTCTTGCACAGGTCCTGTCTGTGACAATACGGGTGATGTACCATGAGTGCTAATTCTAATTGAATATTCAGGCTTACGAAGTTGAAAGAGGAGTGGAATGCGTGGAGACTTTTATCAGCCCTTATGAGCTGAAAGACCCTGTCACTGAGGGGTCCTGTCTTAGGCAGAGAAGGGCAGGTCAGCTTCTCCTGGTTGAGGACTGCCAGGTTTGTGAGGCACAGCCACCTAACAAAATGAGACCATGCTAATGAAACATTAAATTGATCACCCAGTTCAAGACCCAAGACCCATCAGTATAAGAAGGGAATTTATTTACACTTTAGAAACCTTCTGTCAAGATTTCAATGCAGAAAATATGTGGTGTCCCAACAGGTTGGACTTGATGATCTTGGAGGTGTTTTTCAATCTTAATGATTCTATCATTTTATATGGATAGTCTGCTCTCCTCCCCTAATTTTTCTTCACGTTATGTGGGGAGAAATGCTGAGCTTTGAACAAAAATATATATATATGCGTATATATATATATATATGTAGGTATCAATCCTAGTTCCTTCCATGTTGAACAGCTCAGTGCTCAAGTTCTGACAAACACTTAAACCCACTAACCTTCCATTATGACTGTGTATATAACTTTATCACAGAAAAATTAATTCAGTGTTTCTCTACACTGTGCACAGAGCTTGACAAAGTGTCTGCCTGAACAGGGCTGTATGAAAATAAAAATAATCAGTTTTGTGCAACTTTCATGAGTCAAGCTGCGAAACCATATTTTTGAAATGGATAGATTGCTTAACTTTATTCATATATCTTATGGTAATTTCCTTTTCCTAAAGTATAAAAATGACAGATATGAGTGTTTTGTGGTCCTTTATGCTTCATTACATCTTTGATTTGGAACTGAATTTAAGCTCTAGAAATTAGTAAGGGTTGAAGAATAACTTGAAGTGCCTTGCAGAACAAGAATGTAAAATTTGCATCGGAATCTAGACTGTAGACTAAGAATATGGAAGTGTCACTACAGACAAAATTCAAGGATGCTGATTCTGCCTTGCATTTCCATCTCATTTGGAAATCTTGCTGCAATGGGTTCCATACTAAAGTCTCCAGGATCGTACACAGAACTGGAAAACCAGACGTATGGACAAACCCGTGTGATTGTGGCACAAGAAGAAGAGACACTCTGGGTATAAAACTCTCAGAGCTGCTCAAATTATTTCATGATCTATGTTTCTATCGTGGGTCTTCATCCATGTAATTCCTATATGAAGCTTCACTTGTGGATTCTGTAGAACAGGATCAGTAAAATAAGACATGGTGTCTAGCTTGTCAGTGATTATCTGGGAGAAAAACACAGAAAATCTGGAAACCATCCAATGAAAGCAAATTATGAAAAAGAAGACTTGAGAACTAAGCTACACCCTTTTTTTACAGCAAACCAACTGTTTACTAATAACTTTATTATGCTTGTTTACTGCTCCCTAGTGCCTAATTATTATTTTTAGGGATTTAGGCTTTATTTCATCTTTTTAACATAACAACTGTCACTTGAGTTGAAGAAACAGCAAGGATAGAATCTGCAATACAGAGCGTACAGCTGGTTGAACTGTTCACAGCAAATCATTTACTGGCTCAGTTAAGCCTTATTATCTCTTTGAAAATTGTCCAGACACAGACTTTGATTATTATGAAATTGTTAATTACTCAAAATTGTTTGACAAACATTTTATAGAAACAGAGTCCAACTTACGGGCTGGTCTCAAGCTGTCTGTTATTCACCACCCCGAGCTCCTGCTGTGTGATAGTGGGACAAACACAATGTCTGGTGGCTTAGATGTAGGAAGTCAGCAGGGGAGAAGCCAGTAGATGGTGCTCAAGGATGTGAAGCCAAATTCTGGGGTTTAGGGGCACGGAGAACCTGTTACTAAGCCCTGCATTTGTATCTACGCTTAGCAGGTAAGTCCCCTAGTTCTTTGAGTTCCCCTCTACTCAGGGTATTTGAGGAGTGGGAGCTGAGAAGTTGCTGGGGAGCTGTATAAACTATCCTTGTGAGCTCATGTTGCCAGGAGTCATCACAGCACAGCTCTAGAGAGAAAAATACCAGTGTGGAGGAAAGTTTAGGGCAAAGGGCAAACTGTATCCAAAGATCACAGTTCTTTTCTTTCCCTCTACAGAGCTGATTTATTATAAAAAGATCTTGTTTGCATGATGAAAGCAGAAACAGTCTCTTTAGGCTTTGCTATATACGCTTCAAATACCCTTGTATCAGTGATGATCACCTAGGAGTGATGTTCACACCATATTACTTGTTTTTCTCCAAAAGAATTTTCCTTTTTGAAAATTAGCATAACCAAATCTTCAGACACTTGTGATAAGAGCTTCCTCAGCTGTATGAATTCCTAATCGTGCCTCACTGCCAATCTGAATGATTTGGATTTTCTTAGGCTAAGGTAGAGAAGACCAAAGGGAGACGTGGTAATTATCTTGCAGCACGTAAGAGGTTGCTGTGAAGCAGGAGGCCTTGAATTTCCCATGTCTCCTGCACAGACTGCAAGTTTTAACAGGCTTAAATTAAAGCAAGGGATGTTTAGTCTGAACATTAAGAGAAACTTCTGTAAATTTAAGGGTAAAAAGCACTGGACTAGATTTCTGAGAGAATATCTCTAGCAACAGTGATTTTAAAGCAAAGACTAGAAAAGGCATGTCAATTATAGCATAAATAAAGTATAATCTGTTCTAAAGAATGTGTGTGAATATGTGTGTAGGTGATCTGGATGAGTTCTCAGAATCTCTTTCATCCTAAATTCTGGCTTTCTCACCAAATAGAGATTCCATTGGCAGTTTTTCATAGTTCTGCAAATAGGTTTTTTGATAATTACATGTGGTGTAAAGACTGTATCTATCCATACAGACTTTTTACCTGACACACCTCTATTTATCAGCTTTCTTTTATGTCCTATAAATACTCTTGATTTCCAGCTTTTGATAGGTAAGCAGAAAGTCTGCTTGTATGCTTCAGTTCTCACTGCTTTTTATGGAAAGAAGATAAAAGAGACATAAAGCATTAAGTCTGCAATTTGGTTACATGCATATTTCATAAATGCAACTTACTGAGTAATGTATGGAAGGCTTTAGCAGGCAATCTTTACAATGCACACCTGAGAGAGGTGCTTGCATTATTGATTTTAATAGAATTTTGCAGAGTTAGGATAAATTGTGGTAATGCTGCATAAGAAGGCACAGCAGACTAAGGCTCAAATGGCTGCTGGTATATATTCTGTGACCAGAACACTGTTTTATGACCAATAGAGGCAGCAATTCATAAGGTCCAAGTGCGACAAACAGGGCTTTGGCATCATAGATTTCACCAGGACTTTGAGCAATAAAAATGTTTATGATCTTGAGCATTATGGTGGTATATTGCTTGGAAAACAAGCAACAATATGAAGGGGATTGTGTTTGCAGCAGCATTTTAGGAGGGCTGTGGTTTGCTCAGAGAAGCATGCAGCCACATTCTAATGTATGTCCAAATAACTTTGTGTTTCCATTGCTGTTAACAGCTTCTTCCATATAATTTGCCCTGTTTTCTCCCTGTAATGTGTTTTCCAAATTGGGGGCATGTGTTGAAGGCATGGAATTCATCTACTTGTATATTTGGATACAGATAATGCCTATCTCAGAAAAACACCTGTTTTGTTTGGGGTGATTCTTTCTGAGTTAAATAATAACCATTTCCTTCTGTATGGTAACTGTCCATTTGTCTGCTCTCCACTCTCACCATCAGCAAGATGTTTTGCCTCAGCCATTAATGGAACTAAATTTAGCCCATAAAGAAAGAATTCTGGTGGTATCCCTCTAGCACTTCACATCTCCAAAAGACGCAGTCTTGTAGTGTACTACATCATTATACATGACTTTCATTTATGCCCCTTCCCATTGCACTCTTAGTTGGAGCCAGATTAATAGCAATATCAAAATTTAATAGATTTTAATATGAAACTCATTATTAGTTTTGAATATTAATATTACTATTAATATTGGACAAGATGAGGAAAATACTAAGTGCTGTTTAAAATACTTGTTTGTATCCATGGGTGTATATTTATATATGTGGAAGTACACAAATGTTTGTGTGCATAAAATAAAAAGCTATGTTGGGACTGATGCACTCAGTTCCACTTTACTGGAGTGCAGGATGAAGGCTGCTACAGTAAAGGTGTCGTGCCAGATGGAATGAAAGATTTGTGAGACTCTCTGGGTGAAAGGGAGTGGAGTGCACAGATGTGTGTATTCACTCCTGTGTGCTGGGTTCTAAAGCAGGGGCTGTTAAATGGAAAAATAGCTTGAATGGATTACTCAAGATGAAGAAAGAGAAGGGAAAATCAGCCTCAAAGAAGTGATTTATCAGACTGATGCGAAATTTAGTGGTTGTGTCATTACTAGAGTCCAGGTTGCCTAAATCTTCAGGCCACTCCATCTTGAAAGTGAGAAACAAGAATAGAAATTGAATGGGTTTGGGGGCCAAAAGATTTCAAATTCTGGAGTCTAGTCTATTAAAACAATAATTTTGCACATCAAACGCACATATGGCAAAACAACATTTGGAGGAAAAGAAATTTTGCAGTAAAATTTGATTGGACCAGGCCTCATCACTCTTGTTTTTTAACTACTAATCTGCTTTGTTTTGGTTTTAGTGTTAATCATTTATGAGAAAAAAAGCAGGGAGGGAAAGAAAGAAAATTCTGAAGAAATAAACACTGAATCGATGGAACATAAAATTCCCATGTATTTCAGCATGACTTGCCCATAGCGACAAAGTCTTCTGCATTGCTATTGTAAACCTTATTTTTGTTTAATAAAGTTTAAGCAATTTGTCAGTTTTTAAATTAACTGCATGGCTGGCTCCAACTTCAGTCACGACATTTTAAGACCATGTAAACAAAATCACTGGCTGTGAATGAAATACAGGGATGTGGAACTGACAGAGACTGCAGGGAATGTGAAGAGAAAACTTGTGATTTTACTGATGAAACAAAACAGCAAAAATATATTTCTAAATAACTTTCCTACTGCTTTTCTTCTTAAAAAAAAAAAAAAAAAAAACAAAAAACAAAAAAACCAACCAACCAAAAAAACCCAAAAAACACCAAACCCAGAAACCCATGAGATGGTTAGTTACTTTTGGTTTGTTTGCTTTTTTTTTTTTTTTCCATGAAGATATAGCTTTTTATCCTTAGTTTGAAATTTTGATAATACTTTTTCACATTGGTTCCAAATTAGTTTTCAATATTGTAGGATAAAGCTGAAAAATCGTGGAATCAGACTTTTGTCATTCAGTTTCCTGACTGAGGGGAAAAAAGAAGAAAAATAAAAGGGTCTGTTTCTTCAAAAGAATTTGGTAGATTTACAGCCATGGTTTGTTAAAAATACATGTATAGAATCACGTGTGAAAATAAAGTAATTAAAATGCAAATAGTAGAGAGTTGCTACATTTTTCCTGATCTAATTGATGTGACTTTCCACACCGACTATTTTTGAAGGGTTCACCTACACTGAAATAGAAATGCACAAACCCCCGGCACATCATGGGCTCTGTGCTCCTGGAAGGTAATGAAAATATCTCACTTTGAGAACAACTCTGCTCCCTGTCTACTTGGAGTCTGCATATGGCTAATCTGTATGTCACAGCAAGACCTTCAAAGTTTTCAGGTGGTAACAGATGTATCGCAGCATATTTTAAGAATGTTAAGGCTGCCTAAGGAGGTATCTATTAATTAATTTGATAATGGACTATTGTCTTTACTGTGCTCGCTTTAGCAATCTGACAAGAATGTGGAATAAATTCTCACAGAAATTACAGACCATTGCATTTCTCACTACCTTTTTGCTTCAAGTGACAAGTGCACTTCTAATCATATATATATTCCAAGCTGAAATTCTTTGTTGGTGATAATTTTCACCCTGGGGAGAGGATGAGAGAGGATGAGAGAACCAACCTGACAGACCTTAATCGTGTTGCCTGATGCAGCAGTGTAAGGTGCTCAGACACTGCTGTGGAGAACCTGGCAAAAAAATCTATATGGATCAAACTAAGATAGAAACTGCACTGTTGAATAAGAGACAAATGACTCTTTATGTAACCAGATGGGAATGGAGTCTGGTGGGCTACAGATTTCCTATTAGAACTTTTGGTCCAGTTCATCATACAGGGTCCCACGATACTAAAGTCTCACTTCAGAAATCATTGCTGTATGTTATGTATTGACTTTTCTCCTCCTTAGGCTTTACTGCATAAAGAGGGGGGGGGCAGGAGGGGGGCGGGTGGGGAAGGGGGCAAAGAAACCCAAAACAAATGAAGAACACAGAAACCACAAAATGTGCTCTTAGAACTGCAGCAATAAATAATTTTTGATTAAAAGAGTATTTATAGTCATTCCTCTCTTCTCATTGGTGTTGACATAATCCAGAAATCACTTAACTTCACTGAGGAATGAATGAAAACTCTAATTTTTTTTAAACTGAAACCTTTCTAATCTGTTTTTCAGCAGATTAGCAGGATTAAGGTTTTCAAAGTACGTTGAAAATACGGTTTATGAGAACGGACGGGCTAAATCCTCAGGTGACATAAATCAGCTTACCTTTGGTGATTTCAGTAAATACAGTGTTAATAAGACTGATATCAGATCGCTGTGGAAGACAAGAAAACCGTAGGTAAAATATAAGCTTACCATCCGATGTTTGTAGGAAAAGCAATATGAGATTACAGAAGGGACAGGTGTGGTTTGTGTTTTTCTTATACAGAGATCTCACTTCCAGACTAGAAAGAGTACACAAGACACTCTGGGATTAGTTCAAAATGTCTTCTGAATTCCTTCTGGGAACTGACAGTAAACATTTTAAAAGACAGAGACTGCTAAGGCTTATTAGTAACACAAGTAAGAAACCACAACGATGAGAAGAGTTAGAACTTCCCAGGGGAGTGAGGCAGGATGCTGGATGTCAGGAACATGTTGAAGTGAGAGAGGTTGAGAGCACACTCTACCCTAGAGAAGAACATATGCTAATTGGAAATAGTTTTGAAGAAGGTAACTTATTTTAGTTATACATATGGAGCAATTAATTTGTCTAAATGGAGGGGGTTTATGCCATTTCAGATGCCCTGGGACATTAAACATGTTTATTTTAGGCTATTAGGTAGGACAGAGCAATGAGAGGAGCTATTCTGGAGTGGCAGCTGCAGTCTGGACATGATGTCTGTAGCTTCTCAAATGACATTATAGTGCTGTGTTCACACAATCAAATTAATGCTCCAAAAATTCTGATGTTTTCTTCATTGCAAATTAAAATGAGAAAAATGAATTCTATGGAAAATCTCATCATATTATGTCATCTATTTGTCCTCTTGACCTTTATTTTCTTGTGTGTGAAGGGAGAAAACAGTTTTTCAGACTTTTTGATGTACATGTTTGTTCCAGCTGATGCAAACATTTGTTAATCTGTCTATGAAAAACTTTCACTTACTTGAAGGATCCTTGAGTATCAGAAGGTCATTTAATCTCCCTCGAAGTAGAATAGGTCATAAGCAAGATGATGGATGTGAGCATCCTTGAGAATTAGTGAAGACACATACCACCAGACATGGAAATACTTAATGTATTTGGAATTGCCTTTAGACTGCACTGACTTCTCCCAAACAACCAAAAGCAGTTTCATAATCAGCATGTTTTCCCTTAGATCTGTTTAGTTCAGGTTAGAATAACTAGGGAATGGCCTCCAGCAAAATCCCTTGCAAAGTCAAACTTGGCCAGGAATGGATTAGAAAGAAATCACAGACTTCATTTTGCCCGGTATCTTGTTCTTGCAGAGGGTAATATACTCAGGTACTATATTTCTATATAAGGACCTCATAGTCAATTGTGGAGGAACAATAACATGACAATGCTACAGGAGATTTGTTACCAATTCGGTAATGGGATTTTATAGAAAGTATACCTCACTGAGGATATAACATTTGAGAACATGAAAACAAATATGGGATACACACATTTTCATTCATAAATCTGAGCTTTTAGATTTTTCAGTGCTTGAGAATTCTGTGTCATGGAGTGGGTATGAAAGTCAGAAAACAAAACTGCATATTGCCAAGATGAAAGATGGTTATTGTATATCAAAATATGCTGTCCACTGGTTTGAAATTTTCCTAGGCCCAGCTTTTAAGACATGATTTAAAACTGTATCTGGAAATTAGACCAGATTTGAAATACTAACAGGAACTTCAGAAGTTCATCAGGTATCATGAGATGCAGTCACTACAATTGACAAGGGCTACTGAATACCAAGTAAAAGGAGGAAAATATTTTGTTTACCCATGCCAATACAGACAATCTAGAGTCTAAATTAAGCATGATATAAAAATAAAATTATCCAAGCTATATGTCCAAAAGAATTTCCAACTGGAAATGTCCAAGAGATTAAATTAATGTATGGACAATCCAGATTCCCAAAAGCTGTTGCTGCCCTCAGCAAATGAAGTGTCTATTTTTCTTAAGAAAATGACACTCGCTATGATTACTAATTGGGGGTTATTTCTACTAAGAATAATTTTATATCCATTTAAATTTACTAAATTATTATGTATCATTGGATCATAGTATTTGTTTGCTGTCATATTTCGCTAGTCAGCTGCATGGTGAAAGCTACACAGTCATTCAGAGAACAAAGAAACATATTTTCACTTATTTGTTTAGCTGAGTATTGTCTTTTAGTGAAGTGTCAAAAAAATCTGCCCCAGAGATAAATAAAAAAGATTAAAAAGGCAAGCAAGGAAAGGTGTGGTTTCAGATGAGAAATGGAAGAAAAAGGGGAGCTGAGGTAGAAAGTCACACAACATATCTGCCTTTGGACCACAAGGACTCTCTCCTGTGGGAGGGACCCCAGGCTGGAGCAGGGAAAGAGTGTGAGGAGACCTCCCCTGAGGAGGAAGCAGCAGCAGAGACAAGAGTGATGAACTGACCACATTTCCCCATCCCCCTGTGCTGCTGATGGGGGGGAGGGAGAGAAGTTAAACCCAAGAAGAAGGGAGAGGTAGGGGGAAGGTGTTTTAAGAGGCACAAGAAGCAATGTGTGTTCTCATGGTGCTGTGCCTCTTCATACTAAAAATATTGATTACTGGGAGAAATAGGCTATTTAACACTGCCCTACTTCTGTTGCGTGTTGGGCACACAAACTTTGCCCACAGAAGACGAATTTGGATGAAAAAGTCTCTTCATGTCAATGTAGAGCTGGTTTTGAAATGAAAAAGTAGGGCAAGTACTCAAGATTAAAGAATTCTCACAATGAGTAATTTACATAGTAGAATGAATCATCCAGTGTTTGAGTGAAAGAAGGAAAGCACTTATACCTTCACATGTTCCTGAAGGCTCATTCCTTTGATGTCCAACACTGGTTATAAATAGGCCTAGGAGCAAGACAGATGGCAATGACCTAGCTCTGGGTGGTATCCTCTGGATGATGAATCCTCAGCAATCAGGAAATCTCATTCACTCAGGAATTTGTACAGTTCTCCAAATTCCTGAAGTAGGAAGAACATTGATGTCTCATTTTTCATATAATTGTTTCAAAAATAAAAGATGGGACGCTCTTATCTAAGGGGACTCGGGATGCAGTGTCAAAACTGAAAGATGAACCCAAGTATCTTAGAGCCTTGAGAGTGCTCCATTCTCTACACAGCCCTGTCTCCTGTGGAGCACATGCTCCAAAATCATCATCTTAGCACCAGGATAGACAATTTTATGTAGTATTTTATCCTTTACATTTATCAACATAATTGAAAGGGAGAGCATTTGAGTAACTTCAACTTTCAGGGTGCAAATCAGAAAGGGGGAACAGAGAAGAACAGGGATGTTTTTATTCCATGTGACCAGTAATGCCAGTCTCTCCTCCCTTTCCTCGTCTAATTTCTCACTCAGTTTAAAAAAAAAAAAAAGAAAAAAAAAAGAAAAAAAAAAGAAAAAAAAGAAAAAAAAAAGAAAAAAGCAATTCTAAATATAAATACATTGCAAATGTAAGGAAGACTAGTGCCTAGCTGCTGAACGCATCCACACGTAATTCCAGACAGCAGATATAGAGTTGTCATTATCCAGAGAAATCAGACTCTGGTTCATAGTCTGCAAGTGACAGAATAAGGAAATGATAATTAGGATGTGCAAAGAGAGAAGTAATGACCACAGATACTGAGAATTTTCTTGTTATTATAAAAATTTCCATTGCCATTCCAAATTTCTTTTATATAACTGTACTAGTTTTGACTGGGATAAAGTTAATTTTGGTCATAGTAGCTTGTATCATGCTCCATTCTGTGTCCATCTTCATGAATATTTGTGCCATAGTGGGACAAGGTCCACCTCAATGGATTCAGTAAAGAACTCAGACATGGAAGGACTTACCCTCTGAGTGGTTTCAATTGTATTAAGTCTTACTGGACCTTATGTCAGAAAATACCTATTTGCTGGCCGTTTCTCTTGATATCTGATGTGCAGGGGTTGCCATCTTTTCATATATTCTAAAAACAAAAGCAGATGTTGCAAATAGACAGTGTGGACATTATCTTCAGGATGGCCAAATTTTCCCAAAAGGTAGAGCAGAAGTGGAGAGCTCCTGGAATAGTAAAAAGCAGGAGATATAATAAATGACTGCAGCTGGTTTGATACTTCCTAGTCTGAATTTTCAGTGTTAAATAAGCTCTAAATAAAGCTTTTAAGTCCTCCTACCCTTTCACTTTTTCATTTGCTTCTGTCATTTTTATTTAAGCTCCCAGGACTAGCTGGATCTAAGAAAATATAAACAAGCTTTGTTCTTAAAGTATTAAGACTGGAGTAAACAGTGAGCAGTTCAATGCAAGTGAAATTAGAACTAAGCACTTCTTCCTTTTTTATGGAGGATCCATGCACTCAAAATGTTGAGAGTTGAAGCAAACTAATAAATGTAGTTCAAGTTATGGAAAAAAAATAAATCTGTTATAGAAATGTCTCCTTTCTTTCCCTTTACAGAGCTTTCATAAGTATTAGTAAAACTACAGAAAATGTGGAAGCAAAATCACCTATTTCAACTTTTCCTGCCACTGAAGGAATTTTCTTAGGTAATGACTAATTCTAAATTCATTAATGTGGCTAAACTACTAATCTAATGTACCTGTTTTGCCTATGTCTTAGGTTAACATTAGTTTTATTTAATTTCCAAAGAATAGTTCCTCTTTTTTTTCATTAAAATGAGGAAAAATATGACTACCTATTTCTGCAATCTGGTTATCCAGTAAATTTTGTAACCTTTGCCTGTAGCTACTTAGAGGCAAAGATACAACTAAAAGCATTGGAGTATTATATTGTCTCTCATTCATCAGAAAATCACTGTAATGCAAAAGCTAAGTGTTTCCAGGACATATTTTAGGGTGTTTTTTTTCCTCTTTGAGCTCAAATGACTCTCAACTTCCATGAGTTCAGCATCAAACCAGATTCTCACCAGATAAGCCAGAGTTTGTGCACAAGTTTCCTTTGGAATTCAGACTGTAATTTGGGTATTGTGTTATTTTGCATTTTTTGAACATTATGTATTGCTTGTCACACTCCATTCCTGCATATATTGGCAAACTCTGTGCAGAGGTTTGCTCAGTGAAGACAACTCCAAATCTCCAGTGTTGGATGAAGTTTTGTGACAGGTTGATGCTCCATACGCTGTAACTAGATACCCAATAAATGTGCAGATACAACCTGTAAAACCAAACAGAATTACACTCTTGTTTGTGTTTTTACTAGGAAATCAGATGGGTTTGTTTGCATGGAATTCATACTCTCCCTACTGCAGAGCAGTAGCAGGTTTTTCTTTTATGTGGAGCAGGTGGCTAATACTGAAAAACCTGTTTCCATGGCGTGAAAGATTTATTGCCCTCAAACTCATCTCAGAATATTTGCAATTGGTGAGCAACTGCTGTTTGAGAACAATTGTAGACATACAATGCAAGCAGATAAGGAAGAATCCATAGAGAGAATGGGAAGAACAGCTCTGTTACTTTGTCTTGGGAATTTTTTTTTATAAAAAGACCTTCCCAGGTCCCTACAAAACAACCTAATGAATAAAATTAAAGCTTGGAAATTTCTAGTGATGTCTTAGAATCTTGTTCACCTTTATTTATTTTAAATTCATTATAAAAATGTAAGGTTAAAATAATCTTGCCTGATCTCCAACAAGTCCTTGTTGCTACATCACATACAATTGTGCTGTATTTTAAAATAAGGTAATTTTTGTGCTCATGGCACATATTGAAAGACTGAATTGGAGCCTTTCTCACTAGTTATGTGTTTGATTATGGTTTTCCTTCTTGCTTGAACTGGAAAAAAGAGAAAGACACCGAGACAGGAAAAAATGAGACACTGAGACTGGGAAAAAGAGGAAAACCTTTATATTCTTCTTAGCCTAGAAAGGGTACTTCTTCATATTTCATGATGTTTTTGATTCAAAATACTGAATTTTGAATCAATGTCTGACATTTATTTAAAATGTGCTGGCAGGACTTATTTCCTTCAGGCTTCACACACTCATGTTGGCTATTTGGTTGACGAGGTATAATATGAAATATGGCAAAAGAATAAAAGGTAGGCTATAATAAGTATGTCTAAAACAGATATAACATTGGTTTAAGTACAACTGATGTGGTGGAGGATAGATATCTTTAAGCTTTTTCTCCTAAATTTATCCAAATTTTGAACAAGGTATTTGTTGTAAGAAGGTTTTCTAGGTTGCATCTGTAATCGAGAAAGGAAGCACTTAATATACATGCACCAGATGTAGATAATAAAGGCTACCTGCTCTCTCTTTAGCATTTTTTCAGACTGATATGGGCACTTGCTGACAATTACCTTGACCCAAACTAATAAGAGTCTAAAAAAAGGGACACAGTGGAGTTTCCTGTACTCTTTGTGCTGAGCCAAGGCTGCAAATGATGGCTTATCGGGTTCTGTAGGCAAAGCTGTTTAGAACAAAAGACCTAAAGCAGGAAAGCACATGAAGACATGTTTCGATTCCAGGGAAGAAACTGAGCTTGGTTGTGAGATGGAACATGAACATAAGGAACTGTTGAATGAGGTCTAGAGCTTGCAGAAAAGACAATAAAGAAAACTAAGTGTGTCATGGGGTTTTTTGTTTTTGGGTTTGGGTCTTGGGTTTTTTTTAGAATGTGACTTAAGTTTACATCAGAGGTTCTGCACCCTTTCATTTCCTTGTGTGAAAAGGCATATCCTTCCCACCTTCATCCATATTCAAACACTAATAAACAGATGATCAAATTAAGGAGACCCTATCAGCCAGAAAATTAAATGAATTAGAAAATCACCAGAGCTTAGTTTTCCAAAACATTCCTTCTTCCATTAAAGTAAACACACCAGCTTACTTTTCCCTCTGCTTTTCTTCCAAACACTTTCAGAACCATAAGATCAAACAATTAAGCTGGTGGAAAATCCCTTGTTGGTATTAGAAAAAACCTCTATTGGGAGGAAGACTAAGATAACAGCTGGTTATTACAGAACAAGATATTTCATTACATTGAGCATATCTGCTTGAGAAAAAAGTCAGACTTTGAATGCATTGGATCAATGATTACAATGGTATTGGAACAGGTTGGATGGATGGGGCTCTGAGAAACCTGGTCTAGTTCCTGCTCATTGTGGGAGAGTTTTGACTGGATGAGCTTTAGAAGTCCCTCCCACCCCAAAGTATTCTGATTCTGTGATAGTAAATGTACTGCTCAGCCAGTCTTAATGTTGCTGCTGTTACTCCTCTAACAACTTTTATACCTGCTACATCAGATAGTTAATTCCACATATCAAACCATCTTGGTCTTTCATGCTGCCCATACTCTCCTCAAAGAACATGCAGAGGCTGATCTTGAACTCGGTAGCCCAGCCTGCCCCAGAAGAAAGTTGTGCCTGGTCATTTACTTAACTAGGCTTCCCTTCAGCCCTTCTATTCAATAGGTGAACTTCCACTGAGAAAGATGCTCAGCAGCATTTTGCTCTCTTAAAAATATCCATGCTTATCCTTTCATACTACTGAGGTGCTTAAG
>JAWWEU010000125.1:70353552-70403571 GCA_035583155.1 Acropternis orthonyx
GGCCGGGGGAGAGCAGCCCCCAGGAAATCAAGTAAGCACCCTCTCCTGGGGGGATCCAACCACCTGCCACACTTAAGGAGGCACAAATTATCTGTGTCTATGACATTTCCATTCTTCTTGTCTGGGTTTAAAAATTCCAGGATGCAATGAATCTTGAAACCCCTATTTTTTCAGAAAAAAACCCTCAGAATAAGGTTGCTTTATTATCCCGCATAGGATGCAGAGCTTGTTTTATAAGTCTGAGGCTGTAAAACAGCCCTGTGACTGCATTAAAAAAACTAATGGATTGCTTCATCTAAGTTGTTCAACCTGAAATGATATACATCTTTTCATGACTTATCCTTCTTTAACCTCTTACTTGAACTCCTATAAATTACATAAGTAAATAAAATTAGGCATTAATTTTAAATGAAAAAATTCCATGGTAAATTGGAAACTCAGAAGGCTTGCACTGGAAATGTCAGAGCAAAACATTTCAGCTTTTCTGATGTGAAAGGTTTTGTTCCAGCATTTAAAAACTGAAAGTTTTATTTCGGAAAAAGTTAACTGACACTTCCAAAAACTCAATGTTTTCACACTTTTTCCCCAGTTAAATCAATTTACTAAATCCATGTTCATGAGTAATTTTCTTGTTTATGAGTACTGAATTTTTTAGTGACTTTACATTTCTCAGAAGAAAAGAACACATCATCCCAGCTATACTTTCTGGATTACTTCTGCCTTCCTTCTTGCAATTTGCTTGTGAAGTCTGAATTCATTAGGTACACAATATGTATCTAAAAACCTTCCTTTATATATTAATCCCTACAAGCTGTAGGATTGCCTATGAGTTAAAGGCACCTCAATTGATGAGCAGATGAAGGGACAAGATATTGACATAAATTCAACACCAGAACAAGCAAGTGTATTTTAAGGACGACATAAGGTTTTCCAGGGAGGGATATTATGGTTTGTCCATTACTGGTAAGGAAAGGTAATGAGAACATTCAGCTCTTTATGGGGAGCATATGGCAAGCTGGTAGCCTTGGTAGTTTGTTAGGAGCAACTAGTACTTTTATATCCTTTTAGCTGTAATTCCTCAGGGTTTATGCTAAATCATGGCATCTATTAGTTAATCTGTCCTGACACTTCAGCAACGAGATTTGGCTTGTCAGGTCAGCTGTAGATTTCCTTAACAGAATGGAGATATGGATCCCATGAACCTTCCCAATTAACACTTGGAATGCAATGTGTTTCTGCCATCCCAAGGAAAGAAAACTTGTGTTAAACCTGTGCATCTTTGCAGACTGCAGTCCTGAACTCTTTCTTCTACCACCATACAGCAAGGGAAAGAAAGTTTTCCCTCAGATGCACATCACATTTTGAACAGTCAAGAGGCTTCCTGCACTTCATTTTCTGCCTGGATGTAGTGAAAGTAAGGATGTCAAATCCCTTGCAGCGTTCTCCTTGTGAAATATAGGATTTTAGTAAAGTTAAAAAATTGCTTTTACTAACTGCTTGCTCTCCCGTGTTTTTTTACAAACAGCTTCCTGACCAAATCACAAGGTGATCGATGTGGTCTTTCAAAATCATTCTTCAGTGGCAGGCAGTTTGCATAAATGAAAGTTAAGGACTCAAGAACCCAAAGCAATTTAATTTTTTATGTGCCAAATGAAACTTAATTACTTTTCTATATTTACTGCATTGGATTTTGCTATGCCCTTAAAAAAAAGAAAAACACACAGAAATTAATTTCTTGAAAACACTTATTTACCTTCATAGGAATTTTTATAGGTATTTTTAACTAATAGCTACATTTGTTATTTTAAATTAGCCAGAACAATGGAGACTACTGATAACTCAAACAACTGACTTTGCATTTTCATCTGATTTCAGTCTTTTCATATATCTAACCGAACCTTTCTCATTAACGAATTTCTAAAGTAAAGAGATTTCCTAATTTCTTATAAAATCAGACTGAGAAAGTGTGGTATTTTTGAAAGAAGATGGTAACTTTATAATTTCAAAGTGCTTTGAAAAACAGAGTACTTGGGGACTTTTTCCAAAACTCTGAGCCTGATAATGTTCCCCAAACACAGGCACCAAGAAGCAGGTCTGCAGCTGAAACACAATGACCCTTTTGCTTGTTGTTTATGGAATAAGAAGGGGAAAAAAAAAAAAGAAAGAAGGAAAAATTACTGGTGTTTTTCAAAGAAGACATTCAAAAAATATAAGTATCAACACTTACTGGCTCAGCCAAATACTTGATTCATGACCTGGAAGAAATCTTTAAATGTTTCTGAGTCTTTGTCCAGTTACATGAGCAGATACAACAATTAGAGAAAGGAAATGATCCCTGGTGATACTTTTAAATGAGCTTTCTCATCTATATTTGTAAAAGCCTTTTCTACAGTCAGAGAGAGAAATGTGTTGATATTTGTTTCACTGCAGGATGACAAGGAAAGGTGTTTGGCTTTAACATATGAGGTGGAAGGATGATTTTAGTCTTCAAGGATCTGGTGGATGGGAATGGTCTGGGTGTCTTCAAAACCTTTTAATCTGAACAAATAGACCACAATTTTATGGGACATACGTTTCTCTATAAGATTTAGAGGTGGGTAAACACTGAATGACTTGAAAGAAAAAGTGAAACAAATCCTCCTCCAGAACCTGGCCAGCTGAATTTCATTCATATGAATTTCATTAATTTAACCACACAAAGCTGAAGAAACTCTGCCTGTGTTAGTGATCTATTATTCTTGTCTTAGAGATGGAGTTAATCTTGAAGTGTGACTAAAACAAGTGAAACTACTCCACTTCAGAGCAGCTGAGGGTCTAGGATCTGTTTAATGGCTTTTAAAAAACAAGCTTGGCAAACCAGAACTTTGCTGCTAAATACCAAACTACAAATCAAAGAACACATGAATACATAACTTTGGAAACTGCAAAAGGTCTCAAGCAAAACTGAAAAAGAGCAATATTTTCCTGCAATGGAAACTTTGTTAGGTGATGTCAGGACATGCCAAGAGTGCAGAGAGGATCATTCCAAAAGGCAGTGTAAAAATGATTGATATTGCTCTGAATCATAGAGCTTGTAATTAATAGAAAATTTATTTGGTCTTTTATATTTACTTATTTTTTTAAGTATTATTATTTTTTATTTTTTGCCTCAGTATGTTGGAAAATAGGCCTAAAGGAATGATTTATACACTGCTCTCAGTTTTAGTGCCTGACCTCAGTCTGCACATATTGCCATTTTCTTTTGCTAATGAGGGACTGCTCTGAGAGGGACAAGCCAAGAGCAGCCTCTCTTGTAAAGGGCTGGAATGTGTCACTGATTAAGTGACATTAATTTTGTAAGGAGAAATAATATATCTTATTATACATCTTATTAGATCAGATCACATAGCAGAAAAAACCCCAAACAAACAGAACCACAACCAAACTAAACCAGAAAAGCCTTTTGACAAACCAGCTCCTTCTCATAAAGCTGTTATTAAAGGGGAGCTGATGGGGTGCATATTCAAATCTCACTGTAATATGTTTGTGTCCTACTGTTGGGAGCCATGAGATGATAGTTATTGTAGGGTTAATAGTTACCTTGTTTTTTTAATTGTGATTTCTTTTAATGATTTTCTCTTCCCCAAACTCATAATTTTTTTGTTTTAATTTCCTGAAGTAATGAGTAAAATGAATATTCACCTGCCTGAAGGTAATTTTATGATGTTAGAAGGCTTATTACCTAATGTTTGTAAAGCACTTTGAGTCTCAAAACTGCCATGTACTATCATTGACAGTAGAAACAATTCTAGTGATGAATACTACTTTTTCTTGCTGAAAATGGGCCCTAATTTAGATTAATTGAAGCATCTTGTGCTTGTAACATGTATTCCTGTAGCTATTGCGGACTGAAAATTAATGTTTTAATGTTTTATTGTATACATTTGTAAACTCTTTAGGACTGAGACTACATTCTACATATTCATCTATTACCCAGCACTGTGAATCATGTCAGAGTCCCTTGGTGCTCAAATGGTAAATAATACTCTGGGGCAATTACATATAATAAAAAAGGTTGCAGTATTTCCTTTATAGTTGTTTGACCCCCATAACTTCTCCAACTTAAATTTTAAATGCATTTATTAATAGCCACCATGGAGTGTCACCATGAGCTTTTTATACACTATAAACATGCCCTGATTAATTATCTCTGTGCATTTGATACACTGTAATTTGTTTAGGATGAATAGACTCAGCTCATCAGTAAATGCTGAGTTCCTCCATATTTCAGTAGTGTCTAATCCATTAGCTGCACTAAAGTTTATCCGTAAGAATAAATCAATGAGCTGATGCTTACCAGACATTGTGCTATCCAAAGAGTTTATACTTAATAATATATGCAAAAAAACCCCAAACAAAACAAACCAACAACTTCTTGTGTAGTTTGCCACAATTTGAAGGAGATTTGAATTGCCTGGGGTTATGTAGCAGGAAGATTGTTTTCTTTGGTATACTGTCCAAAGAATTATGAAATATGTGTATATAGCTCTATTCTTCACTGATCATTTATGATGTCAATTTTTATGTTTGCAGATATTCATGATTCTGGGAAAAAAAAATCACAAAACAGCAACGACAACAACCCCCAACCCTGGAGATGGCACATTGGTTTATTTTGAAGCTATATTTCAGAAGCACAGTATCTTTCAGGTTTAAGTCTACGGTTTGCATATCACATGGGAAAAAATCACATAAAACTTATATGACCAGTTAATGTATAAAAACATACAGAACAGATGAAAGTTGGATAATTTTCAGTGCACCAGGGAAAGTGTTCATATTTCATATCAGATAATAGGACAGATGCTGTCATTGGGTGATAGCTATTCAATATATTATGTGCTCATTAGGTTTATTTGCTATGTATCACCCATATGAACATGTTAAACATCAGAACCTTGTCCCAAAGCACAAGTGAGATAAATAGAAGAAACAAGAGGGAGATGAGATACTCTAAGTTTATTACAATAGTGTTTTGACTTAAGCATGAGCATAGACTTGCCAGTTTTTGATTGCAGAATCTGACTATTTTATTTTGAATTAAAGATTATTGTAGCTTGGAAACCAGTTCCTCTGAAACCCTACTCTTGAAATGGAGACAGGTGTGTGAGAAATGGTGAAGGATTGTGGAGACAAGTAAGGTACCATGACTTTTAGAGTTATTCTTAATTCATGCCAGTTCATATTATGTAGCTGGCAGACAAACTTTTTAGGACAGGTTTCTGCTTGTATCACTTTTCCCCACAATGCCTTGCTGTACTTTTCCAGACTTGCATTCTGCCTTTAGATCCAGCAAACACAAATGTTGACAAACTCCTGGGTATATCAGGAGTGATGTTTTTGGTCCAGCATGACAGAATCATGTCTGGAAAAAAGAAACATGGTACAGTGACAGCTGCAAGTCGGCTTGTATTACACTGACTGCTTCCTACAGCATCTGCAGAGCAGCATTACAGGACCTTGGGTGGAAACTGAAAGCAGATACTGATGTCTCTTCAATGCTGGCTGTAACTTTATAGACAGCAATAATGACCCTGAAGCACAAAATTTATTTTATCACCTGTCTTTTATAGAATTTGGCCCAACAACTTTGTAATTTAAATGCATAGGCTTATGAACAAAATAGCTCCTAAACCAATGAAATGTTGGCAAAGACATAAATTCAGTACATATCCATTGGTTCACAGCCTTACAGAGGTATAAAAAAGGGCCTCAGAAAGACTAAGATAATGTGAAAAAAAAAATAGAGTCACTGCTCCTGTCCAGATATTCCTAGCAGAGCATTTCTCACAAAGATAAGAAAACCAGACCTACTCAGAGAATTTTCCCTCCGAGATAAAAAATAATTAGTAGAGAATAAGAAGGAGAATTGTTTCCCATAATGCATAAAAAAAGAACTTAAGGTATTCTTTATGGAGGAATAAAGACAACTTCTCATTCCTTTCTGGACTGCTCTCGCTGCAGTACAGGAGGCTGAGCTGCAACTCAGGGTTGCTCTTTGCTGGCATATGCAGGTGAATGAAGAAGAGAATGAAGTGAAGAAAACTTTGGCTCTTGCATGTCCTTGGCTTTTACATCCCTCCATAGCAGACTCAGTACAGCTGAACCATCTATGTGGAGTGCGGGATGAGATTCATCTGAAACAATAAAAGTAGGTTTTCGATTGAGGATGATGTGGATTCCTTGCTCCATTCCATTGTCTGTGTTAATTAAATCTTCATGGAGTCTAAAGCGAGTTTAAGGTGACTTATTCAGGTGTTGAACTTACTTTCATCAGGATGAAGCTAAGCCTTGGTGTGAAGTTTAAGTAGCCATTTGGATTCTCTCTATAGTCTTAGACACCTGTTGAGATGTATTTTGCTTTGCTATTGGGTCAATGAATGTCAAGCTATTACGTGGCTAAATTTAGAGGTAATTTATCCTGCCACAAACTGAGGCTGACGAGATATTTAAAAACCCCAGATTTAGATCTATATTCAGTAGCTCACACTTCAGCTCTTGGAGCTCAGTGCTTTTCTTTGATGCCAATGAAGTTACTGTTTCTTACAATGCATTCATGCTTGGCCTTGATTTTACATACCAAGGAAGGACTGTGAGTGTCAAGAATACTAGACTCTGTCTTCCAGAAGAGTATAAAAATATCCGGCCCATCCATCAAGCTGAGCATAGCACAACTCAGTTTGTCATGACAACAAAGTAATCTGAGAGCTTGCTGATAATGACTCTAATAAATGCCCTGGTGCATGAGAGGCATATCAGCAAAATGACAAATTGATAAAAGAGAAGGTTACACTGGAATGCAAATAAAAAGCTCTAGGTCTGTGTCAAGTATTTCTTCTTGCCTGGTAATGGCTGAATAGAAAGGAAATGAAAGAAATTCTCTTGACTGCAGGATCCAACCCACTCACAGAGAAAGAAACCCCTTACATCACATGCAAGAAGTGTTTGACACAAGTTCATCCACAACATTCTGAGGAACAAAAGGGTCTTGCTTTAACTAACTCGAGGTACCTGACCTTGGCTACAGAGTTAGGAGTCTTATATACATCCAGTAAAGCTTTCAGACACCAATTCAGGATCAAGGTGAGATGCTGGAAGCAGAGAGCGTGACTATCCCACACTGTGCTCAGCTGCCAGTGAAGGCACTGCAGCAACTTAAGGGTATGAGGCAGGTCAAACCGGGCCAAATTTGGTGTTTCATCTAGGCTCAAGAATCTTGAAAGAACAATTTCAATACTTTCATATTTTTCTGCTGCTAGAGTTAAAAAAACAAAGAAATAAAACAAACAAAAAAAAAACTCAGTTACAGTACACCTTTTCTCCTAACTTTGGGTTATTACACAAAGCTTTGGTGAACCCTGAGGCAGCAGGGGAGAGTAGGGTGTACTGCTGATCTACTGGTTATCAGGAGGTTGATCTCATGGATGCACTACATTATGAAGAAAGAAAATAATTAACACCCAGAAGAAATAAGCCAAGATGGTCTTGAGCAATGAAGTAAAAGTACATCAGACTGTTTCAAAATTTTTGGGAGATTTGAAGTTTTCATATGCGGTGAGCTTCTCTTGCATTATTACAACATATTCTTTTCCTTCATGGAAGACTAATGTGTTTTTAGCCACAGCAAATGTGTCCTTTTTCCCCCCTTTTCTTTCAGTAGAACTATGATATTCCTATAAACATTTCAGTGTGACACAGGTTTTTTTAATTAAAAGGTTTTTATTTGTCTTGTCTACACTTACAGTCTCTGAAAGAGCATTTCCATTCCTCAAACCTCTGAGATTATATATATGACTTCTTTAGAAGCCTTTTGTAATCTGCCTTTTAGCTTCCACATCTTCTGAAGACAGGGGCAGACTTCAATCGACCTCTTTTACCTTGATCCTCCTTCCAAATGAAATTAGTCTGCTGAGAAGTTACCCTAGCTATGAATATACTATAGGCAATCTACCAACTGTCCGTAACATGCTCTCAGCTCCAGAGAACTTCACGATCTTAAAAGATTCCGCAACTTTGATTTTGGTAAAGATTGTTCAGTTCCCACCTCCCTTGTATTTCTTTTCCATGTTTTGTTGTGGAAATGTGAGAATTCATTTCAAGCTGTTGAACTGCTGTCTCTGATGTTTTAGGAAGTTCTGTATGGGGAAAACTTATTCATTTTAATACAGATTGGATTGATTTAATCAAATGAATCAGAGAGACAGTAAAGTTTCTAAAGCCTCACCACACTTTTCTCATTCCAAATCCTCACTAGGATTTTCCTATATGCTATTAAATGGTAGGAAATGTGGGATGGACAACTATGATAAGCTTGGGAGAGCACATCCTTTATCCTGGTGTTGGTGTATTTACCAGTATTTTCTTTCGTATTTTTCTCACCATTCCCCATCTTCTAGAAGGAGAGTAAGGACATGCACAGTCCTCCTTCTTTGGTCTTAGTTACCACCTCTCCTTCCCTCTCTGCAGGTTGGCAAAACCACCTGATGTGGGAGACTGTGAGATCCTGTGCACCAAAGGTATTAGCAAAGGTGTTAATTTGTGCCAGCTCTGAAATCCTGTGAGCTGCTCCACAGTTCATTCCTACCCCAGGTTTCTGGATGGTTTGATAGTCTTCGCATTTGGACAGCCAGGGCAAGGGTGTGGAAGTAGGTGATCTCTAAGATCTTTAAGATGTCGTTCACCTCTGTGATTCTGTACATTTAGCAGACACTACTAATAGCATCTTATCTTATTGCTGAGGAAGGAAGTGTAAAATTACAGGGAATGAGTATCCAGGTGGGTGTCTAACTAACAGTTACTGTTTGTACCAGCAATAAAGTTTGCAAATAAAGTAGAAGCTTTACATTCGCTGCAGTCCTGAAGCCCAAGGAGAGACCAGTTCTCTGTCTGAGGAGACTTTCAATCAAGTAGAATAATCCTTCAGATGCCTGTGATTGATTTTCATTGCCCAAAGCCTATGCTTGTTGTGTTAAATAATGTATCTGCCCTGTGAGACAGGCTGTAATTCTCTCTCTGCTGCTAAAAGTGTTGTATCCATCTCCCAGCTGGGAGTAACACGCTCCCTCTAACAGCCTTAGACACAGAAATCTGGGGCAGATTATTAAAAAGAAAAAAAAAAGTGAACACAAAACAACATTTCCTTTTTGCATCCTCCCAGCTTTGTGCAGTAGTGTGCAGCTTGCTTCTTAATGAAGTTTTCTTGTGTGAATCTAACTTTCTTAATTAGGCTCTCCATAGCCTCCTGTAGTAGGGAGTTGAGCAGTTTAACTGCACACCATGGAAATAAGCAGCAAAGAGACCAGAGCACATTGTGTGTTGGTGGATACAGGAAAGAATCCCGCAGCAAAGCATTCTGGTGCCCCTGATGAAGGACACTTTATTCAATTACATGAAATGGAGCTATGTATGTAAAAGGATGGGAATTAGCACTGTTAGCACATCTTATTCCGATCCCGTTTGGGCATTAACCCAAAGTTTATGGGGAAAATATATTGGCCATGTATGGTAAAAATATCTTGACTCTTCTGCATGTTCCACTGCTGCAAGGTACACCAATGAGAAACTTAGGTTTTAGCGGTTATTATAATTTGTTTTCACTGTAAAGTGGAACTGAAAACAGGGAAGTAATTCAGAGGTAATTCCATGATCCAAATTACTTTTTGTGCATATATCGCAAAGTACAGTAATATAAATTCTGAGCTTAGACTGGATGGTTCACTGAGAAACAGTTTAATTTATCACATTAATTCTGTAATTAAAGCATGAAGGAAGCAGTGGTTTAATTGAATAAAGACAATGTTTATTTGTTCACACAGGTATTTTGCATCCTTGTAAATTCATCAAATGAAGAAAATGTTTGCAACACTATAATTGGAGGGCCTAATTTATCCTTATTTTAACTACCTCCAAATATATAAAAGTTGTTTGTTTATTCATGCCTGGAAATTGAGTAATTTCCTTCTGAGAAAAAGGTAAAGAGTGCAGGAAAGTTAATTCTTATTGTAGAAAGCTGTACAGAAATGCAGAACATACATTCATTTATCTCCCTCTATAACTGTGCCATAAAGCAGCACATGCTTGATTATAATTCTAAAAGAAAATCTTATCTGCAAACCATATGCTCTGTGATGCCCTTATGCAGATTGTTACTTTTGTCTGACAGTATTCAAGTCAAGTATTTTTAAAAAAAAAAAAAAAAACAACAAAGCAGGATAACATTTTGCTTTTTGCTTTCATCTCTCACACATCCCTGTACAGATATTTAACATTGCTGGCTGCTGGTGGGATGCATGAACTTTTGTGGGATATGGAGTATGGATGACCTTCCAGCTTCATTACTGTACAGGTCATTTTGCTTAATTTATACTATTATTATTTGCAGTTATACTAACCTTGCTGACATTACCTTGAAGTTCTGCCCCTCTATTCTTCTAGAGATACATTACAAAAATAAAATTAAATTGTTAATCTAAGAAAGTTTGCAGCAGGATGGGTTTGGTTTATTGCTTTTTCTTGTTTTCAATTTTTATGTTCATTATTTATTTGAATTAAATTCTCCTGTGGAGATAGTAAAGTATTTGAAAGGGCAGGTTAGAAAACTGACAGCTGGTGTATTCATCAGTCCCTTTGGTCCTTCCTCCTCTCCAAAGCCCAACCTGCACAACAGCCTCAAGAAAGACTGCTGTGCATATAGCCAGATCCAATCATGACAAATTACCTTCTGCTTTCTATATTCCTCCTTTTTTTTTTTTTACCCATTGATTGTCCCCTCCTCACATCATATTCTACTCTTTTCTCTCTCTCTTTTTTTTTTTTTTTTTTTTTTTTTTTTCCCCTTTTTTCTTTTTTTCTGTTTCATTTCCTACATATTTCCTCCTGGTCACATCTGGGGTTATTGGGCGGTAGCAGCTTTCCAACTTCAAGATTTATCATGTCTATAAAGTGATACTGAGAAAGAATGAAACAAAGTGAGGAGCTGAGACACTGTAGAGTCTAAAGTCATCAGGACATGTATTTGAGAAAATGGCCTCAAGTTACGCCAGGAAAGGTTTAGGCTGCACGTTAGAACAAATCTCTTCACTTGAAAGGGTTGTCAAGCATTGGAACAGGCTTCCCAGGGAAGTAGCAGAGTCATCATCCCTGGAAGTGTTCAAAACAACATATGGATGTGGCACCTGGGACATGGTTGAGTGGTGAACGTGGCAGTGCTGGATTAATGGTTGGACTCGATGATCTTAGAGGTCTTTCCCAGCCGTAACAATTCTATGATTCTGTGATTCAGACTCAGCACTCCTTGTCCTGCTTAGCGTTTGAAAATCTTGATAGAGCTCGTGTTTGCCAACTGATTAATTAGTAACTAAACAAGAAGTGGTATTTTCATTGTTGGAGTGCTCGTCTGGGATTTTTATGAGAAATGGTTATTAGTCTGACAGATTTCAAGTTTTTTCATCTGTGAGTTGATAATAAATATGAGTTCTGTGGATGACAAAGTGGCATGCAGTCACACATGCAGTCAGATACCTGCAGTCACCTCATAAGAGGTATCTGTTAAAGAAAATGAGTTTTAATACCAGTCCAAAGCCATGTCTTTCAGAAGAAGGAATAAAAGTATCCTGTCCATGTGATGGACCATTTCTGGGAAATCAGACAGACTGAAAACTGGCTTTGGACTTGATGTGTTCATTCAGCTCTGCCTCAGCTGTCCACAAAACTATGTGGCAAAAAAAGGACCATGAAAAATCCCCAGTTCTACAAAGAGACAATTATACAATAAACAAATTTACCTTTTAAAATATCCCTGTTGATGAAAATGGAATATTGCATCCAGTTCTAACCCCTTGTATTTTGTGTGTGGTCTTACCTCATTTTCTCCTCCAGTCCTACCTATTAAATGAGCATCTTCTCTATCTTCTCAAAATGCACAGTTTTATTTTATTAAGAGTCCATTTCAGTCCAGACCTAAAATCAGGGGCAGATTCAGAGATGTTCTTACTTTTCTCTAAAGTGTTTCACTAATCACACCCAGATGGTAATAAAACAATTGCCAGGGAAAACACAAATGTAATAATACTGTCACATAAATGAAAAGATGCCACAAATGAATGCATTTACAGATTATTTGCATGCCGAAAATACTTGAGAACAGACCAGTGGCAATTGGTTTGCAATGTCTCTGCTGGGAAACTCCGTACAATTATAATTAGTGCTCTGCCTCTTATTATTCTAACTTGCTTGGGAGATAGACTGCAAATGACTTTTTAATGGCTTTGGTTGTGTATTTTTCCTTTGTTATCAGACCATAACAGCAACAAGAACAGTATTCTCACACTCCTCAATCTGCCAAAATGTCCTCTGGACCAGATGGTTTTGGCTTCATTAAACTAAATTTAAATCATTAAATTACTGCACCGTATCCCATGTTATCACCTTGACAGACCAGGCAGCTAGAAGTTGGTTTCCATTGGTAAGTTTTGATTCAAGATAAAAATTTGGTCAATAGAGAATAATTTAAGTTTATCCAGTTGTTTACTTTATTGGTGTTTCCTTCTACCAAATTCATATTTCCAACTTCATTCAGGCATCTTACAATGCAAGATTGGTGATTATTGTTTTCCTTAGGAAGAGATGCTTGGTGTTGACAAAACATAGGATCAATAAAGAATTGTAGGGGATCAATTCTCTACTGTTCTCATGTTCCTTGGTGTTTCCCAGAGTGAGATCACCTGAGGAAATAGTGGAGCTAAACAAAAGATTAAGGTAGTTAGGAAAAATGAACGGAGTAATGAAATTCTAGTGCTTTGACAGATATGAGTGCAACATCAATAATGACTAAATGCATTTGCAGTGTTTGCTGTAATAATATAAATAACATAATGAGGTCCCCTGTTAATAAAAAAGATTGGAAAATATTAAAGACACCTTATTGCAATAAAAATTAGCAATTTCTATGCATTTTCATATATTTATAACACTATATGTGTCACTATAAAAATGTGAATGGCTTTGAAGTGGAATTTTGTTGTTTTTTTCCTTTTCTGCTATATAAGGAAATCATTGTACATATTAGTAAGGGGTTTACTTTTCATGAAAATTGACGAAAACAAAGTATGAAAAACCCTACCTATCTTTTCAGTGAAGGGCATTTAAAATATCCTCTTATACACAATATGGAAAAAAAACCCACTTAATGCAGGCTCTTAAATCAGGTATTAAACAGACAAAATAACAGAACAGACATAAGCAGTTGTGAGGGGAACTAAAATACTGCTATGGGGATCAGTGCAGTAAATGAATAAGACTTGGTTAATGATGCAATAAAGAAACTGAGGAGTAGAATGGGGAAGGCAATCTGAGAAAAACTCAATTTGTGAAGAAGGATGGAAAAGTTCCAACAGAGTGACCTGTAGCTCAGATATTGACTGCAGAAGACTGGAGCATATCGATCATCAATCCACTTCATCACTGAATAAGCACCAAAAACAGAAGGTGCTGCTTTTTTACATTTGGATAAACAAGGGCTAAGAACATTCTGGAAAATGTAGAAGTGAAAAATAAACTCCAGTGACTGTGAGTTTGATTTATGCTATATAGAAATAGGTAAATTTTTGATGTGTACCCAAGGTCACAGAATCATAGAATCACACAATAGTTTAGGTTGGAAGGGACCTTAAAGACCACCTAATTTCAAACCCCTGCCATGGGCAGGGACACCTTTCACTAGCCCAGGCTGCTCCAAGCCCTGTTCAACCTGCCCTTGAATACTTCCAGGGATGAGGCAGTCACAGCTTCTCTGGGCAGAGTATTTGACTGTAAGTGACTAAATTTGTAGAGAAAGAAAACTAAGAAAGAAGAAGTTAAGAAAATATTTCACCTAAATTTCCTAGACTGAAGAAACCACGTATAAATCCAACTTTTAAATAGCTATAATGGCAAACAATTCATAATGATAGTATCATAGCACTGACCATGGTGCTACTGCATGTGATCTCTTTGAATTTAGCATCCTTAGTTTTGTTGGTCTGCCATAAAAATGATATTCCAGAATCTCCGGGATCACACTTCTCCCTCCTTTCATCTTATTTTTCTCCACCTTGAAGTCAGCAGTTCTCTGCACCACTGTGGGAGAACATGAATGCTTCTCTAACATGAAAAAGAAAAAAAGGTTGTGTGGAAAATTAAGGCAATGAGAAATTAATGAAAATGCAAGTAGCAGCAGTAATTAAAACCCCTGTCTTTATAAAGATACTCAATGACCCCCTTCACTTCTTGTTCGTATTGCCTGCCCCTTTCCATGGCATGTGACCATATGTCTAACAATTAGCTCAGTACAGATTTTTCTGTGCAATTTTTATTGCCCTTATGTCAATCCTAGGCTGTATATTGCATAAAATTAGTCAAAGAATCAGTGGGAAAAGAAATTATCATTTTAATTGCAAATTTAAGTGCTGTGATCAATATTCCAAACATGCTGAGCTATAATATCAGAAACCGTACTAAGAATAACATTTATATGCAGCTATTCCTTTCTGACAGATTTTCTGCCTAAATACCATGCCCAGTAAGAAAAAGAAGACAAACAGTGAAAAATCTCATTCTGGGAACACACTGTGTGATCAGGAGAACAATGTAGAAATCAAAGATGTCCCTGAGGGATATGTTTGTCTGAGTCAGTTCAAAACCCTTTAAACTGGTCTTTCAAAAGAACATGATGCTCTTATTTGTTCTGTTTTGCAGCAATGTGCTGATTAATGCTTGTGCAAATTTTGAGAAGACTGGTTTGGCATAAGGATTTGCTTTCTTTCACCCCTTCTGCTCCCTCTTATTTTTATTTTTTTTTCCTGTGGACTCACAAGCTGACTAAGCCAAGATCAAACTTAAAGAGGGCACTCAAAGAAACTTTGGTGCAAAAGGAGACAGCAAATACTGAGGCTTCTGTTGTTGTTCCTTGTTGGGGGAAGGCAGAAGTGTACTACTCTGTCATAGCTCCATAATTACAAATAATATTTATAACTAATCTTTCACCAACACAAGAGATTTGCAGATCTGGAAGGGATTTCTGGGGACATCAAACCTCCCCTAACAGTGTAGGCAACTATATCACAGAATCATAGAGTCATAAACTAATAGAATCCTAAATATATAGTATCATAGAATCATAAACTCATAATTATAGAATCACAGAATGGCTTGGGTTGAAAGAGGATCTGAAGATCACCTAGATCCAAGCCCCTGCCATGGACAGGGACACCTTCCACTAGACCAGGTTCTCAGAACCCCATCTAGCCTGACTTTAGACACTTTGACAGATGAGGCATCCACAACTTCCATGGGCAACCTGTGCTAGGGCCTCACCACCCTCATGGTAAATAATTTCTTCCCAATATTTATTCTAAACCTACTCTCTGTCAGTGTGAAGCCATTCCAATTTGTCTTGTCATTCCAAGTCCCTCTCCAGCTCTCTTGTAGCTCCTTTAGGCACTAGGAGGTGCTCTAAGGTGTCCCAGGATCCTTTTCTCCAGGCTGAACAAATCCAGCTCTCTCAGGCTGCATCCATAGCAGAGGGGCTCCAGCTCTCTCAGCATCTCCATGGCCTCCTCTGGACTCTCTTCAGCAGCTCCACATCCTTCTTATGTTGGGGACCCCAGAGGTAGACACAGCACAACAGGCGTGGTCTCTCCGGAGCGGAGCAGAGGTGGAGAATCCCATCCTTTGACCCACTGGCACGCTGTGTGGATGCAGTCCAGGGTACAGTTGGTTTCCCGGGATGCCATTGCACATTCCTAGAGGAACAAACTTAAAACCAGTTGCACAGCAGACACTACAGAAAAACTATGTGCTCTTTTTAAGTAATAACCTCACAGTCTCTGCTGACCAGGGTGTTATAAGTACCATGGTGATGATCCATATAAAAAAATCTCCATCAAACAGCAAACACCTAGCAGAAGAGGTGAGAAGAGTGATTTCAAGCTTTCTTCACACAGAGTCCTACTTGTAGTTCAAAATATCACAAATATTTTTAGTAGAAAACTCACTTTAGCAGAGGACTGATACCACATACAGAAAACTTGCTGCTTCACTGTTTTCTCTGCCCTGATCTTTCCAGTGTAAGCAATGAGATTCACAAAATCCATCGCAGCAGGAGTGGGGAAAAAGCTTGCTTTAAAATGTAGCATGTTATTTCATCTCTGTGTGAGTCAAAATACTAGGAAACTTACTTTCCTGCAGAATATTTACCTGCCTTGGACAGAGTTGCAGGTTTTAAGTCAGTTTTAGAGAAAAAAAAGCTGCAGTCTGACATCTCTCAGAGTGAAGTGCTCTAAAAGCATATTGTGAAGCACTTAGAAGGGGAACAGAGTAAAAGTAAAGTGTCATCAGTAGAAAAAAAAAAAATAACAGAGAAGGGTGCCAGGAAAACTCAGCAGGAAAATATAGATAATATTTTGTGGGGAAGGGGAAAAAATTACAAGAAATAAGAGCAACCTGGTTTAGTAGGTGGTGTCCTTACCCACAGCAGGGGGGCTGCAACCAAATGATCTTTTGAGGTCCCTTCCAATCCAAAACGTTCTACAATTCTGTGATTCTATGACTCTCTGACATAGTTGCCTACATTGTTAGGGAAGGTTTGATGTCTATGTTCAATGATTCTGTGACACAGTTTCTGGTTTATGCCTAAGGCACAGAAGAACTAACTCTGCTCATTGACTTTGGGTCTCTGTTCCTCTGGTGGCTGGATCCCATAGAAATGTGAATCTAAGATACAGCTGGGGTATCTGAATTGAGGTAGTATGGGAGCTGCCAAGGCGCCACATTAAAACCCACTAGGCACACATGCAGAGGTGCTGAACATCTGATTACTGGGGAGGTTGAAGCTTGTTGAGGGGTAAATGGACTCACTGGCTAAGACAGGACTAAAATATAGACTGAAGGCTTTACCTGTGATGGAATTAAGCAGAAAAATGCTGTCACTAGCCTTGCTAGGTGTAATCAAAAAGTTGCTCAGGTACTTGGACCAAAGGGAATGTGTGCAGTCAAAAAGCCAACCAAACAAAAGAGTGAATGGCAGCATGTTCTGAGACTGTTCTGAAAAGTCAGGCAGCCAGAAAGACTGTACAGAAATCTTGGATACTACAAATGCTTAATTCTGCCTGTCCATTTTTCTGCCTGAGAGCAGTGTTTTGCAAAACCTCTGCCAGCACGAAAAGCTGGTCTGTTCTCCCCTCCCATGTTCCTGGCTCTGCACTTCTGCTGCTTCCTTTGTACTGTCAAGAACAAATTGAGTCTAAGGACATGGTTTCTCAAGACAATGTGAGACAAATTAATAAGCTGTCCTTATTTTCCAGAAGGCAATGTCTCCCTGAACCCTCCCATCTTCCCTGTTCCCTCTCATCTGCTCTCCCACTGCTCAGCCTGTACTTGCTGAAGAGACTTTTCTGAGTTAATATCCCTCAGTGAAAGGGAAGAATAAAATCCTAGTGAAATACTGGATATTTTTCTGCATTTTTACCAAGTTACATTAGTTAGGTGAAAGGTCTGACAGGTGCTAGAGGCAACACAAATGGTTGAAAGCTAAAATTATGCGACTAGGAGCACCTGGAACCCCCAAACCAGCCCCAGAATGGCTGGCATGCTGAAAGCCCCACCTGAGGCAGGGTCGCCACAGGAGTCCAGAGCAAATAGAACCAACAGCATGCAGCCTTCATTTGGTCAAGGCCCCACCGTTCTTGGTTCAGAAACATTAAGGGAAATGCAACCTTCTATTCCATAGGGAAGAATTTCAAAGTACCATGAAAGTGCAGGTCTGGAAATGTGTGTACATAATCAGTCTGAGTGTGGGTAGCTGATTTTGGACTTAGCTTGCCCACTCTTTAAATTAACCCCCTAATTTAGGTTGATAGTGAAGGTAACAGGATCAGAGGAAATGTAATTTCAGTGAATCTGGAATCTGTCTCAAAATATTCCACAAACTGAAGGTCTGAGCAGTCATTGCAGCACTGGGAGTTGTGTAGGTTAGCTGGTCCCAATACTACCTGGATCTCTAAGTGGCAGACAGCTGTACTGAGCAGGATACTTGAGCATTTGGACCACAGACACAAATCTTCATTTTTATGAAGTGTCTCATTCATTCTTCTGTCTGATAATCCTTACGAGGAACTTCAAAGTCCTTTTCTGAAAGGAGTTCCATAAAACTTTTTGATTTTCTTAAGGAAGATGAAGAAATGTATCGGGCGTTGCATGCTACATAATTCAAGGCTGTCAACTGGACAGTTCAGTCAACCAAGTCTGCACTACCTCCAAAGTTTGAAAGGAGAAATTTTGGGGAAAAAGAAAAGAAAAATTCACTAGCTTCTGTTTTCTTCTGGCAGGCATTTTCTTTCAGTTATCTAATTTAAGTTATCTTTACAAAAGCATCTCCTGCATCTTTAATGTTTTTTTCCCAAATCAGATTAACCTAGCAGTGTTTAATATGAATTCCACTCAGCATGCCAGTAGAACAGAAAAGTTCTTTTGTCTGATCTTAGACAAGTTGTCTAATAGGTAAAAATGAGATCCAAGGGGCAGAATATGCTAATGCATTATGAAAAGGATTTATTAGAATTTCCGAAAGGTATTTGACTTATCTCATAGCACGTTTAATACAGTTTCATGATTACCAGCCCTTTTCATCTTGTTGCATTAGAAATGCACGGAGGGGCCAAGGAAAACATTTTCCTTCTTAAGAGGCTGTTCCCATTAAATTGTTACTGCACTTCAGCTTTGCTCTTTGTTGTTCAACCTTATTAGAACTGCAAAATATTTATGTAGAAGGTCTAAACCCTGTATTAAACCCTTTTAGTTCTGTGAGGAAGCTCAGCTTGCTGGGTGACATCAATCTTTATAGTAGCCTGAAAATATACCCTGAAACTTCTGGATTTTAACTCAGTCCTGTTCTGTTCAGTGACTTATTTTGTCTGTTTGATTGAAATACATATGATATGAGTCCCTCAGGAACTTTATCCTGTGAGTAATAAATGAGTCTGCAGCATCTGCTTTGTTGATGTGTGTGATCAATACCCAGCCTTATGACTGACACTTATGTAGATAACAACAAACATCAGAAGGTATACAACTAAGAGTGAGATTAATATCACCTAAAATCAGACATGTAGTTATTTATTGTCATTACTTTGTGTCTTATTTTGTTACTTTTTTCTAAAATTCAAATTATTAACAGAAGTCAAAGAGATCTTAATGTAGTCACACTTGGATCTAATCTAGAGTTTTAATATTGTAGATTGTAATTACTGAGAATATTTCGATGAACTTTTAGATGTGAACATCCCAAGACAAAGGGGGTCTTGAGCTTTGTGGTTGTGCTGCTTTGGGTTGTTGTTTAAGGCTCCTTGGGAATTTTAAATATATTTCTCAGTATAGGACAGATGAGTCTCTGACAAGCTAACTTTCTGCAGTGCTTGGATAAACAAAAATTCAGATGTTGTACTACAGTCAAATGTGTTTATCAATACATATTCATTTAAAAATATGTAAACCTATATTTCTTCAGAGGCCTAAATAAATAGAGGAATAAATTTAATTAGGCAGTGTGATCTCTCCCTTACATTGTTAATGACAAAAGTACCCTCTTACAGTCTATGTAATTGCAGGATCAGGAACAGCAAGTGTTTGACTGTTGCCTTTTGCACTGACAGCCATTCTCTGTCTCTCCTGGTGACCTGCAAAAAACAGAGTTGTATGAAGTCCTCGAGAAAACAGATCCAGTCTGAGAAAATCATGATGAATAAAGCAAGATTTAGAAGTTTACATGGTCCTGCAGATGTCCAAAAAACTTGTCAGGAAAATAAAATATTAACCTCATTAGAGACAAAGAGGGACTAAGAACTGCATATCTAAAGGTGTTTAATAATTACAGGATGCCTTTAAGTCATATTGAATGGAAGGAATTAGCCAGCTGTAGTCTGGATATCATTACCTAAAAGTCCCTGCAATTAAACAGCATGAACCGAGATAACTTGAGACCAATCTAACCTCAGGTGGTGACTTCTCCCTTCTGATATTTGTGGATTCAAGACACATGCTTTCTCCAGTGTTTTTCCACCCCAGCAACTGACTTCAGACATGTATAAGTCATCATATTTGACTGAATTTATTCTTTCATGTACTGCAAATCTTTTTATAAAAAACCTCATTCATCTTGATAAAAAGCCACATAGATCCTGGAATTGCAGACTTTTTCTTACACAGTCCTGAATGGGCAGAAGTTCTTGCCAAAGCAGTGCTCTGAAAGACTTGTTCACATCTGTGTCCAAATTAAATTAAAATGGCAAAGCCATTGGGGACCAATTCATAGCAGATGACAGAGAGGAAAGAAACAGGGAAAATAAATTTAGAACTGACATTTTCCTTAATGACTGTTTCTTTGAACTTCTCTCAGAAACAGCTCATTCTACTGCCAGGGGCTGCTCTTTTCCAAGGTCTCTTAAAAGTCTGCTGAATTTTGCAGCTGTTTTCAAGCACTTAAACCATGGGGCCTAAATATATAGACATACATTGATGTACCTCCTCATAAATTATAATGATGAACAAATAATGCTAATGACTCTACTTGCCTTCTCCCAGTAGGTGTTTGGGTTCACTGAGAAGATAACACATGTTCTTATTTTTTATTTATTTTCACTAGCCTGGAGTACTTTTAATGAATAATGTTTGGTCCAGAATAACCTAATCCCACAAAATAGTTATGGGAAGTTTCTGTAAAAACTCTTCTCTATACAGTGACACCTGGTTATCTCAGTCACCCCTTTATGCTCTGTCCTACCCATATTACCTTACTGTGGTACACTAGTCAAAATTTCCACATTCACTCTCTAATACTTGAGTCTTTTATAATAACAATCTATGTTCTAAGATGCACAATGATAAAGCAATTTTTGGATTTTTCAGTCCAGAAAGTATAGAAAAAGTGTTTGGAGGAAAATGATGGTTTATCATGAAAGGCTGAATGTTTATCTCTGAGGATGCAGAAAAACCTTGGAAGAAAATGAAATTCTGTTGCTTGTCTCAGACCAGTATACCCTCTTATCCTTCTGCAGACAGAGCCTTACTAAGCTATCCTATTTATCTGTGTTGGAGCACAGAAACTGTAATCCAGGATTCTCACCCTGAGAATCACGAGGAGACACCTTTCCTAAATCATTCCCTGTGGAAAGTGGGTACTTAGGCACTTCTTATGAGACACTTTTTTTACCCCAGAAGAATCCTTCAGCATTTGTACTGGGCTTTGCAGTAGTGTCTTCACTAAAAAACCCAATTAATATATTGGTGGATTGAACAAACTGACTGTTAGACACCTTGGCATTTGCTAAAGAGAGAGCTGCGTTATACACCCTGCCCAGAGATTTTCCAAGTGCTTTATTGACTTCACTCTTCCTCATCTTACACATCTTGCAGAACATGTTTACTTGTGATAACCAGGGCAAGGATGAGGTGTCTCAGGGCAACAGATTTGCTGGTTCACTTAAGCCCTTTGAAGGCTCCCAGTCCCAATGGTGCTGTATTTGCCTTTTCAAACTGGTGTAAGTGAGGTGCGTTAGCAGATCAGGACACGTTTTAGGAAAGCTCATACTGCTATGCCTTGCACATGATATTGCTCGAGGTTCAAGAACTGAAAGATTGGTCTTGTGCCATCTCAGCTAGGAACAGGGAATGAAACGGACTCTCAGGTTCGTTTCTGATATTCTTTCAAAAGTGTAAAAGTTTGTATGAAAATCACCCAAAGCATATGAACCCAACAGCTCTCTGTGTTGCAGTTTGCCTCCCTGCCAGTCTCTTGGTAATCTTATGAAAATAACTTTTCCATCATGTCAGTATGTCCATTTTGGAGCCTGAATCCTGTGGGTCACAGGGTTGCCTGACAGTGGTCTCAGAGAGGCTAAGGTTAGAAAATCAGATGGCTTCTCTTTGCAGGAAAGATTGAGATTTTGAAACCTTCAAAAGCTCAACAGGGAAATGAGTTACAGGAAAATATTTGAAGCCTGGAAAGATCTAGTCAGTTGACAAGGGACTTTTTGGTACAATTTGATTTGAACAATCTCATCAGACTTCTTATTCCAAGTCCATAACGACTCTTTAATACATTACCCATAACCCTTTTTTTCAGCAAAACCATTAGCTCAGCTGCATGATTGCAGTGTCTGACCCAGACTCTGATTTTCCAGCCACAAATACAGCTGCTGGGTTTTGGCTTAAAAAGGGGCAGTGTAGAAAACCTCAGAACTGGGAACCAAATTCAGGCTTTCCTCCACTAAGCAGTTGTTAGAAAAGTAGACTAAAATGGAATGTTTTTTGTAAGGATTACTTTTCTCTTTTTTCCTTTAACTGTACTATTTTCTTTGTATGTACACAGCAATAGGTACTTCTGAAAGACTGTAAAAGGCATGACTTAAAAACTGCTTTTAAGCAGTGTCTGTGCACTATTAACTTGGAGCAGACTTTTGTTCTTTAAACTCTTTAGTTTAAATGTACATAAGCTTGGATTTTTCCCTGCTGGGCTCTGTGCAGAATTATGCATCTTGAGGTTTTCATCTGTACAGATAAAATTAGATTTCTGTCAACATTTTGAACAAGAAAGTTGCTTTTTTATTAGCATCTTCCTGGAAATAGTTTGTGTTGAATATCCCTGAGGCTGAGAAAGGTATTGAACTTCATCTACCATGTCTTAGAGGAATATCTTATACAGTCATGGAATTTATACTATTGGGAATGACCTCTAAGATCAACAACTCCAACCATTAAACCATCACGGCCATGTCCATCACTAAACCATGTCCCCAAGTGCCACATACACGCATTTTTTGACTTCCAGGGATGGTGACTCCACCACTTCCCTAGACAGTCTATTCCAATGCCTGTTCCTTCTCTTTTCTCTCTCCTTTCCATGATCTAGTTGGGCTGTATTACCACTTTTGTCCTACTTCCGTACTAGATGACTTGAAATCTCCTTTCGACCCATTTTTCTTTCAGCTACGTGCATCCATTTAAGTTCTTGATTTAAGTTTCTGAGATTTTTGTAAATGATATAGATATATTTGACCTGCAAAGCACAAAGAAGTGGCCTGCACTTTCTTTTTTTTTTTTTTTGTGAGGGGAAGGTGTTTGTTTTTTTGTTTGTTTTTTCCCAGTGAAACCTGAAATGCTATTTATTTAAGTCCACTGAGATTCTTTTAGGATGAGAAGAGCTGTAGTTTTCATCATATCAAGTTTGAAAGTCATAAAGAGAAAATTAATTTCTCATTTTATCAGCTGACTTAACATAGTCTGAAGAAAGAAACAGGTCATATGTACAGGAGGGAATGAAATTCTTGCACTTTTATATTCTAGATTTCCTTTCTTGTGCCTTGACATTGTGTGAGAGAAGAACATAAAACAAGTTTTGCAAGCTGAAACAGTTCTTTAGGCCCAGCTAAGTTCTAACTTAATTCTAAAACTGGATTGTTTAAAATGTCAGTGCAGTGTCTGCTGGCTACCAAATTAGACTTTCATCTATACCTGTTTTAATGTTGAAAAGGGAGACAAGAAAAAAGTATTCTCTTTATTACATACTACAAGACAAAATGTTCTGTTTGGGGATAGGTGAGACAAGACCACACATTATGATGCCTGAGGGGCAGAAAATCTGTCTTTCTGAGAACAGCCAGTTGATGCACTTTCTTCTGGAAGTAGGACATGCCATAATTCCATCAGTGGTACAAAAAGTGACAGTGCCATTTAATCAAGAAAGTAACGCTCTCAGCCTTAATCCATGGTTATCTGGGTGCCTCTTATCTCTGTGCTTGTGGAGAGAACTGCACGGATTAAAGAGCAAAGTAACTGAAATTATCTTGGTCCAAATTCTATAGGCCTGATAATAAGAACTTAAATTTGTTATCTACACTAGTGCTTAAGTAGTACATACCTTGCTATAACCTGTAGGAAATTGTGGCTGATACTCATCTTGAGACTGTAGACACTTAAATGTCAGTACCTACATTGTAAAGTAGATGTCTAAGTTCCTTTCATTGTCACTGAGATTTACAGAATATCGCTACTGAAGTTTTAGAGGTGTTCCTCTTACCCTGAAGTGACATGTACTTTGTCACCAGAATAACTCCTCCGACACCAGATTTGCTGAATTCCTACCAAATCTCTGCTGAGTGATGGGAGATTGGACACACAACCCCTTTGTAATTATTTGTGTTTTGCTTCTAACTTGAAAGGAAATAATTTTTTATATCCTCTTTTAATGTCCAAATATAATCCTTTCTTTATGAAACATTCAGACTTGTGTATCATCAGTTATTAGGTACTGCTTAGGAAATGTTAAAAGAAGAAAGGAAAATGCAGGATCGAATAAATGAAAGTGGGAACGAAAAGGCAAGATCAAGAAACAGGAGAAATAACCTTCAGTGATAAAAAAATAACCAATCTCTGTTACTTTTTTTTGTTTGTTTGTTTGTTTTGGGAAAGATTGGTTGCAAGGAATTACAGACTCTCCAGATTGCCAACATTCTCAAGTAATTACTTTTAACAACTGAAAGATGGAACAAGCAGAGATCTTTTTTGAGGGACGTGAGGGTAAGAGTACTTTCACACTTGTCTGCTAAACAGATTGTAAGGAGGTGTATCCTCAAAAGGGTTAAACTGATTATCAAGTATAAGCCTAGTACAAGTCCTTTCCTCACACTTTGTTCTCTGAAATAATTCTATTAAAAGAAGAAAATTTATTACATACATATCTTCACAGATTTTATCAATATTGAAACCTTTTAAACATAATATGTGATGAAATAAACCCTGCTCACCAATGTGGTAAAATATAATAGACATCAAAGCAGCTAAAAGCCCTCCTAAATCAATGTAGTAGCTCTGCAGCAGTTTCTAGAACAGAAGGTGAAAATCCCCTTAATATTTGATAAATGAAAGAAAATGTATAGAAGCAGATTTATAGGACACCACATTTGCACTCTTAAAAGACCTTCATTATGTCATTAATACCACAGTGATAAAAAGCACTTCCATCATTCATCAACAACATTGTGTCTCTCCTGTCGTTAAACAGATGGAAAAATCCCTGATCCAAATTCCAAAAACTTTTAGAGTACACTTAGTTTCATTTTCTTGCCCTAGGCCAATCCATTTAACAACCCACCATAGCCAGGTCGGCCAGGTCTTCAAGTTGAATGTTATGAATAAGAAGCAGATTGAAAGTGACCTTTATTCTTTCTCCTCCTTCTACCAAAGCCTGGCATTTAACACATGAGAGAATATAAAGACCATGCTTTTATTCTTTTCAAGGACATTCAGGAATTTTCCAGCATTGGTAAATAAAAAAAATAATAATAAAAAAATTACTTCTATTCCATGGTTAATTCTTTCATTATTTCCGTGGCTTATAGTGTGCTGATAACTGACATTTAGTAAATACACATTTGCTTAGAGCTGCCTGTCAATGCTGCCAACCATTGCTTGAGGCATTCTTTCAATCATTTCAGTAACTGTATTGCTTCAGTCTGTAAGTCCCAACCTCTGTCAAGAATACATTTTGTAATGTAACAGGCACAACAAGAAGATACTTTCCAAAGAAGGAACCTTAAGTTAAAAAACCCAAACGCATCAAAAGATGAAGGCCCAGTTTTTCTTCTGTTTTTAAATATCTGTTTGCTTCTTTGTTCACAGCAACTCCTCAGCACCGCCTAATGACACATTTCATCCTTCGGGTGCCAAGTTTCTGTCAGCTGCCATTTAACAAGCTGAATTTGGATACCACCTAAAAATAAGAACATTCAGGTAATTTCCCCTCCCCATCCTCCTCTTCTGGATTAGAAATAGCTACCTAAGCAAATGGTATAGCTGGCTGCAAAAAAATCCCAAACGCCCAAAAGAACCATGGGAAATTTAATGGTAGATGAAGAAAGCATGATAAAAGGAGAGGGAGGAGCACGTCTACCTGTCTCAGGGACCTGTCAAATTGCGATGACAAGTCTTCAGATGGAATGGGTTCTTGACAAAGAAAGAGCAGTCACCCAAACCATACTGCACTTTCAAGTATCACCTCTGTGTGTGGTTAAAGAACAGATGATCTTGGATGTCTTGATTGAACAAGAAAGGCATCTGTTTTAGTGTATTGTCATCCTCCCTTTGTTCTTTTCACTTCCAGCAGCCTTAGATGACCCATTCAGCTGACTTTGCATTGATTCAACTGCTCCTTGTAATTTTATTGGAAGCCATGCAATCTACCACAGGCGAAATTACAGTGAACTGCAGAATATCTGAACATGAAGTGCTGTGATAAAATGGTTTTTACACAGTAAATCCCATATTTATCTAGCAACGAATACCTGCTCTCCCAATCAACTGTTTACTAGGTCTTTATGCATCTCTTATTGATTATTTCTTTCTTTTCCCAAGAGGGAAGAGAACCACTGGGCTGATGGACTGGAGGAGAGTGACTGTTCATTCTGTAATCCCTGTTAAACATTGCACTTGAAATGGTTGATTAGCAAGATATTCATTAATGATACAGATGAATTTTCATCTTGTGTCTGGAATAACAATATGACATTAAAATTCTTGGAGACTTGTAGGTCCTTCTGATGGACAGATATCCCTCCCTGCCTTTTTCTCTTTAGGGAGATTTTTTTATCTTCTGTTTCAAGGGACTTGATTTTCTGTTGATTTATGTCTATTTTAAGGTCCCTTATCTCTCTCACTTCTTCTGCTTCTGCTTTCAGAACGTCTCTCTTCCTTTCCTTCAGGGGCCTATTTCTCTTTGTTCTGTCTCTCATTTTCTGTGTCTGACACACCTGCTCCCGCCTCTCTCAATGTACAGTGTGATAGATGGAACATGACTGGAGAAAAAAAAAAAGAGTTTCAGTTCTCCCTGTGAATGGAAAGGTGACCTGCAAATATCTGAACAAAAAATGGAAGAAAGTTCATTTTTATGTGCTGAATATTCTGCACACCAAGAGACACAGCACACTGAGAGACTGCACAGGAGAGAGTTTAACCACCTACTTGGTAGTCCATCCCATTAAATTTGTGCACAGTTTATCTCTGAGTATGGGTCTGTGTACACATATATATATATAAAACCATCTCTGCTAATAGAGGGCCTTATTCAAAACATGTGGAAGTTTTTTCATTGTTTTCAAAGGGGTTTGGATGCTCAAACTAATTTGCCTTTCCTGCTATGAATTCAGTTTTATATTGTTTGGACAAAGAAGGAAACAAGGAACCTGATCTTTTCATCTTTCACATTTTAAGTCTTCTAAAAACATTTGCAGCATTTTTATGTTTGTATCTTAAAACTTCAGAGCCTGCTTTTGGGAAATTTTAATGGTTTTGAGTTATTTTAGGACAAAATAAATACAATAACACTGAGGAAAAATATTTAGATCTGCTTTTAGAAGTTGGAAATTACTGTGGGCTTTCCAGAAAGACTTTATTTTCCCTAATAATATATATATGTGATTATTAGTTTTGCATATAATGTTTTGTGTGAGGAGGGTTGGAAGCCAGAGCTGCAAGGTCCTGGCTGCTGATTCAATAGTACAGATTTTGGGAGGTTTGAGATTCAAACTAGAGACAGCTGCCAGGAGGCTACTGCTATGGAGCCAGGAGGTGACCTTTGACAGGAGATTTCACAAACTGGCTCCACAACAGGGATTTTGCCAGATTAGAGACATGTGGGGACTACTGCTATGGTAGAACTATTCTGGAGCACCCAGAAATCACCCATGGGATCTTCCTGGATATTTGGAAAATGCTTCTCATAAAACCCTCTCCATGTTTTGTCAGATAATCTGAACAAATGCTGTTCTACAAAGCACTACATTCCAGATCAATGGGTAAGGGGTGATTCCTTTACTTTTTCTTTTTCATTTTAATCTAAAAAGTGTTTCACTGGAAAATTTCAACTAGCTGTAATAGAAACTGCAAATTCACTTCGCATATGCTCCCTCAGAGTCTCCAACTGGCATGGTATATAAGTAACAATTTATAATGTGAAGCAATCTGAGAACATTCCCCAGCAGTTAACACATGGAAGGCATAAATATGCATGAACCATTTTCAGGTTGTTATGTAGCACATTTTCATTCTGAAACAATTATAAAAAACATTATTAGAGAGATGTTAAATGTGTCAGAGAAGCATTTGGCAGAGCCCTTTACACAGAGCTGTTTATTTTGGGGTATTGCTGTTTTGTTGTGTTTGGATTTTTTTTAAAAAAAGCCCAATAGAATTGTATTGAGAAAAGATTATCAATAGTAATAAGCTGATTTCCTATGAGAGGATTCAACTCAAATGGCCTTTTCCCATTTGAAGTTTAGTTCAGGAAATCAATGCCTGTGTTTTGAGAAGCCATTGCCAAAGGTTTAAGGCTGGCCTGTTCTGTCCTTCACTGGATCCACTTAAAGTGAAATGTGCCCAATTCAGCTAAAGGACTGAGAATAGCAGAGCAGCCACTTAGGAGTGGAAAAAATAGTTTAAATAGTCATGAGTTCTGGGGAGTCCCTGGTCCCATGCACAGGACTCTGAGTGACCTCTCCTGCAGGAATATTGACATCACTTTCAGGGAATGGGGCAGGAGCTGCCAGCATTCCCTCTGTTGAGTGCTAGCAGAGATTGTTCAGGGTTTCTCAACAGGCTAAATCTGATTTTGCTGCTTTCTCTCATCACCCTGTTTTTGCAATCCAGTCACAGGGCTAGGTAGGTCCCTTATTCCTGTTGTCTTTCAAAGATCCCTCTCCTTTCCTCACACTTCCCTAAAGTCTTCTTCAAAAAGTGAGTTTGTACTTTTTCCAAGGACATAGGAGATATTTGGATTGTGGTTCTCATGAGCAGCAGTTCCTTTATTGCCTTGCTGAGATGGCACCTGGTGAAGCATTCCCTGTGTAACAACAGCTGAGACTGTTGGGTGGACTGAACAGCTGAAAAGTTTAGACAGCAGTTTGTCAACTGCTCCTCTCTTTACTGACTTATTTGCTACTGATTAACTTTCTTTTGTTCTCTGAACTGAATCCAGTTCCTTGTTATAATGTCCTAGTGTGTCAGGGAATCCTGCCCTGGCATTAACAAACACTGTTTCATAGAGTGTAATTCCTCCCACTGCTTCTGAGAAACTATCTCATAGTCTCACTTCAGATTCTCAGAAGCATTCTCTTAATCTCCAGTCTAAATTTATTTTGGTCCTTTACTTTTTCATGTCACCTCTTATGTGTACTCATAGATCACTTACAAAGGGCATTTGTGTCCCCTCTTCATCTTCATTTTGGTAAGACAATGGTGCAGCAAGTATTTCTCCAGTTCTTGTTGTACAGCCAGTCTGTTCCCAATTATCCTTTTCTTGCTTCTCTTACAGTTATGCTGCCTCTCTTTTCACAAATAACCTGACCAGAACTGTGTGTTGTGTGCTTATTGACACTTCTTCGCAGTCACATATAGCAGAATGAAGAATTCCTTATTTCAACAGTAAAAAAATAGAAAAATCAAGGGTTATATCAGCTTTTTATAGCTTCCTGTTCCTTCTCATCTTCTCTCATTTCCCATTAATAAACTCTCAGGATTTAACTATACTTTTTCTCAGTAAATGTACATTTCTTGTCACTTGCACACCCACACTTTTTTAGTTTCTATTATCCAGTAGTTCAGCAGGTCTGTTTCATCCCATCTGACATTTTTCTCCTCAGTTTATTGACAGCACTGCCTTACTTGCTGCCAAACCAAATGATCAATTTTCTACTTTTTGTGCCAGGGTCACTGATGAAAATATCAAGCAAAATTAGGCCCAGTGCTGAGCCTCAATAAATCCAGCTGAAGTGTGCTTCCTGACAGGAAGCTCTGCCTGTCATATGATCCATTCCCATATGCCTTTTAATGGGATCTTTTGAACCTGACAGCTTTTTAGCAATTCCATCTTATTCTGCTTTGGTAAAAATCCTCCATGTGGCTCAGTACATGAAATGCTTTATTAAAGTCCAGAGAGATGAGAGTGTGAGCACTGCCTGCCTATGGGACCTCTGAAGGTCCTGACCATGAAGAAGAACTGTACTGTGCAGTGACCAAGCACTGGAACAGATTTCCAAGAGAGGCTGTGGCATCTCCCTAACTGGAGTAATTCAAGAACTGCCTGGACACAATCCTGTGCCAAAAGCTCTTGGATGACCCTGTTTAAGCAGTGAGGTTGAACCAGATGACGCATTGTAGCCCCTTCCAACCTCACCCATTCTGTGATTCTGTGAGCCTCCCTGCCAAGGCAGAGTCACCTGGAGCAGGTGACATGAACAGAGGTGGATTCTGAATGTCTTCAGGGAGAGAGACTCCATGATCTCCCAGGACAGCTGCTCCAGAGCTCTGCCACCCCCAATGTAAAGTAGTTCTCCCTCCTGTTGAGGTGGAAGTTCTTGTGTTTCAGTTTATGACCATTGCTCCTCACCCTGTTGCTGAACATCATCAAAAAGAGTCTGGCACCATACTCTTGCCATCATCCTCTTGGCACCTACTTTTGAGATATTTATATGCATTAATGAGATCCCCTTTCAGTCTTCTCTTCTGTAGATTAAATAGGCCCAGGTCCTGCAGTCTCTCCTCATTAGACAGATGCTCCAGTCCATTAAGGATCTTTGTGACTCCACTGGACCCTCTCCAGTAGCTCCTTGCCTGTCTTGTACTGAGAAGCCCAGAGCTGGATACAGCACTCCAGGTGGAGCTGAGCAGAGGGGAAGGATCAGCTCCCTTGTCCTGTTGGCCACACTCTTCCCCAAGCACCTCCAGATACCACTGTCCCTCCTGGTCCCAGGGCACACTGCTGGCTCATGGTCAAATTGTCATCCCCCAAGACTCCCAGGTCCTTCTCTGCAGAGCTGCTCTCCAATAGGTCAGCCCCAACCTGTCCTGGTACTTGGTGTTATTCCTCCCCAAGTGCAGAACCCTGCACTTACCCCTGTTGAACCTGTACCCTGGGGGGGATCACCACTCGTGACTAGCTGCCAGCTCGATTTAATACCATTCACCACCACTCTTTGGGTTCATACTTATTCTCATAAATGTTCCCTGCATTGTAGTCACACGTACTAAGACAGGTAGAGAGAATATTTTGTATTTGGATTCTGGAGCACAGTTGAGGAAATGCATATCTTTCTTTGCCCTCTGTTTCCTTTGGGAGCTTCTTTTACCCTCTTATGTTTTTCTTAAAAAAAACAAGAGATCAGTACCCCATTCCTCCTATGTTTTATCAGAGTTGCCTGAACAGATGGCAAAGTCTCTAGGGCAAAATTTACCTCAATTATGTGCCTGAACTGGGTGTATTTTTTGCTTACTGATAGTAAGCAAAGACAAAAATGTTAATCCCACCTCCTTCTTTGTTCACTGAAAGAGGTGAGCTGATATCAGGAAATACAAGATTAGGTTTTTAATTATAAATTAGCATGAAATTAACACAATGTACTGGTAAGAACTAGTGCTTTATAAAAATTTTGTATAAGTTTCTGTCTAATAATTTGCATAGAAAAACTTGAAAAGTATTTAAAAGCAATGGAATTATGTTGTTAAGAGAATTTCTTTTTTAATTTTTTTTTAAAATCCGAGCCATGGAAATAGAAAATGCGGAGTCATATCCACAGGTTCATGGAAGGAACAAACTATAATTTTAGTATGTTATGAGAAAGATAAAATACATCTTCCAGAACACCACAGAAATGACTCTGTTGCAGTTGTGTCTGTGGCTTATATGACTTGAACATTCCAAATTCCATTTTGTAGCATCCTTGATGTTTTCTTCTATCTCATAAATGCCCAGTAAAACAGAAGCAGCTTGTATTTTCAATTCAGCGAACTGCAGTTATATGCTGGGATCAGATTGCAAATCAGTCATATTTTTGTGGTATACTTCTGTAGGTTGAGGTTTTATCTAGATTCTCTCACTGAAAAAACTTTTGAATCTCCATCCTGATATTCTCCTTACTTCAATATGAAACTTTACAAGAACCACTTAATCCACAAACAAGTGATTGTATTAATGCTATTCTGAATTTTCTGAATTGCCCATTCATCCTAGGGTAGAGATTTCTCCTACACAAAAGAGCTTTTTAAACAAATAAGAGTAATTACTTACTGATCATTTATCTAAAAAAACAATATAAGACAATAAATTTAAAAGCTAAAACCCAAACATACTTAAAATCTATGGAGCCATGCTAAATAATTTGCCTGAAAAGTTTTAATTGGTATGCTTTTGGTTTTCATAGGTTTTTTCACAGGCACTCTCTGAAATCTGATGCCATGGGAAGTTCCCTAATTTTCAGATGTAACAATTGGCATAATTCATTCTAGATCTGGGTGAAAAAACAGCTTCTCGCTCCTTCTCCACGCTGAAAAATGAGGATCAGTGAGAAGAGGTGTGGACATGATCTGGTTATAACTGGAATAGATGCTGGGAGCAGGAAGGATGAAATGGATATTGCAACAAGTGAAAATATCAACAACATTGCAGGGAATATTTGCAGTCACTCAAGTGATCTATTTCACTTCAAGTGTTTCATTTTTGGATTGTTTGATACCCTTGTGTCAATTTGTCAATTTAAAAGTAAAAATGCCATTTGAGTTGGAAAACGGAAGAATATTAATTGCAGAATGTGAAAAAATAAAGACGTTGCATCCTTGTTCAGACAATCTCTACATGCCACAAATTTATTAGACTCAGAAATGTTTATGTGACTCTACCTTAATTCTGAATGTGCAAACAGAAGATTCTGAAAACTGCACGTAAATTTAAACTACAATTGAGAGGGAATTTAAGTTTCTGAGCCTACAGATCGTTATGCAGAAATTCCTCTTGGCCAGTTCAATACCTGACAGAAGGTAATGATTCAGATCACAAATTCAAACACCTGGTTGTGGGCCATCTGTGTGCAGTGGTGCTTTCACTCCTGTCCTGCTCACCAGGGATTGACTCAGCACATTCAGGGCAGTATAGAGAATTAGCTGTCAGATCATAGACTGGCATCCAACTCATGTGAACCAAATGCCTCTCTCAATTCCACTGTGTGGGCATAATTCAGTAGCCTAAATACATGAATCTAGCATTGCTTGTCATGTTGTGGAGCGTTCAAGGCATCTGCACAGTGGCTTAAAAAAACAACACTGGAGCTAGGGGTGAGTGCTATACTTCTGGAGCAGCAGCTGGAATCTAGAGGAGCTATTTTAAGGCTTCTAGTAGTAGATGGACTGATTGTGACAGGACAAGGGGCAATGGTTTTAAGCAAAAAGAGGGGAGGTTTAGATTAGATGTTAGGAAGAAATTCTTTACTGTGAAAGTGGTGAGGCACTGGACCAGTCTGTGCAGAGAAGCTGTGGCTGCCCCATCCCTGGAAGTGTTCAAGCCTAGGCTGGATGGGGCTTGGAGCAACCTGGTCTAGTGGAAGATGTCTCTGCCCAAGGCAAGGGGGTTGGAACTAGATGATCTTTGAGCATCCTCCCAAACCAAACTGTTCTAGATACCTGTGTGTTGGTAATGAAGTTGCTCCTCTTGACTGTTATCTGTGTGAGTTTAGATGCTCAGTTCACACCTGCCTGGTGTCTTCAGGTGGTCTGAATGCTTCCCAGAGTGACTACAGGTTTGCTGTACACTCTTAGATACAATTTGGATGCAATGCCTACAGGCACTCCTTTTAATCAACTTTTTCCTACCTAAAGCCATTTTGGATCCACAGAGCAGCTGTTCAACCTGAACCAACTGTTTTAAACACAGGTTTCTACTACCATGAGAGATGCTTTAAGGCATCCCACCTGGCCTCAAAGTCTCCCATATAACCTTTCATTGAAGGTAGCCATGGTCTTGTATCTTGAGAAACCCACATGAAAGAGAGGATAATTTAATCAATTCTTTTCCCGTTTCATCATTATTTATTTTTCCTCTTGCCTTGAGGGGATTCAGACTTGCATTGTCCATTTTGTTGAATAATACCAAATAGATTGAAGGGAGCGCAGGATTACAGAGGACTCAAGTCTGTGTTGAGCTGGATTGCTGTACAGCAAAGTGTTCACAGTTGATAGGGCTGAAGGAGGTGAAACAAAGAAGAGTTTAACTCTGGAGCCCTCAGATAAGACAACCAGAGTGGAGATGCTGCTCTTTTGGATTAGTTCTGTTTTCTTATTTATTAACTTTCCATTTTATACTGCACATAATGAAACCAGAAGGCAGGACTGGGTACCTTGACTTCTTCATCTTCCCAAACAATCAGAGATTTCTGTTCCTATAGGGAAAAAAAAAAAAAAAAAAAGCCTTGATGCAACAGATGAAAACACTCAGAGCCACATGAACACAAATATCTGCATGCACATGTGTGTGTTTGTATGTGAACAGAAAATCCTGGGCTGTGTGGCATGGTGCTCTGACAAAAATGGGGAAAACAAAAAAAATCAAATATTCATGTTGACGAAACCACACAGGGTCTGATGTCCCTGCCAGCTCAGTGTCATCAGTATGCAACACCACCAGCAAGCTGCGTGTTTGATCTCTTTTACAAGCTGTTGGGACAGCTGATAAAAGTTTGAAAATAACAGTTTTTTTCATTTTCATGGTGAAATTTATGTCTTGCACAGTTTACTTCCAGTGCCAAAGAAATATAAAACATGCAAATATAACCCATGAAGAAGCACAAGCAGATCTGCCTCCATTTTAGTGATTTTTTTTTAAGCTCTGTAGCAGCAACTTGTGCGTACTGTTGCACCTCTGATGCATAATGAGGCTCCATGTTAACCACTGCATTTTTTCAGACCTGGTTTAACCTGCATTAAAGCATCCACCATGGCATTTACACCATCATATTTACTGCTATAATGTAAGAGTTCCACTTTCAAAATCTCCTCTGTCATAGCCAGTTTTCATGTAGCCCCTGTGACAGAAATCAGACCAAGAGGTGTCACAGACATCAATGCACATGTTGTGGTGCAGTCAGACTGCTCAGAAAGGTCTTATTTTAATGCCTCCATCACTCCTAGCCCATAGTAGAATTGGAGAGTTGTGTTTTATTTGCATTTTTTCCTTTCCTTTAACTTTCTCAGGGAAAAAAAGCTGGTGAAGGCTATCAAGCTTTAGCCATTTTGTTGCTTTGCCTTTGTTATTTGCCATCAATACAAGATTTTATTTTGACAGGTTCATATTCACCACGATAGAGAGCTGCAATGACTTGCCTATTCACATTGGTGAACTCAGAAAATTACTTTTGTTCAAACAATTCTTCCTCCTGCTGGTTTTTGAGCATTAGGCATTGACTGCCAACTGCCACATGGATATTTATTCTTATTGTGCTTTTTTTTTTTTTCTTTTATAAACTCCAGAGTTCACAATGTTGGGGTTGGGGAAGCAAGATTATTTTCTTTCTCCTTCAGATACTTGCACATCCAGAATCATGTACAGGCAGAGCATATCTTGCTAAAATAATGTGTATTAACTTCGGCAGCTCTGAATTCACAAGACAAGCTTAATAAAGATTTTGCAGCCCTGTCAACGTGTCAGAAGGACTGGCTGAAGAGGTTGTCTCTGAGGGTTGCCTGCTTCTTGAGTCAAGGTCACTTACAATTATTTTCCAACACAGTAAGGAAGTTCTAACCTTTTTTTTTTTTTTTTCTCCTTTGCATGGGAATTAAAAGAACACTTCTTGGTGTGTGATAGTAAGAAAAGGTTCTCTCTTTATCTCTGCCCTTCCAAGGTTCAAAATCAAAGGTTCATATCAAAGGTTCTGGGGTTCAAACCAAAGACTGTTTCTTCTGGTCATGGTCAGGGCACATGTCAGAGATCAGAGATGTAAGTGCAGTTTTCAGTCTGGCTTTCAACACCTCATGAAGGCCTCCTTCTGGTTTTCCTGAGATTTAAGGATATTTTATAAAGGAAGGTTTCAACAAAACTGGTGTATAAAAAAGTTTCCTTGCCAAGAAATCAGTGTTTTGTCACAATTCTCTTGAGTTTAATGAGATATCCAAGCAGCTAAACAGAAGCATAAGTTTTCCATGCCATTTTCCAACAGTGATACCATCCGTCATGTCACCAAGAACTGTAAATGATCAAAGAACAGAAATTAAAGATGAAAGAAGCCTATGATTTATTTATTTTGATTTTTACAAGCTGTAATAGAAGAAAGTCTAAGCAGTGTCCCTTTGCCCTTGGAGGAAAAAATCCACGCAGGGAAAAATACAACTAAAATAAACCCCACAAAGAAAGACACAGACCTGTCTTCAGTTCTAACAGACCCAGTGACCTGATCCTGTAACAGACATATGAAAAGAAATCATTGATTGTCCTGCTCTGATCACAACCATACATGTGACCGTCCATAACAACAGCTTTGCATTATCTACCATTAATTACCCCTCAGTCTTGAAAAGTGGTAATTTGGAGACAGACCCGTAGACCTTGGTGGAAAAAAATCTCTCACTATAAACTGCAAATACTATTTTAAAATACAACTGAAATGCTAAACTAGTTGTTAGATGTATAAAAAAGGTATCAAAATCCAAATGCGGAGGTGGTTTAGGTGTAGCACTACATGAAGCAATGCTACATAAAGGTCTCAGTCTGTACTGGAGAAGGTGTTCCATAAATGCTGAAGGAGTGTGTCGGGAAACCTTTTGATAACAGATCCAAAGATGTCCTCTCTGAAAAGTTATCTGAGAAATTACTTTATCATTGAAGGCTGGCATCTGTTTGTGGAACGTGGGTCTGCTGATTAGTAAGGATAGGAGCAGATTTGTAGGAGCAGATTTAATCTGTCCAGATTTACAGTCTAATAAGAATAAAACACAGTGGTTTGGGATATAAATTAGACATTTTTCTCACTAGTAGTAGAAAATAGTTCTCAGAAGCTCTTGAAAGCTCACTGAGAATCTAGACTCAGAATTGCTGGGATCCCTTCAAATCAGATTATATTGTCAAATATGAGCTTTTGGTTTGTTCTTGCAAGACATTCTGGCTTTTAAGATGAGAAGGGTCTGGGTTGCTTTAGCACAGCTTTGTAATTGGGAGTCTATGAATTACTTTCAACATATTTATGATGCCTAAAAATCAACATTAGCAGAACAGTTTCAGCTAAATTTCATGTTTCAAGGTTTCAGCCTATTACCTGAAGGGGTCAGCAAGGCACTTAGTTTTCTGTCTGCTCTATCTTTTTAATCTCCCTAAGCCTTTCACAGTCACTGCCATAATCCTGTTGCTGATACGGCCCTAAAAATGATACTGTCCCTGTTTAGTCAGGGGATTTCAGTCCCAGAAGGCTGTGTAGTTCTTTCAGGGACAGGTACCTTATTTACCTGATGTCTTCATAATCTGTCTTCCCTTTGTACTACCTATTTTTGATACTAATTTGTATGATATTTTTAGAGTATTTTGTTGATTATGAGCCTGCTGTTAAATTCCTGAGATGTCTTACGGGTTAGTTCAACCCTCAGTTCAAATCAGATATTACATTTCCCCACCCTCTTTACCTCTATTAGCACAGGATCCTGTAAACATAGAGTTTTGATCTCATTTATAAACATAATTTTAGTCTTTTACATATATATATGTTCTTGCCTCTTTTATGTGTCTGTATACAAACAGACATGGAGTCACTTTTTCATCAGTTTTTGCACATTGATTTTTGAGTAGGTGATGCTGTCAACAGGAAAACCTTAGGCCAAATTATGTGGGTTTATGACCAAACAACTCCTCCCTAACTGTCCTTTAAAACAGTGTCCTAGACCTGTACCCTGTTTGCTGTGCGTGCCAACAACAGTCCTTTTTCCTTTAGGAGGAGAAAGTGAGGGATAAGCATTATTTAAACTCAAGGTGCATGTTCACCCACCCTGTTAGGATTGCCCACAGATACAACACAATCTGGTGTTTACAGAAAGGTTTCCAACAGATGGGGGAGGGAAGTTCTGGAAATGGTTTAAAAAGCAAATAGGAATGAGAAGCAGCTTGATTTTAAGGAAGAGCTCAGTGTGTTTATGGAACGTGATTTATGGCTCTTGCTGTACAAGGAGATGTGTTAAACAGGTCAGGAAGCCCTGACAGCCCTTTATTCCTGGCTGGAAGAAACAGAGGCTTGTGAGGCCCTCCCCCCATGGCTGGGCATGTTTACCCCTCAAAGCTGGGGAAGGGGTTTTCCCCTCTTTCTGTGTCATTACAAACTGGAAAAAAACCCAAATGGTATATGACTTATGCTTTAGCAGCCTGAGGTTCCAGGAAGGTGTGTGTAGGGAGACGTGTGTTGCAGAACACCCTGTAAGTCAGTGCCCCAGAAAAGGAAAAATTGGCACCATGACTATTTTAATGCTTTCAGGTGCTTCAAAATATCTTTTAAATATGCCCATAATGGTATTGTGCTCACTTTTAGGACAACTAAGAAATTTTATTAAGATAATTGTGTGATATTAAATATTTACTCCCCAGTTAAACGCAGACCCCACACTGGATGGATCCCCCATACTGACCAAGCTGTACAAAGTTATGGGGTGGTGGAAATCACAATGAGCAAAGCAGTTTTCCAGGTTCTGTGATAAAGTTTCTAAACCAAATGGAAATTTTTCTAAAAAGGATATGTCCCATAAGACTGTGATCAGATTGAAGTACAGTGTTTTATACTTTGAATATCTTCTTGTTTTAAATATACTATATAGTTTGAGTCAAATTGATGAGTTTTCAGAAGAAAGCTGTGAAAGCTTCTACTTCTAAAGTGTTGAATGCTTTCCTGCTGATTTCTGTATCACTGGACAAGAGAAATCAAATGGGAGATTAAATTTCAAACAAAAATCCTTTTAATTTTGCCCCCTTACAATTATACTTATTTTCAGTAGCATTTTACCTATGTTTTCAATTACATGTCACTATGAAAACTATTTTACAACTAGCAGTATGAAGTCACTTATATTGTTCAAGAGCTTTGATTATCCATAGCATATTATACTTCTGAAATGGGAATTTGGAATGGACTTACATTTTGATGACATTCTCTGGCAACTCCATTCAAATATGCCTTTACTAAAACATTTATTAGAATGTTTGCTGAGAAATGAGAAATTATTTAGTGTTTTTGATGGCAGAAAGTGTTGCAGAATAAAGACACTTGACAGTACTTTGGACGACAGGGACAAATTAGGGATTCTTAGATCTCCCTGGTACTTATTCCAAATAGAAACACACTCCAGACATTACACAGAGAGATAATCATGTCCTACAGGTGTTATTTCTGCAGTGAAAAAGCTTTGCCTAACTGTAACATCACCCCCTCATATATATTTCTAGAATGGCTCCAACTCCCATGGAAAGATTTCTTTGAGATCTGACTGGGATTTTGGCATGGGATTTGGTTTCTGATGGAAAATACACTGCAATCAAAATATATAGCAGTCACAAAAGAACTCCTATCTTCATTTTGTGCCCCCAGCGTAAAAAAGAATAATAAATTGACAATGTTTTTCAAAACAGGCAGCCAGAAGATAAATTTTTAGTTGAAATGAAAAAAAAAAGAATCCTGAAATGGACTTTAAAGAATCTGTTTTCAGAGGGGGAAAATATTTTGTAACAGTTTCAAATTAGAAATAATTAAAAGTATAAGATTTTTCAGAGAGAAAAATTTAAACTTTTTGCTATCTTTAGTTTCTGTCGACTCCATTGAACTTCAGACTAAATCTGAAAGGACAATAAAAACTTAAAATGATCTTAATGCACATAATGCCATCTGTAAAAGAGCTGGGATGATGTTCATTAATTGTCCTCCAGGTATTAACTGGCTGATGTCATTAGAAAAGGGACAGAAGCTGAGACCTTAATGCATAGGCAGAGAGTGCATCCCTGTACCTGGAGTGATTCAGGCTTCAGCTCCTGCCCCTGCTTCGTTAATTAGCCATGAACAATCCAACTAGAGAGATAACCAAAGCAGCTGATTAGAGATCTCTAAGTTAAACATCACAATAACTAAGTAGCCATGTGGGCATCAAAACTAACACAACCTGCTTTACTATGAATGTCTGTCTTTTCCTTGATTCACTGATTCACCAAATTGTACTGAGGTGTAAACTTACAATTATTTGATCTTAAGCTTTCTTCTTACTGAGTTTCTAGATTTTTGGTGACTTCTGAGACACTCACTGTTATTTGAAATTGAGCTGAAACCAGCCATTGTGCTCAGAATTAGGGATTGAGAGAAATTAAGACCAGTAAAAAATGAATAAAAAAATAAAATTTGCAAGCAGGGCTGAATTTTAAAGGCAAACTCCATGTCAGTCCCTACCAGGTGTTCTGACTCTGTATCTTTGTTCTCTTAATTTACACTCAAGCTTAGGGTTCATGACTAGCTCTGCAATTTCCCCTTGCAGAGGATCAGGTGGAGCATAGAGCTGAGCTAATGAGGACTCACGGTTCTTAAAATGAAGGCAGAACTGTCCACCAATGCTCGCACAATTCCTTGTTAGAAGACCTCAGATTGATTTCTGGATTAGTGCAAATAGGTTTAAGTTGTATTGCCGTGCCCACCAGACTACAAGATGTTATGATGGAAGATTCACCATTTTTCCTGAAAATGAGACAGAAAAGCATTCAACTTTTAGCATCAGTCAAGTGAGAAAAAAAACCATGTGTGTGAATTTGGCCATTTGGTTAAGTACATGAAGTAAGAAGAATATCAGGGTTCACTCCTTTGGTTTCATTTTGTTCTCAAATTATGTAGTAAAAAGTCATTGATCTGAACAAATGTTAGACAGAAAGTCTGAGAGTGTGGATTTCAATCAGAATTTCCTTTCTGAACCTCTGAGTAACATCAGTCTCCAAAATCCATCTTTCTTCTGTTCTTGGACACATAGAGCCAGGTCTACAGCGGGATCAATCATGGTTTGGTGAAGGGGAAGAGAACTAATCAGTTTACTGAAGTGCCTCCTACTGAGACTGAACACTTGATCCAGGCACCCCATTTTCAGATGAAGGTTAGGCACCAGTGGTAGCCACAGCTCACTGGAAAAAAATGACTAGAAAATAAAAGGGTATGAAAAGCACACTCAAATCAAAGTTCTGTAACTACCAACACATCATGTAATCCCTTAAAAAACTTATGAAGCCCTGAATTAATGTAAGTGAGGTTGACTGAGATTTTGACAGTACTAAGAATCCTACAAAATGAATGGATTGCACAACATTTTTCCCCTTTAGAGTCACAGAATATAACACCATGGCTCAGTTCTGCCTGCATTTCTTTGTCCATGCTATGAAATTATTGAAGTTTTAAGAATATTGACCTGGTTCTTTCCAAGCAAGCAGCAGTATCAGAAAAAATTTTTCAACTCCTGATTCTTCTGCCTGAAAAGTTCGTTCTGGAAGTTCTTTTAGTTTGACATAAGGTCAGCTTAGGGGAAGTTGGTGAGCATTTCACTGTTTAAACAGTTCTCTGTGTGTGTGTTTTGCTTGTTTCTCTCTCAAAAAATGCTGTCACAAATGATTAAATAATCTGTGCCAACCTTTAGTAGGGTGAAGAACAAGACAGTTAAAGTAGTCTTGCCAGATTATATTGATTCATATTGATTGCAACCCCCAGACAAAAAAAAAAAAAAAAAAAAAGGAAGGAGAAAATAGACAGTGAAGACTTTATACAAATTTGATATGGTAAACTGTTTCACCAATTTTATGAGGAAATTTCTATGGTTTTCCTGTCTAAACAGCCAAAAAACTAAGTCAAAACTGACAGAAAAAGATATGATCATTAGTATGCATATGTCGCTTCATACTGAGAGGAATAAAAGCAGAAAAATCCTTCTTACAGTGTAGGTCTAATGGGAGGACCCAACAGCTGTAGGAGAACAGAATTCAGATAGAGTGTTTCTTACTATCCTTAATGAAAGGAACAACAAATAAGAGTGGTGACTGTGAGGAACTGAAAAGCTGAAAGAGTTAGTGTAAACCTGACAGAGTTAATGCCTCAAACGCTATGCAGAGGAGAACAGGAATGTTACCATGCCAACTAGATAAGGTGTGCTTTGTAAAGGGAGTGCTGTGCAGGCAGGATAGTGCTTTTCTGGGACCTACTTCCCTGTCTCGGGTAACTATCTCTAAAACCTAGTTTGATACCAAGCCTCTTCTGAGAAGTGTGAGAGTAACAAATTTCATGTGTGAGAATAAATAGTGCAACTGAGTGGTGGGGGCACCCTGGACCAGGGATGGATCTGGGAACTGGATCTATGTTATTGTATCTATTTATCTATTATATTTATCTCTATATGTTCAGCCTGTCTATCAAAAGGTTAAAAGCTTAACTCGCTGCTGCCACGGGCTGTTTGGAGAAGTTTAATCCGCAGGCTGCTCAGAAATGTTTAAATCATTGCCACTGCAAGTCGTTCAACCTCTCATAAGGTTTAAATCATTGCCGACATAAATAAAACTTTCTAATTGATTGTTTGACTTTGTTTTGCCTTAATTTAGCCCACGGGTAAAGCCCAAGGTTGCTAACCCAGAGCAGGCAGTTTGGGACCGCCCTCATGACACCTGACAGTTATCTTGATTCTCAATTAAATTTAAATAAAGTTAAATTAATTGGGAATTGTGTCACCCTTCCCTCTTCACGCTGACTGCAGTGTACCCTTTCTGTTTAAGACACCCATTTTCAGTAAATTTACGGTAGTTTCCTGTTTTGAGCTCCATAAAGCGGGTCTTTAAACAACTACCGAAGGAAATCAAAATGAGCATCACAGAGTAGGTGGGACAACAATCCACCTGAAATTAAGGAAATGGCTGAATCTCATTGTTTTTCACTTCAGAAGACAGGTTTCCTGAGGTTTTTGGTCTAAAGGTGATGTAGCTTCCTTCTCTTCAAGAGGGTTTTTTTTTTGTTTTGTATTTTCTCACAAGTTTTTATTTGTTGGTTTTGGCACAAATAATGGAGCATGGGAGAGCTCTCCAGGAATGCACAACATCCTTGCCCTTTTGATCTTGATGCTTTTTGTTGCTGCAAAGGTTATTTTCTATGATAACCTCTACATGAACATACCAGAAGTTTCCAGCACTAGATTTTAGAGGGCACTGGGTACATACCTGACTCTATTGAAGTGAATGGCAAAATTCTCACTGTTCTTCTGTAGGCTGAAATTTTGTTATAGAAGCACAGAATAGTTTGAGTTGGAAGGGACCTTAAAGATCATCTAGTTCCAACCGTGTCCCATGGAGAGGGAGAACTTCCACTAGACCAGGTTGCTCCCAGCCCCATCCAAACTGTCCTTTTCATGTCTTGTGTTCATTTCCCCCCCCCAGTTTTTCACAATGAAGCCTGAAACCATTAATTTCTCTCTTTCTCTCTTCTCTCTGTGGGAACACAGGAGAATTGAATTTGTTACCACTGAACTCAAAGCTGATTATCCTGTCCTTTCGTTAGTGGACTCCTGACAGCCACTGAAAAATAGGTAGAAAATTATCCTGTTCTCCCTCGGTAGCACTTTATATCTTTGTCAGATACATGTTACACTACAGAGGCAAGAGAGGGAGAAAACATGACCCTTTTTTTTCGCATGCAGAAACTAAAATCTCACTGTGGTCCAGACTTCTGCTTCTGTTTAGTAGGGGTTGAGATAGTGACTAACTTAAAAAAATTCACAGGAAAGTGCACTGTAAATTTGGCATATTAATCTTCAAGGGATCATCAAAGATCACTGTGAGAATTTTGGTAGTAGAAATATTCTTATAACAGAAAGAATAATTTGACAATGTAAGTTTGGGGTTTTTTTTCTGTATAATAATGACGAACAGTATTTTAGAGCTCAACACTTGGAAAGTTCTATTTCATTCCATAATATCTCCCAGTCAATTCCCTCACCACACACTTTTCATCCCAAGACAATCTGGACAACTTTAAAGTGGACTTCTCCTTTGATGAGACAAATGTTTCACCAATTTTTGCAATGCTAGAACAACATTAAGACCTGATTTTAATTTTTTCCTTTCTCAAACGCAGCACAAAAACTCTCATACTTACAAAAACCCACCCAAAAACCCACAAATCAACCAAACCCAAACAAATTAAAAATTAGGCATAGAAACAACCCAAATTTACTAAAACTGTCAGAATTTCATCCTACAACTATTTTGCCAATGTAGATTAATTAATCCTCATGACATCGAAGTTAGTTACTGTGGATGAAGACAAACCAATTGCCTGAAACTATACTGAGAGGATTGTTTCTCTGTGCTGATGTTTGTTAGATGTGCCTTGAAATGTCAAGCAGAGTCATTACCATTGGGGCTGCATAAGTAACCTTTTCTGGGATGGCATAAAGGAAATGGAGGTTATAAAGGCAGTCAAGTCCTCCACTGAGCTGACTAATGCACTGCTTATTTCTCATGTCTGTAAGAAAGCCCTCTATCATTTCAAATTTGGATTCAGAAATTTAAAACCTTCACATCGCTCAGGCACAGAAAATCCTCTTGTTTGGTTCTGTATGAGGCTGAAAACACTGGATCCTACCTCTGATGCCTTAAAGACTGAGGGAAAAAAAATTCCAGGCAAATTTAGTGGGAGATAAGATAAGGAGAGCAGAATCTTTAATGAGCCTCCAGGCTCCAGGAATACATATTCACAGGATTCCCCCAAAGTTCCCAGGTTCCAGGATTTTATAATAATGTCCATCCAATCCCATTCTGTTATTCCCCCTGGTCCTGCCCCAGCACACCCCCGGCACACCCCATCAGGAAGTGAGTCTGGGGGTTTGGGACTCCTCTTTCATCGCCCTCGTCTTCCTTGCAGCACATCAGGTCCTTGGAGGCCTTCCAAAGTTCCAGATTTGGTGTTCTTCTGTCCATATATTTATCTTCTGGTGCAGCTTCATGGCACTTCTCTGCACTTCTACCTTGAAATGGAGACTAAACAGCTACTGGAGTTTTGAGGGACTGATATAGGATGGGATTGGTATGTGTAAACATTAAGCTACTGAAGTTACTTTACTGGTACATTAAAACTACAATAACTTCTAAAATCTATAAAATTAAAAATCAAAAATCAAAAAGCTCTGAGGCATCACCTGGAACAGAAAACTAAGACAGTTCAAAGGAATGAAATGAAAACACTTCCTAAACTAAGGGGTCACATTTCTGTAAGAGAATTGTAAAATTTTTTAACAGAAAATATTCATTAAAATTAATTTTTTCCCTTCAGTAGAACACAACAATTTTGTCAGATTTTTCATTAGCAAAAGGATTTTCTCAGGTATTTTCTGTATTGAGCCATCTCAGATGCTTTTTTTAAACCTAACAACCTCTGCACAAATGATCCCCACAACAGTGTAAATTAAAGAAATAGGGGTAAAACAGCCTGGAGCCACTAATGTTCAGCATGGTCAGAAGAGTCCATTTCCAACAGCTTCTCTGCCTCCCTCAGGGTGATGTTGGCTCATTATGACATCACTTCCATGGTCTGTATCTTTCATGGACTGAGACATAGGCCTGTGTCCACCCTGTATTAAACACCTCATTTAGGAAATGTATTAGTTAATATCATATATTGTGTTTTCCTGCACAACTGGAAAAGGGACCTATAAAGGACAATGCCTGTTTAGGGAGGCCAAGTCTGTCTCTTAGGACAAGAGAGGAAATTAGGAGGAGCCCATCCAAGTTAGAGCGAGGAGTGGTGGTCGCTGATTAAAAAAAATTCAAGCAATTCTTTCCAGCCAAATAAAGTTTTCAGGGCTGTCCCAATATGATTTTTCTCCTTTTCTCCCTATGTCTCGGGAAACAATCATCTTTGTAACGGAGTGGACAGTCAATAAAGGAAACAGTAGAGAAGTGCAGTGGCAACTTTCTTGGTAGAGGGTGAGATTAAATAAAACCAAGGTCATCCCAGGAAAAAAATTTGAAGATGGCTTTGCACTCTTAGAAGAGCTGTGAGAAGAATGGAATGTATTGTATTGATTTTTCACATATTGTGAATAAGATGCATATTCTCCTGAGTAAAAATAAGTTGCATATTGAGTATACAGAGATATCCAATAGATGGTTTGAAAAAAACAGCATCAAAATAAAATAATTAATGGTCTTTATGCCCGTTAGTAATAGAAACAGAAGTGTCAGTGTGATTATGGAATATCTGCCTGTGGGGAGGTAAATTAATGGAATCTGGTGAGAAAAAGAGCAAGAATCACTTGGGTGTAGGATGAAGGGATGTATACAGTTCTCATGTGTAAAAAGGTATTTCAGTATTGTTTGGTGAGAGTCAATTGGGTCATATATTTCTGTGGCTCTGATAAATAGGAAAACACATGTAAATTTCTGACTACTTTAAAACACTTAAACACATATATTTTGATTTATGGCTCAGTTGTCTTTTTTTCTGTACAAGAATGTTTGATTACAGACAGTTTGGTTTACTAATAAAAGCCTTCATGGCCTGCCATTTTGTTGGCTTAAGAAAGTTGCAGAGGATGCCTAATTGAGAGGTTTAATTGATAGGGAAGGGTTGAATGGCTGGAGCACTGAAAGGGAATATATCCAAGATGCTGGTATCCCTGTTTAGGTCCCCCATGACTTCTTTTTCAAGGAGCTGGCAACCTTCCAGCAGGTTATCTGCAATACTTTATTTAGTGCTTGATTCTTGTGTGAAAGTCCCCTATTTTGGACTTGGAATCCCAGATATTTGTGCCCAGACGTGACCCCTATTTCACCTGAGGTCAATGTTAATTCTGATCTGGTGTTCTGGGTAAAGCCAATGCAAACAGCATCATTTCACATGGATCTTTGTAAGCTGCATAGGTGTATTTGCTTTCAGCAAAAATGTTTTGCCCATGAAAACTCTGTACAATAGAATGACATTTTTCTCTCATGAAAAAACAAACAAACAAACAAACAAACAAGACCCAAGCAAAAATACCTTTATACACCATTTCCATTTCTAATGTCATTCACAATGCAGTAAGACTAATTAGTGAAAGAAGAGACTAACTGCTAAAGAAAAAAGACAGAGAAGAGATTGAATGCAGCGTTCCATTTTCTTTTATAGTATCCATAAACTGCTTCTGAATTAAAACCTGGACATGCTGTTTCTTTACATCTTCCTCCCTACACTCTCCACTCCCCTTCAAATAACAGCCAATTTCCCTGTCAGGATCCCAAGGGCAACAAGGGACGGGTAGCAATGATAAAATTGATGACTTAATTAGCTGCTATAATTTATTGAGTACAGGCAAAAGAGTATAATTAATAACTTGCAAAGTACCACTTAAACACAGAATTGTTGAAATTCGATGAAAATTGGTTGATGAGAAGCTCAACATGACCCAGCAGCATGAGATGGCAGCCCAGACACCAACCATGTCCTGGGCTGTGTCCCCAGCAGAGTCACCAGCAGGACAAGGGAGGTGATTCTTCCCTTCTGCTCTGCTCTGGTAAAACCCCACCCACAGTGCTGCCTCCAGCTCTGGGACCCCCAACATAAGAAAGATGTGGATCTGTTGGAGCAAGTCCAGAGGAGGAGATCAAGATGCTCCAAGGGATGAAGCCCCTCTGCTCTGCAGACAGGCTGGGAGAGCTGAGGCTGTTCAGTCTGGAGAAGAGAAGGTTCCAGGAATGCCTTAGCTCCCCTTCCATTTCCTAAAGGAGCCACAAGAGAGGTGGAGAGGGACTTTTGACAAGGGCACAGAGTGATAGGGCAAAGGGCTAATGACTTTAAACTGCTGTTTAGTGTTTAAATTTTTGACTGTATCTTCTCCCATCATGTGGTTGGAACTAGTTGATCATTGAGGTCCCTTCCAACAGAAATAATTCTATGATTCTATGAATTTTATCCAGTCTACTACTGTGTCTGTCAGAGCAAGGGTGTGTGGAAATATTGTATTATATTCCAAGTTATAGGATCTCGGAATTGTGTTTTGCATTTACTAGTGGTATTTTTCACCCTGATTTCCACTTTATTTGGGAAAAAGAATAAACCGAACCACCCAGTTTCTAACTGCACTGAAATTTCTTGAAGATGATATAAAATGTCAGGTTTCTTCTGTTCTCAAACCTGGAAGTTCTCTCTTTTCCCTCCCTCTGGGTTAAGAAATCTTGTCAGAGTGCAATCAGACACTGAATTCAGGTGGCTGGTCAAAGGAAAATGGCATGGGAGAGGAAGGATGAAATGCACATGAAAGGTCACAATAAAATTTTAATCAGATGCACTTTACTTCTCAGACCAATTAATTAGGCAGTATGTATTTGAGTTTGAAAGGTACGTAGAGATAGAAGAGTTTCAAAACGCAAAGAGGAGAGGGAGGCATAATAATCAATACAGATATTTGTATTCTGCAATCAATGAAAGTTGCGCTTTCAAATCAGTGCAACATTGATTCTTGGATTGCTTTTTTTTTTTTCCTAAAAGAGAAAACAAGTGTGAGGTGCACATGAATGAAGGTTGCATAATTTGACTTCTTTTTCTGTGCCTAGTTGCTGTCTGGTGAATGAGCTGCTTTGGGATCTCATTCTGAGCTGTGGTGTGAGGAAACACTAATGTGGCACCTTGAACTATATATATATAGCGTTTTTCTATCTCTAACAGATCCAAATGACATGAAACATCAGCTAGAGTTCAAAATTCAATCCATTTGTGCAGGCTATGAATGTATTTAGCTCCAGCTCTGTAAGTCCTTGGAACACATGTTTGGAAGGCAGCTGTTGCACAAGCAGCTCTGTTTTCTAAATACATGATTCAGTTTACAGCTGTTCAAAACCAACTCACCATTAGCAGAAAGACAGTGCACACACCCAGGTCAGCTTTGAATCATCCTTTAGTTTCCCCCTAATCTCTTCATTTTAACTTTCCTGTTTTATATCTAGCTTGGTTCTTTTATTTGGGTATTTGGTCCCTGTTGTTTGGTTCTTTTCATTTAGAAAGGAATGTTTAGATAGAAACTATACAATATTTTCAAGCAATTAACTCATCACTTGCTTGGGTTAATGTCTCAGCATCTCTGCAGTGACTTATCAACTCTTTTTTAAGTCCAAAGTTCAGTACTACTCTTTAGATGATGCAGTGTAGTTAATATTCTTCAAATTTCCTTTCCATTTGTTAGACTCTCAGCGTGGTATAACCCTGAGAGTTTTTGTACTATTTGTTGTGTAATCCACACATGACAAAAATCATGGCAGAGTTCATTGCACAAAGCAATGGTCCAATTCAGAGGGAATTTTTGCTGATGGCAAATTCACTTGTTCACCAGTGTGGATTGCCCAGAGAGAGCAACAGAGCTTGAGCTTCACAGAACACACTGGATGGAAATATGACAAAAACACCATGATTGTATTTGATCCTGTCGTGGGCAAAGGAATAAACTGTTCATCAGCCAGTTTTATGTGTCTGTGAAGAGGGCTTGAGGATCCTTGAGGAATGTTGGCGTGATGGGAATGGAGCTTCTTCAGGAGGCTTCCAGCACACCCTGGGATCAAACTCCCTGTTCAAAAGAGTTTTATAGTTAACTAGCAGATCTCATTAAGTTGATGTCTGTAGCTTCTGATGCCCTGACATACTTCTCAACCCTGTAGATCAGAGCAAGTACAATTTAAGATTACAAGTCTCAGATTTTTTGTTAATTGCTCACCAGGGAACATTTGTTTCACAGCTTGAATGTAACAGTATCATGAAGTTTGAATTAAAGAACACTCTTCTTCGCTCCCTTACAGCAAGACAGGAGACACTTGGCTTTTGTGATCATTTGGCTTCAACTGTTTCCTGTCTTCATTTCATTTAATTAATTACTTTTACTGATAGAGTAAAAGACCATAACTATTTATTTTAATGAGAGAAAAAGAAAGAATCATGAGAGTTGGAAGAAAAAGCAAGACCTACTGCAAGAGAAAGTTTGGCTTTCAAGTCAAATAAAGTAAGGATGATGCAGAGAGCATGTGGACCTTCTTTGATGAACTTGAAAGCTTCATCCACTTAAAATGACCAGCTCAAGACAAATTTGATCTTTTTT
>JAWWEU010000125.1:70403671-70414509 GCA_035583155.1 Acropternis orthonyx
CCCCCCCCCCCCCCCCCAGCCACTAGCACACAAAAGGTTGAGGAGGTTCTATTACAAGCAGATCCCAATTCCCAAGGGGACCATGATAAATAAAAAACAATCTTGGAGTCAATTTTCTTTATGAACATCATGTAGTGGCATTATCAGACAAACCTCAGAATGGCTATGCAATTCATTAGCGTAGCAAAGAAACATTTAAATTTAACAGAAATTACCAAAGACCAGCCTCTGTTCTGCCCCTCCTGTCCCTTCTCCTCCCATCCCATCTCATTTTCTCCTCTTCTTTCCTCATGACAGTATGAGGGACCTGAGGTGGCCAAGGAAGTACTTTATTTTTGTATCTGGTTGCAATACAGGTGCATGTGTCCAGATGCAAGCTCTGTATAAGGTGAGTGAAAATAGAGTCAATCAACATTGCAAAAAGGAACATAAAATATATACTTTTTATTTTTTTAACCTGGAGATATTTCACATTGTGCTTCATGGATGCAATGTCCTTAAGTCATCAACAAAGAGGTTATAAATGGGAACACTTTATTAAGTATCACAAGCCTGGAACTGCCAAGCAGAGATGAGCCTGCGTTGCTGCTGCAGAATCACAGACCTCTGTAGTCCAAGCATAGGTGGAAGCAGACACAGCTGTGTTTGTGATTTGCCTCGCCTGGCTGCTCCCAGGATTGATGTAATGTCCTATGTGAAACTTGTGTCCACAACACATTTATGAGCAATGTAACTTCACCCTAAGTTTGGGCTGCCTGCATGTCCTCACTGCCCCTTTGGCCAGGAATACTCCAGGGAGCCCCATGGACTGTTCTGTTCTTGATGACACTGGTCAGTTCCATAACAAAAGTCAGTTTCTACACCATAGGAAGGCTCCGTGTGGGCAAGTCAATATTGTTTCTTTCAATGTGGAAGGAAACAGACTCTTCTAGTAGCAGACATCAGGATTTTCTCAAGTGAAATATACCCTGGAGATGTCTATTTTTGTCTCCTAATTACAAAGGGAAACTGGAGTGACCAACCCACAGAGAGATGCCTGGTGATGAACAAATTGAGTATTCACCTCCTGCAGAGTCAAGGCCTCAAGTGAACTGTCAGTGTAGATGAAGTTTTGGTGTTGAAACCATTGACCTCAGTTGAACAGAAGCTTTTCACTACTCAAACAGTGAGTACTGTTACACTGCAATAAATTTATTTGCTATGAGCCACTTGTTTTGGGGGAGAAATTCATAGCTGAGAAACAACTCCTCCATTCCAAGCATTAACCTTAGTCACTGTTTCAGCTGATGTCAAAACAACCCCTCCACTCCGATCAGATCAGCTCTTCTGTTTACCACAATTTTCTGATTTCTTGACTATTATGTGTTTAAATTGGACTTCATTATTTAAGTTAATAATCCATGTGATTCACTCACTAAAAGATTTTCTATTTGTCTGAGAACATTCATGGTCTGATTCAGCCCATTTTCATGCTTGCTGCAGTCACAGTCATGCTCCTGGCTCAGTCACTTCATGGAGCATCACACATTGCATTCTTTAGGTCTTCAGATTACCCATAAGCACGCAAGTTTCTTTAAGTGCTTTTCTTCTCCTCGTGAACATCTCATTATTTCCCACCCTTATGGGCCCTAACGTCTGAAGTTGCTCTCATGGAAATTTCATTTTAACTCTGCTCTAATTTTCTTTTGACAATACAGGTCCTGTGCAGAACTAATGGTTTTAACACTGTTTATTGTGTTACATGTGTTGGAAAAAAAACAACTAACAAGATTCTTGATCACACTGCCTGGTTAGTTTTTTATCTGGCACTTAAATCCCTTGGTTGTCCTATTAGGATGAAAGTAGTCCAAACTAGAGGTGCATTAACACTGTGATATGATCACCTAGTTAATTGCTGACAGACCCTTAGAGACTGTTTTTTGGTTTAATTATTTCTGAGGATAATATGACTCTCCCTTTAAGATATGTATATACTATATGCAACAAAGAAGTCTTTCAAAACTGGACAGTAATGCAAATTTTACTTTCCCAATAATATTGACCCAATCCATAGACAGAGCTAAATTGTCTCACTCAGCCATGTACATTGTATTTTATACTTGTGTAGCGAACCTGTTTTTTCATTAATTCTTCATTCAGTATGAGCACAGACTCATACCAACTGTGGTTGAATCTTATGTTGCATCTGATTAAAGCTCATTAGCACAATTCTTTACAGATCTTCAAATCACAGGATCTCTGCTTACTGTCCTGATGTCACCAGACCAACTTTGGTTTGAACTTGCCCCTGCAAGGGGTCACTGAATGACTTACTGGCAACACACATTTAATTCCTCAATTATTTGCATGATGAGTTTAACCAAAGCACAGCACATCTGCCTTTTAGACATGTGTTCTGATCTCCTTCCTCTGCAAATCATGATGCAGGGAGAAGGGTCAAAGGGAAAGAAGGAGGCCTTCTCAATTCCTGTAATCTTCATGACATTAGATCATGATGACAGAGGAGAGACAGCAATGTCCTTATTTCCTTTCTCATTCAAACACAGTGTTCTGGCTTTGCAAGTAATTCTTTACAGTTCAGTGTACAGGAGTCTAAAATCCTTGGAAAGAACTCCCGGCAGTGTGTTAAATTGTATCATTTCGGACTACCATTTCTTGGGACCTGCTCTGCATATCACTTGGGATTTGCAGAGATTCATTTCCAAACTGAAGTTATATAGTTGTCTTCATCTTATTGGTGAGTATCAACATCTCAGAAATTCACTCTCATTCCTATTAGAGGCAGCAGGAACATGACAGTCAGGGTAGTTAATGGAAACTGGGGCTTGATTCATCTCAATCAGAAGTGCAGATCTAAAATAGGTCAGATAAACTGTGCTCTGAAAATACATATTTTTCTCTTTTGATCAGAATGGAATGTTGACAGACTGTCTCAGAAATAGACATCCTTACAATGTTTTTTAAATTTGAGTAGAATGAATCACAAGGGGTTGTACATTGAACAGTAAGATCTGCTATGATTCACCCTTCCCCCAAAAAATATCCATTTTAAATTGCTGCTGGGATTCCCAATAAAAATGATCTTTGAGAGTCATCATAAGGGAGACCACTCACTTCTGGTTTTCAGATATGCTTTATTGTGTGCTTTATTGTTGTATAGCTGGGGGATTTCACCTGAATTCACCATTAACTCTCTTCTGACAATGGTTGGAAGAGACCCAAGTTATAACTGTTGGAAGTCACAGCCATCAAAGAAAATCCTTAATGACCTCAGAGAACCCTGTATTGTGTATACTCTCCCCAGAAATTGACTTTCCACTCCCAATATGGTTGTGCTTTAATAGCAGGTTTTGCAGTTGGAGTCAGTACAGGTTTTACTTCGTTCAAGTAGGAGGTTTTCAATATAGTACAGCTTGGAGCCTTGAAAGTAACAGCTCTTCTAACTCTGCTTGTCCTCCAGCTGAGGAGCTCTGTGATAAAAGGACTTTTTCTGGTCTGAAAATGTCAGTAAAAAAAACCTAAATATTTTTGAGTGTACTGATCTCACCAAAACTCTATTGCAATGGTCTTTTTGTACAAGCTGGGATGAAAGTCAAAATCCAGACCAAATGAGAGTCTTGCATAAATATCTCAATAATCTGAATACTTTTCTGCAATTTGAGTGATGTAACTTCATTGGGAGTAACTCCCATGGGGAGACCAAATAAGTTTGTGAACTTTCACACTCTTTAAAGCTTAGGTGTGTGTCTGCTGCATACAACTGTCATCTGTTCTTGAAGTAGAACATAAATTATCCTTTCACAACAGCAGCCAACAGCTCCTTCTTTTTCCCCCTCACTGGCCCTGCACACAATGGGATTCTATACTTTATCAACTGCCTGGAACAATGTGCCAAATATTAACAATATACAATTATATATCAAAAAGGAAAAGCTGCCTTTGCCACCCTTTCAGATGTCATTTAAGAAAGGAAAGGCTTTTTTAAAGCAAAGTGCAGAAAGTTGACAGTGCTTAGGGAGAACTGGAGAGAGTGACAAATAATTTACTAGGCTCAACTCCTGATAAATGGTGAATGCTTGTTCTTTTTGACCAAAATATAGCTTTGATATGAGTGGTTATGGCATCTTACTGCCTTGTGAGAAAAATTACATAGCTCCAGGTTCTGACTCAAGCAGATGCTCTGTGCCGTATATAGCTTTGTGTTTTACGAGTGCCAGTCCTAATTTTGTCTTTAATCTGCTGCTTGCTGATTTCAGCTGGTTTCAATAATAATGAAAAACAATCCTCAAATTAAAAAAAAAAAAAAGAGAAATAAAAAGAAGTCTAAAGCTATTGACTTTTAAAGAACTCTATTTTGACTTCTAAGATGACGTGAATAGAATGGCATTAGCAGAATGTCACACAGCAATAAACAGATAAACTACAGTTGTGCAAAGTCATGGACTTTGAAGTGAAGTTTCCCATAACAGCCTTCCCTCTGCATTTCTATGTACCAGTCACAGCTACCATGAGAGGAGGGAAAGATGGATCCTTAGGCTGGGAGAAGAGAGGAGAGGTGGCTGGAAGTGAAAACAAGCAGCAAAAAGCTTGTCTTTCAGATGGAAATTTCCTGTAGTGAGTAACTACCTTCTGAGGGCATTATATCCTCCCCACCAGGAGACGTGGAGGATTCCAGTTCACACCATCCCTCACTAACCCATAAACCATCACCACAGTTGTCAAGCAACCCTCATATTTCAACAGGATTATCCTCAATTGTGAGATAAGTCTGTGTCATCTTCCCCATGATAACGGAGGTCTTGGGGACCCAAATCCAGAAAGACAGAGTCTCAAAAGGACATCAGTCCCCAAAATTGAATTTAGATATTCAAGTTCCAGGTGGCTTTTGGTTTTTAAGGTTCTCAGCATCGATGATTTTGGTTGTCAACATTAAGGAACAACAAAGCTTCCCTGTTTTCATGACTTTAGGAGCTTGCTCTTTCTGGAAGGTATATGCATTAAAGGTTGCAGATGGACACCCAGCAAATGCCCAGGGCTGAGAGGGAAAAACAGGAAGCACTATCCATTTGGCCGGTGTTTCATATACCTGTTTGGGTTTAAAAGCGTTCATTTTCTCTTCGTTCTCTTCATGGTATCTTCTCAAGAGTATCTTTCTGAATCTTCCCTCTTTTATGGGTTTTTCTAATTATCTTACAACATCTTGAAAACAACACAAAAAAAAAATCACTAAAGTAATTGCAATTTAAAAGAACAAGTGATTAAAATAGTTTTAATTGAGGTTTTTCAAGAATTGCCACTGCCACTCTTATTTCCATATTTCTTGTTGCTTCTTTGTTTTCGTAAAGAGAATTTTAAATTTCCTTTTTCTAACTTCATTGCTTGACTAGGGAATTTTTCTTCCAGAAGTGTTATAACTGTATTTACTGTTTATGCTGCAGGTAGGGAAGTGCTGCAGGATATTTTAGAGTTTCCTATGGAAGTTCTCATTATGGAACACTTGTCAAGGAAAGCATTGGACTAGAGTGTCAATCAAAGATTAAATTCCAGATCTGGCAACTCTGAACTTGTTAATCTTCTTATCACTAATAAGACAAAAAGTAGTTTTTCTAATCAAAATCTGTGCACTTAATTTGAATGCCTTGCAGTCATGCATGTGTATGGAAAGGGCTTGGCTGAAATGACAACTCACATTTCACAAACATATGCAACGATCCTTTTTTTTTTTTTTTTTTTTCTTTTTTAAGAATTTATGGATGTGTAAGAAACACATTCTGACTGGAGACTGTCTTGTGAATCATTACATGCTCCCTTGAAGTCCAGACTTAACTGCTATTTGGATGTGGAAGTACTTAAACTGTATATGCAAACACTATAACAGTATTTAGAAAAAAGGCTTTATTTTATGTTTTACCATCCAGATACATGCACTACTCTTTAGAAGAGTTATTAACAATTTAGAATTATTGACAATTAATATTTATACTTATTGACAAGTTACATTTAGGAACAAGTCTCAAATTGTTTGAAAAAGGAAAGCTTTCCCTCCTTCCCTGTGTTCCATTCTGATAATAGCAAATATTTAGAATACTTTGTCTTTTTTAAAAAAAAAAAGAGAAAATACTGCTTTTTTGGCCTCTGTTCTATAATGACATTGAAACATTTGGCTTCACACTGTTGTGTCACCTGTTCTCTCCTGTTTGTACTTGCTGTTCAGAGCAGTACAACACTATTTCCTTTTACACACAGCACTGGCTTTTTCTTGTCACTTTCATCCTCTGACTTCTGTGCCCTTCCTGGTTTTCCATCCTATCTTATACTGATTTCCAACTGTGTTTTTTGGTACTTCGTGCTCATGTGGACATTTCTGTATGCAAAGGAACTCGACTTGGCATTTTGCTGAATCCGAGGGTACCTCCTTGCATCCTCCAGGACACGTTAATCCAAATAAAGGAGAAACTGGATTTTTGCAATTCCACCTAGAAAGTATAGAAAGCTATTTCCAATGGTTAGAGAGAGAGAGAGAGAGTGAGAAATGGTCAATAAAAATTAAAGAATTTGTCAGTCTCCACAAGAAGTATTATGTGTTTTTTTTCTTTCTTATGTATATAAATATAAAAACATTTGTTTTCTATTTATATATTTTCTGTTTTATATATATAAAACAATTTTTTACATATTCATATGTATGTCCTTAAGACTAAACTAACCTTTGACATATTCAGCACTTAGTAAACTTTAACCAGAGTTCTAATCACTGACAAATACACGTTTTCCTCAGTGCTTTTCACCTCTGGTTTTTCACAGTATATCCAGATGGAGGAGGCTTGTGTGAAACCCTATTGCACAGTTTCTTGTCAATATTCTTTAGCAGAAGTTACATTTATGTAAAATTCAATGAACTGGTTGACAAACACAGTCAAAAAGACTTCCACATTTTATATACACACAGCATTGTACAACTTTACTGCTTGGTTTCTATTCAATCATTTAGAAGAAGCAGTTTGTACTATGTAATTTTTTAGACATTGTGACAGAGAATATGTCTCATTTAAGAAAAATGAGGTTTTTTTCACCTGTGGAACTCAGAAATGAGTATTGATGCATTTAGATTGCAGCTCAGAGACCTGTCTCTGTTAAATTGAACACAAAATAATATGGCTAGAAATAAAAAGGTTGTAAGTAGGCCCAATTGATCTGTCCTGTCAAGATTCCTAGTGGGAAAAAGAAGAGAACAAAAAATAGAGCTTCCAAGTAAATATTCCTTTTTTTTTTTTTTTCCTTTTCAGGAGGGAGACTGCAGTACTCAAAACCTCATCCCTTAAGGCTTCCCTAGGGAAAAAAGAGGTTGAAAACTGGAAAAATAGCAAAAAATTGAAATTTATCACAGGAAAACAAATGAAGATGAAGAACTACTTCTGTGGAAGATTCCAACCTGTGGGAGGAAGCAAAAATCTGAGACTTGTTGCTGCTGCTTTGTTTTGCATGTTTGTTCTGTCAGTTCTCCATCTATGGCAGTGTTTCTTCCACGTTCCTCTCACTTAGAAGAACTCAAGATCCCTGGAATCCGTCCAGCCTCCTGATCCATATGGACAGGAGTTGCATTCCTCTCAAAAGGCTTTCAAAGAAGCTGTTGAAGAGCAGCCACATAGAGGTCCTTCCTCATCCAGCTGCTCAGAGGCAGGTAAACTAGGATAAGTTTCGGGATAGACAAAGCAAAGCACACATTAATAGGGCTGATGTCAAGTCTTTTAAAGATGGATATAAGTGTTTTTGTAATAAGATCCATCCTGGCTGAATTCCAGCTGAATCTACAGAAGAAAGATAGTTTGTAGAAAATTGTTGTGCAGTCAGGCAGGAAATTACAGTTGGAGGGAATTGTTTTCCTGTCCTTATTTTAGACCAACTTGTCTTAAAATATTTAAGTTCCTTATTTCTGAACTATTGTGGAATCCAATTGATTTTATTATCACACATAAAGAAAATAGTGTGGAGATTTTCATCTGGCACCACTGGCAGAGGCAGACAAACAGAATTAATATTTCTCACATGGAATACCACACAGATGATTGCATTCCAAACTGGGCAATTATGGTAATGATTCACCTGTAATATTTGCATGAAATGGCAGTAATGGAAGCAACTGCTAAAACTCTGAGCTATCAGCTCTCTGTAAGCATTTAGAAATCAGAGTTTATTTTCTCTTCAGTCTCTGCAATTGCTTTTTCCTAAAATACGACCTTGAGGCTGCCTGCTACTCCACTATTCATGCCCTATTGACCGAAGTTGCCTTATTTCTCACCCAGTTCTGAGCCTGCAAGAGGCATCCTGACTCATATTGGCTTTATGATCCTGTTTGATAGCCATGCACTCTCCCTTCAAAAACTCCATTAAGTTCCCTGGCCATTCTGCTCTGTGGGAGGTTTGGTGCATATCAGACTGCTAGAATTGCTCCTGATTTTGTAACCTCTCACTAAAACATACCTTCTGCATGCCCTGCCCCTTGCAGTGCTTCCCCCTCTCAGAAGAGAAGAAACATTTCTGTACTCAACTATGGGAAAGAAAAAAAATAAGAAAAAAAGAACATAAATCTACACACTTTATTCTCTGAGCCTTTAGCTTTCTGTTTCTTCTGCTCCTTCTGAAGCATGGATGCAAGAATGCTAATCTGCATGTTCCCTTACTCACATATGGATGCAAGAACATTAAATTCCATGTGCATATGTGACAAAAAAAAGGACATACTGACCCCTCCCGGGGTTTGTTGTGTTCAAATCTTTCCTTTATCCATGAAGCCCCCAATTTATGATAGCTGATGTGCAAAAGGCAGCCTTGCTGTCCACTCCTAGCATCTTACTTTGACACAACAGCTCCCCACCCCCCAGCAGCAACTGCGCTCTGTCTTGGAGCCACATATAGCCTTGTAAGAGGCACTAAGACACACTCTAGGTGTTTCCTATTCCGAGTTAGAAGTGGTACTGCTCAAATGAGAAATGCTGGGACAGCAGGTGACTACTCCTGAGTAGTTACAATTAGAATTTCCCCTTCAACAACCTTGGGGCACTGACAGGCAGGCAGCTGTTTGGGAGACAGGCCGTCAGAGGGCAGCCACAGGGAGCCCTGGCCCTGATACCTCCTGTGCTGATGGCCATATTTGTGCTGAGAGTGAACTGACACATGAGCTAAAACCTGCCATCCTCTCCAAGATGCTGTAAGTCATGTAATGTAGCTTTCAATAGCCAATGAGACACAGAATGGATTTAATATGGGCCTGCAGAAGTCAAAAAGAAGGAAATAAAGATTCTAAAGTGCTTAGCAGGGTGATAGAATTGTATGAATAAAGGTGGTTTGTAGCTGGCAGTTTAGAATCTGCCAGTCAGGGTTTTTTCCAGTTTAGTTTTATCCTTTCTACCTTTAACTCTGGAAAATATCTTTTTGCAAAAAAGCTACTTTTTGCTGGTAAAAAAAGAGTAATGTATTTTTCTCAAAAACTGCACTTAAAAAAAATTGGTGTCAGGGTATCATGTCAAAAGCAAGCTCCAGTCAGACTTTAGGATGATACCCTTTCATATGCAGGGTGAGATTCACACGTGGAAGTAAAGGACCAGCTAACAGCTCTGGAAAGGATTCAGTCCTCCTTAGTGTCCAGGACTAAAGATTAACATTCCCTCCATGTTGTCTCAGAGCAACTCAGCTGTCACAAAATATTTTCTCAAGCTCCTTAAGGTCTAGTCCTGGGTACTGTCACATCAGTGTGTGAGGTTTGGCACTGCTGAGCCTGAGCTCATACATGGATTTAGCACCTGGGCTCTTTATTCTTGATCTGCTTAGTGATATTTTCTTATTTCTACCCACCTGGTTTTGCCTTCATTCAGCAATGCAGTGTTAAGGCTTCTAAAGCTTAATTTGTGTTTGCCCAGGATACAGAACAGCAGAGTTCTGATCTCATCTTGTGCTTCAAAGAGTTTTTGCATTATTTGCTTTGCAGACGAAGAGAGTCTGAACTCTTAAGAGTAAAAAAAATCCCAAATCTCTTTTTAATACTTAAAGGGGAAGTATAATTATTTCCTCTCTCTTTTCCTTTGTAATACATAATCGAGCACAGCTTTGCAAATGAGATGGTGACAGGATATTTTCTCTGAATAGTCATAGCTTTTATCAATAGTGTCTTTATGAACAGAATAATAATTTAGGTGAGACTTCAAACTGTTTTGTGAACTCTTCCTTCAAATCCAACCTATGGGCTTTTACTTTGTTCCTTTTCTTGTGGATGGCAAATCATATCAAGGTAGACAACACAGAATGTGTATATCTGTTGGCCTTTTTCTCTGTTTTACTTATTTTAGAAATGAAACATTTGACATACAGCACTGCAAGGGCAAACGAAATCCAGGAAACCACAAAAAAAAAAAAAAAATAAAATCAAGGTTTAGCAAAAAAAAAAAAAAAAAAGAAGAATGATTTGCCTTTTATTCGTAATTAAAACAAAAGGAGACAAAATGACAGAGCTTCCTCCTTCTGTGTTGAAAGCCCTCTGATTAAAACAGGTGATAAGGTGGTGGCTAATAAAAAGAAGGAAAGGAAGAGTTTATTGGATTTGTACTCCTCACAGAAGTCTGTATTATACATCCGTAACATGGTTGTTGGCTGAATGTAGAACATAACACATGGGACTCTAATCCATTTTTCTGAATAAACCAGTTATTTTTTTTAATCCTGAAATTCTAATTATGGTCCAGACAATATCATCTAGATTATTTCTTATTTCTGTGATGGGTTTGATAAATCCCAAAAAACTCAGATTAAGGTTTTAGTTTTAGCTAGGCCCCACTTCTGTGGGT
>JAWWEU010000125.1:70433525-70465700 GCA_035583155.1 Acropternis orthonyx
AGAAAAAAAAAAAAGAAACAAAAAAGGGTGGGGGGGAGAAAAAAGGAAAATCTTACAAAAGAAATTTAAAAAAAGTCAGAAAATCAGATTTTTTGATTTAATGTAAATGGAAGTAGATAAACTCTAATGGCTGATAGGTGGAAAATAGCAACTCAGGAAATTACTTCAGGAAGGAGGACCCTCAAAATTTTTAAAGCTGGGTTAATGGGAGAGCCTGTAAAACCACCATGTTTGCTGTGTCACCACTGCAGATCCCATAAAGGGATTGGCTATCCCAGGCTGACATTCCAGTACTTCACATTTCTTCTAAATTTATCTTCAAAGCAAAAAGGAGTGGGACAATATTTTTAAAGTTTAGTGACTGAGGGTTTTGGGAAATGGATCTTACTAAACACATCCATATAATTTTCCGTATTAGAATGATGATACAGATGAGTAAGTTCTTCTCTCTGAAAATGAGGACAAATGAAAGCTGAATGAAATGCACACTTGTTACAAAGACTATTTGCTAAGGCTGCACAGAGACAGGATTTAGAGTCACATGCTGAATCCTTTTGAACTTATTCTCTTTGCTGCCAAACCCAGTTAAAGATCAAATCCTCATCTGGGGCACATTAAAGTTGGTTCAGCAGCCCACTGCTTTTTGCCATAATGTAGCATATTGCACAATCTGTATTTGTGCTTTCTGCCGAGCAATTGTGCTTTGCTTACTTTTTTTTTTTTTTCTGTCTGAAAGGAGCATTGCCTTTATAAAAGTAACACTTGAGAATCCAGATTGTGTTCAGCCACTCCTTAGTCTGCTTAAGCAAAAGTTCAGCTTGTTAGGTATCTGTCTGTCCTCTCGATGTCACTTTGTCGCTTAACACATTTCTTCTGTTGCTAAATAGGAGTTTATTAATAAGAATATGAAAGAAGAGGAACCCAGAGAAGAGACTAGATAAAAGCAATTTTCTACACCCCAAAAACCACTGTTGGTTGCTTCGCTGGTCTTTGTTTCAGGTTGTTTCTCTGCAGCATTTGCAGTGAGAATGAGACCAAGTGAAAATTCTGTTGTAAATCTTGAGTGCATGTTATGATTCCACAGGTTAGCCTTCTTTTAATAATGAAAAAAATATGAGTTTGATATTAGGATCTCACCTGCCATGGCTTCTTTCTATGCTGATTCAAAGCCAAAATTTGGTTAAAATAATATTCTATAAAATGAGCTGTGTTGCCAGGATAGGAATCAGCAGCACTCATCTTTACTTATCTCCTACTCTGCGTAAAACCTATTAAGACCAAAATAAATATTTATGTATTGAAGCTAAATAAATTTTAAGCAGTTTCATAGAGATATGTGAATACAAGGAAGCTTCACTCTTCACAAAACCATTTCTGCTATTCCACTGAAAAGAAATGTGTGAAGTCCTGAACTGATCTTCATTAATTAACATTTTCCCATAATCATTACATATCTTTTATCTTTATCAGATGAGCTGTTTCATGGAAACATAATTTGGACCCTTTAAACAATGTTCCTTGAAGAGGAGTAAAAGAATGACTAAGGTGTGTCCATACCTCTGTACATGTATATCCCTCTCATGAATTGCATATTTTTATTCATAAACCATAAAAACTTCAAGTCTGACTGACGAGATAACTTAGAAATACCCTCCATACAGCTACTGATGCAATTTTCCCTGCCTTTATTAGGAGATTTTTCCTTTTAATTGTCCAGGGTTTGAAAAAGATAGCATTGTCTTTTAGTTTAAATGTTGATCTTTAACTTTAACTGGATTTCCATGTTCAGAAGGAATGTTTTGGGGCCTGAAATCAACACTGAGTTATCTGGGTTAGTGTGGGAGAAAAAAAGAATCTGTCACCCCATCATGTCAGTATTGATGCTGCTGCAGTGTGGGCTCCGTGTTACGGGATAGAGGTGCCAAAGTGTTTCCTTCTCTCCTCCACAGAGCACTTCGCTGTGATAGTTTATTTTTCCTGTGTGTTCAGCCTGCGTTATAAAGGTCTGGATGAATCAGTGATGCTTTCTTGGAGCTGTGATGATGGGTCAATAGTGTCCTTTTTGCAGTAACTTGCAGAATTCCTTTTGCTTCTGTGTATTTTAACTCTATATGAAGGAAGGACTTTCCCTCTGAGGGAAAACAGAGTCCAGACATGCTGCAAAACACGTTTAACCTAAAAAATATATTGGAATGTAATTCAAATCAAGAACAGATTTTCCTCTCAAATCCTCTTTCTCACACTAGGAGGGATATCAGGGCAGATTCCCACAACAGGATGTTTGTCCCTGCTCCTCTTTCCAGTCCTTGAGATTTCCTTGGTCTGCCATTCCTTTCTTCTCCCATCTTTGTCTTAGGTACTCTCCAATATCCCATTTCTTCCCTTAGGTTTTGCCTCTTCATAATTTTATTATTTTTTTACCCCCACACCTACCTCACTTATTATACTGTGCTGCAGTATTTAATTTTAGCTACAGGTTATCATTAAACCCAGACTAGAACTTCTTTAGGGCAATATTTCTGCCTATATATGGTACTTCACGGTGCCACCCTGCATTGCCAGTTATTAAGACTAATAATTTACATTATTAGTAACAGCATTGTTATTATCACTTATTTTACTCTCTTTCTCATCACCACATGAGTTTTTGTTTTATTCACTATACAGCCCATCTCATCCTGTAAGATTTTCTATTTTCCCTTCTCATTCATCATGATTTATAACTAGATATTTAGAATATATGTTCTCAAACAACCTATCTATCCAGCTAGACTTGACACCCCCATTTATTTTTCATTTCAGAGCAGTGTCACTGTCAGCCACACTCTGGGTCAGCTCTAACACTGAAAATGACAACTACAACAAGCAAAGCTGTCATGATCCAACAGGGACACTATTAATGATTCAATTTTAATAAACAGAAAAAATTTAATGGGCACAAGGGATATGGTAAATAGAGAGACTGTAAACTTAAAAAAAACAGAAAGTTTGCATCTACTGTAAGGAAGTAAACTAATTAAAACACCAAAAATGCCTGGAAAGGAACAAATCAGTTTGGACAGCTTGACTAACAGTATAGTCTTATTCCATATACACTGTAGATGTTAAGAAGCAAATTGGTATTTTGAAGTATGGCAGCAGAGAATTAGAATTGAAAAATAGGAGAATAACATCAATATTATGCAATTACTGTGTGTCTGTGGTGGGGAAAGGAGAGTCTGCAGAGAGTTAGGGGAGTGAAACTGCACAAATGTAAAAAAGTTTTACAACTAATAATTTAATTTTTCTGGGAATTTGAAAGACACACATTCTAGAGGCACTTGTACACACAGAAAAACAGAAAATTAATGCCTATCTATGAACTGTGAGCAGAAAATAGAAAAGAATGGAAGCAGAAATATAAGGATCTGTAGCTGATGGGAATATAGTTTCCTCCAAGCTTCAGGATGCAACATATTTCCAAATAGTTTCTGTACTCTTTCAAATGAAAGAGAGGGTTCCCTTTTCCCCTGCATCCATAATGGGTCTGTTCATTTCCATTCCTTCATAACCCATGAACAGCACAACTTTTCCTCTAAAAGAGAATAATTCTATTGATTAATGCTGAGGAGGTTACTATTCACAACCTACAAGGAAGATTGAGCAAAACTGTTAGTAAATACTGAATTCTTCCTTCCTTGTTATGGCTATGTCAAAATATTTTGTCAAGAATTATATAAAACTGTTTTTTGTTTCATCTCGATACAGATTTCTCTGAAGATCTTTAGAAATTATGTTAAACTGCAGCCATGATTTAAACCAAATTCACTTATTTACTTATAAGAAGGAATGCAGAACTCCTCAAGTGTTGGCACCAGCTGCAAAATAATAATTTCTTTTCTATCAGAAAAGAGAAATGTGAAGGAAAAGATGTCATAGCAATTAGAAGTGTGTGTGTGTGTGTGTGTGTGTGTGTGTGTGTGTGTGTGTGTGTGTGTAGACAGATATAGATGAAAGGTATACTAAAAAATACATAAAAAAATGGCTGCAGTTTGGTTGTTCAAATTCCATGAACATCAAGTCCATCTAGAAGCTTTGATTGGCTTATCCTAAACATCCAGAGTCAAAAGGACAAGCATTAGTTTTACTTTTGATCTTCTCTATGACAGGCCATGAGGCTAAAAATTCATGTTGGCACATTTCATTGGTATATAAAAAAATGTGGCCATGGAAGAAATTATGGCCTAGACACAAGAAAATACTATAATAAAATAACCTGAGGCAGATTAAAAAAGAATACATCTGGGTTTAGAACCCAGGAAAGAGGAAGAAATTGATGTAGTGTTAAATGCAAGGGGATGGGGTTGCATGTAGTTACCTAGGGGTAAACAAAAAAAAAAAAAAATCCAAATTGGAGTTATTTAAGGGTTAATGCTTCCCATCAAATAAAGAAAATTAAACAAATTTATGTGGCCAGCCTTGCATAGCTGCTGTTTGAAAAAGGTGCAATGGGATAGGAGTTATTCCCTTAAATAAAAGCCCGTATGGAGAAATAACATAGGCAGATCCTTACCTGAAACTGAAAAAGAGGGAAGAGAAATACAAGACAAAGCCTTGACAGCATAATGTAAAACCAGGGACAAGGCAAAACTCACCAGAAGGGTGATAGTTATCCCAAAATGAATGAAAACACAGCAAGCAAAGATACCCTACTCTGAAGGATATAGCAGGGAAAGCCTGAAGAAATTAGCGTTCGTATCATGTTGTGGCAGCAAGAGAAACGTTCTGGTTTTATTAATTCTTTTAGACCCTTTAGGGATCTCTCTTGGAGGATTATCTCCCCAGGCTTTGCAACATATCTTTATGTTCTCTGATTCTTCTTTATGAATTGAGTATTAGTCTACATCTTGTTTTCCAGCAACAACTCTTGGGTATGTGAGAAAATGTATTTCCAATCCATAGTAGGCAGTGCAGTTTCAAAACTGTAAGCCATGAATGGAACCAGGTTATAGGCAAAACAAACTGGAAAATTTCCACCCTTAGGTCTAGGTCCCAATATTGTTAAAATCAGTCGAGCTTAATTTATTGCCACTGAGGCTGGGACATCTTACTCTGGGACATGTCTCCCACATTCTGTGGGTAAATTTCTAAGCTTAGGTGAACACCTATTTTCATACCAGTAGATCAGATGCTACTTCATCCTTAATTCTAATTTATATTGCTTCAAAATAGAAAGAAGTAGTATCTAACAAAATCAGTGAGAGCTTAAGAGTAGAGGGTGTTTCCTCTTGCCTATCTTATAGCTGCTCACACACCCTTTCTGTCAGAGAGATTGCTTCTTCCTGTTTGTATATTTTATAAATTTACCCCATGAGTTTGATCTATTGACCAGATACCTTAATATTGAGTTCAAAAGGATGAATACAGTTTATTGAGACATTTCAGAAAAATATGTTAAATAATATCTTTTTAAATAGACACATACAAAACCCTTCCTGCTGAAGCTATAAAATGTCCCAGTAAATGTCAGTACTGGTGTTGGCCAGGTGTGCTCAGCAGCTGAAAATCAGGCCTCTGGAAACACCTCTATTGGAAATGCTCCCAAAGGAAGCATTTACTAGGGAAATGCTTTTTCTTAATAGGAAAAAAAAAAACCTTTTCAGAAGGATTGCTGCATTCCTCTGCTGATGAAATAGATTCTTCATTTGGTGACACACTAAAATTCAGGGCTGACTGATAAAGTTAATGCAATAAACATGGATATAGAGAGGAAAGAGGAAAGGCAGGGAGGGTGGAGTGAGAACAGATAAAATTCAATTTCATGAATACCAATATATTGGTACATACATATATATCTACCAAACAGAAATAGAAAGTGGAATGAGTTTTGCATTTTGTTGAGACTACAGGGGAAAAGCTTTAACTGTGTTAGCCATCAAAATAAGAAAGAAAGGAGAGGACTTTTAATGATGTCAAGTCTGAGGGAGCTACAGGACACACAATACCATATCCTAAAAACGTCATTACTATTTTTGTGCCTAAGGAGCTAATCCAACCAGTATTTATAATTATAAGATCTGAATGGAATAAACCTGCACCTGGGAGTGCACTCACTACTGTGAAACTGAAAGGACAGGACAGAGATAAATCATGAAGGAAGGCTTGGCCCAAACAGGGATGCTCGGTTTAGATACCTCTCTGAACATTTTGGCCACAGCCATCCTGACTCAGATAATGTAGAAGAATGGCAGATGACATTAAACCAACAGACCCTTTCTCACGCCCACGTGATGAAGTTATCTCCTGCCATGGCACTAATTAGCACCATAGTCAGTGTATTCCATCCATTTAAGATCCCTGATCTGTATTTTAGGCACAACCAGAGAAAATGCAATTGTATTGTTTTTTAGCAGTTTTGAAACTGCAGTTCCGTTTCATCTACACTAGAAGAGGTTTAGGTTGATTGAAGTAGTTTGCATGAGGTACTGCTTTGCCTTGTTTGATACTACATAAAAGCAGAACACATCTGTGACTCTGCTTTTTCAGTCAGTGGTAGTAAAAGATGAGGAAAATCTATCAGATCTGATCTAGAACATGAAAATAACTGCAATTGTGAAAACCAACAAATTTTTACACATGCCTGCTAATGTGCATTCAGGCAAATGAATGTGGTGGGAGAAATAAATTATTCTTCTTCAAATAGATAAATGTTTTCTTGGCAACAGTAAAAAAAAGAGAGTCTAGAAGTCAGCTAATAATGGGATTTCTGATTTTATAAACTGTTCAGTCATTTACTCATTGTTTCTGTTTTGCACTTTTCAAAGTAGATATCTTCCTACAAAAAAAACCACATTTTAGAGCTTACCCAGGGATACAGATATAAGCCGGTCAATGCTATGTTTCCTTGAAGCTGTTCCCTTTTCCTCTGTTGGTTATTAGCATAGACATAATCAACAAAAAACCCCTTAGGAATATATTTCTTTTGGCAGATATTTTATTTGGTTACAAAGTTATGAGAAAAGTCACAAAACATCCTTTAGCATTTGTTTTTCAATTAAATTTTTGGGAAGTGTCTGCCACTTTGTCAGGAGAGCCCTGAGGAACTCATCCCCCACTGGTGATGCGGCTGGTGGGGCAGAGATCGAGTGGCTGTGTGGGGGTTGGTGACCCACTGGACTTAAACCAAGCTTTCCCAAGAGCACAACAGGGCTGGAGCAGCTTCTCAGACCCAGGTGGAGGCACACCCAGCAGGGCAATTTCCTCTCCAGGGGGGTTCTGCAGCTCCACACCTCTGTCCTCATGGTCACAGGTGTTTCCCATCATGGCTGGTCATCGGAGTGGTTGGGGATGCCCACTTTGACAAGAGACCCTCTGGGAGCTCCTGCCTGGAGGCTTGGTAACTGGGGTGATGATGCCCAGAACCCACTGATCTCACAGTAAGTGGCGTGAAGGCTGGGACTTGTTGGCTGTGTGATGTGGCTGTGGTAACTGTGACATCACAGAAGACAGGTCATAATGGGAGCAGTCCCTAAGGACAACATCAGGCAGCTCCACTGCAGTTGGACTTGGGTGATCAGTGAGTGCCCATCTCCTTCAGGCCATGGATAAGGTAATTGTGTTCCTCCTGGTTGTGCTGTCCATCCTTCCTGAGCAGACACATGATTACCAGATCAATGTCGTCACTGCCCAGCAGATGAGGGAACGTGAGATTTTTCTGAATGAGAAGATGACACAGCTGTGGGAGGAGATTGAGTGGATGAGAGTCTTGGAAAAAGTCCCACTCCTTGTTATGTTGCAGAACTGGCTCTTTTGGGTGCCTGCATCAGCTGTGCTCTGCTTGCTGATCTGGCAAAGAAAGGTTGCTTCTCTCAGGTGCTGTGAGCAGGACACCTCCAGCAGAGAGGAGAAAGAAGACCTCAGTGGAGCACACAGTGGTGTTGGACTTTTTGCAGAGGTCACCCTGCCACCAATGCAGGAACTGCCCTACATGGGAAGGACTCTGAAGAAGTTTGTGCGTGACCCCCTTGAGGTCTGCCAAGTGCTTTCCCAGAACACTTTCATGCCGGAGTTGCACCTTGCCACTGGGAAGCAAGACGACATTGAATCCTGGAATGACTTCGGGGACCAAATCTTCTACCAGCTGGTTGTGCTACTGACGCCACCTCCCGGGCACTCTTTCAGGCTGCATTCTTTTCCTACAACCATAGCCACGTTTCATGAAGTCCTCAGACAAGGCACTGACAGATTTTACTCTACACTTGCAATGGAAATGCAGGCCCAAAATATTGGTGCCACTGTTCCCCTGATCACTTGATCACTTATGATGATCTGTTCACAGCTTAATTTAGGCAAAACAGTACAGGAGCAGAGCTAGTTGCAAGTATAACCTCTCCAAACACATGTCGTGCAGACACTGTCTCCGCTGCACTGACTCTTCCACTCTTCCCAGGGAGCTGCAGCCCTGGATTCACAGATAGCGTGTGCAGAGCAGAGAGAGGTTTCATCTCCTGTGCATTCCTAACTCTGCTCACAGCACACAAGGCACAGCACACTCATCCACAGCAGAGAGGCATCCAGTCCACCTGGACAGTGGCAACACCACTGCCTGACCTGCTTGCTGCTTTAGGTGCTGTGTCCCTGGATTTTAGTAAATTCAAGCACACGATTCTTCCAGACATGCTGGCATGCTTTATTGATTGGAGATCTGTATCAATATCTTTCTATGAATGTCCTAGAATATCATCCACATAAATTTTAGAATATATAGATCAATAAAAAAAGTGAGGAAAATTAAAACAGAAAAATAAAGAAGAAAAAAAAAACAGGTTGTCAGTCTAAGAAAAAAAAAGTTGAGGAATATTCATGAATATTTTCATGGAATGGCCTGGGTCAAAAAGAACCTTAAAGGTCATCTCATTCCAACCCCCTGCCATGGGCAGGGTCACCTTCCACTAGACCAGGTTCCTCAGAGCCCCATCAAACCTGGCCTTGAACACTTCCATGGATGGGGCAGCCACAGCTTCTCTGGGCAAATTTAAAAAAGAGAGCAAATTATTGATTAAACATATCACAAGTCAGAACGAAGAATTATTTATCCATCTGTAGAAGACAAACTACTCAACCTTGGCAGTTCTGAGGTCCTAGTTTTATGGCCTACTGTGGAGCACCAACAACTTCTGCTGTGAGAGAAAATGCACATCCATACAAAGGAGAGTGCTGCGGGTCCAGCCATGAGCAGTGCTCCCCTTCTGTTCTGCATGGCAGTCAGCTACTAGGACAGCAATATTGCCCAGAGGCTTTTCTACGTCTTCATTAAGTGAGAAAAAACAGGTCTGACAGAAGCTCCCAGGCTGTGGAATGTGCCAGTAAGTCACTAATTGGCCTGTGACAAACAAAACATCTGTAAACATCTGTCAGGAAAAAAAGGAAGGTAAATGTGATTCATCTATGGCACAGATGAAGGAGTAGATGACTGTCAAACTCTATTCTGTTCTCTTACGTATTAAAATGAAAGTGAACTATGTTGGGATATGTAGTGAAGGGTTTGCTTCATACTTGTATTTGTTATGAGCATGGATATTATATCTCGTGAAGTGGCTATCCCAGTGTTCAGGTTGTTCATCAAATAGGGAAAAAAAAAAAATCCATTTGTAGTTTTTTATTACAGTGCAAAGGAACCAGGCATTGTTTTAGAAAGCACTGAGCATAAAGACAAATGTAAAACATACCAGTACTCCTTTCATAAAATTAATGAGAAAGAAAAAGACATATATTTCAGTAATTCAAGGATTTCTCCAAAGCCAGAGGCACAAAACGCATGTAACATTTTTTATAGTGATGCATCTGACTGTAGCATGGTTTGCTGTGTAAAGGTACACCTGTTTTATGGAGGAGGGAAGATGTTAATGAAGTTTCAAATACTGAAGCATGAATTCCTTCATTCATATTCTTTTATTAGTCACCTACATAACATTTAGTAGAACAATATAATTGTCCGCATCTGGAGAAATAAAGATTAACAACACTTGCTTCTTAAAGAGACCTGAAGAAAATGTTTGCATATAATTTCTTCATAGGAAACAAAAGCACCAACCAATGAAAAGACTCACTTTTCTAAGGAGATCCCCTTCTTTCTACAACATTTCACAGCAGGAAGTCGTATAATTGCAGTTCAGAGCAGACTGACAGAGTGGATTCAAGACTGATTTCAGTTGAGCTAAGACTATAAAGGTGCATATAAATCATGCCTTCCATGCTCTTGTAATTGATATAATTGAATAAAATCATTTCATTAGTTATTTTTTCTCTAAATTTCTTGTGCTTGCACTGCTGGGATAAAAGGGGAGACTTGTGCCCTCTGAAAATCCACATTCTGGCTGACAGTGTTCAAGTAATGATTAATTATATTCATGTTAAGGAATACACATTTCATGTGAAATGTCTGGGGACATTAACTCTCTTAGTCAGTCTTTCTTATGGCTTGCGTGCCAGTTTTCTGAAACACAAAATTAGGGGTGTGGGGAGGTATTTGCTAGGAAGTCTAATTACATGAGGTAGTTACTTTTTGAACAAAATTACATTTTCTACTCTCATTTCATTGAGATAATGTAAATGAGGATAATTGCTCTTTTGTATTGTCATATTTGAATTTTGTTCTGAAGAATGTGAAGAGTTATGTGTCTTAAAATTTTAGATTTCTATTAGATGAATAAACTGAGTTACATAAAGAGTAGGGAGTGAGAAAAATTCTAACATCCATTGAGTTGCAAAGCCAGGAACGTCACCTTCTTCATTCATTGACTCCTCTTTATTATATAGACCTTAATTATGCAGACCTTTGGAGATAGTTGTAATGTAGTAGACAGACAAATAGAAGAATAAATCTACCACAGAGAGAGAATCTGGTGCTAACAGCTCTTTATGGCACTTACCAAGCATCTGTGAACTGTGATGGAAAATTGTCTTGACAAAAGGAATATAAGAAATTTTGGTATAGATCAGCTGCCCAGAAATATGTACTCTGGGTTAAAAAATCAAAGAAACTGAGCCAAAAGTCATTCAGTCTTACTTCTGTCTCAGTCTTTGGGACTAATGTTCCTAACTAATTAAGCCCATCTGGAATCCTGGTGGCAGCTGATAAAAAGCATCGAGCACAGGGATTTAGGCCAGGTAAATCTGGGCACTGGAAGGAGCACTGACTGTCCATTCCATGAGCCAGTAATTTGGGAATTTGGCCTGACCTGGACTTCATGGTCTTCTTTTTTTGTCCAGCTAACACAGTCAAGCCTCAAGAAAAGGAGTGAACTGAATTTCTTTTCAAGTTTTTATGCTGATGAGAAAAAGCTACAAGGTCATGGGGAATAAAAAGGAAGAAATGTTTTGAGATGTTTGGAGGTTTTTTGTTTGTTGTTTGTATGTTTGTTTTTGTTTAGTTTTTTTAGACAATTAAACTAAAACAAAACTACATAAGCTCTGGTAAGGCAGATGCCTGTGTTAACATTTATAGAAGGTTTCACAGAGTGAGGAACAATGCAAACCATTTTAATTACAGCTGGTGCACTCTGGTGGAACATTCGTTTTACATCATGAAACCCACCATCACTCTCAAAGCTGTGAGGTTACTGAAACATTACTTTCCTGTTCAATTGCAATTGACAGGTATGATGTGAATTTCCCCTCCTAATGTAATTTCGTGCACCTTTAGGGCAGCATCTATGTGAAAATTGGCCTATAATTTATGTGAAATATTATTGTAATATCAGTGTTGGAAATGGAGCATAAAATTGCACTAATGTGTACACATAGGTCACATTTGCTTATTTTCAGGGCCTTGTTTCAAGACTATTGTTTCCTGCACTAGGTATTTTCAACCTGAATCTTTTTGAATCATTTGATAAGTATCTGGAGTTTTGACTTTGATCTGACAAAATTCAAGTCACTATAACTCCACTGCCTTTTTTATATCAAAGTAAATGTCCTGAGGATCAGGCCAAGGTTATGAACCCCAGAGATGCAATTTAAAGTCATAGTTTTAGATGTGATTTCTGTAAACACCAGAGTTTAACTGTGTTACATTCTTTCCTTTTGAGGATCTCTTTTCTTTCACTTAGAAGAACCACACACTCTGCTAAATATTGGTCATCGGGATTCTAGGACATACACTTTATTTGTGTTATATTTTTTACTAAAACTAGAAATTTAGAATGATACAATCATAGAATGGTTTGAGTTGGAAGGGACTTTAAAGATCATTCAGTTCTTAACCCCTGCCCTGGGCAGGGACACCTTCCACTATACCAGATTGCTCCAAGCCCCATCCAACCTGACCTTGGACACTTCCAGGGGTGGGAGAGCCACAGCTTCCCTGGGAAAAAAAAAAAATCTTAAATTTATCAGTAATCAAGGATGAGAGACAGTTGCTCCTGTAGGAACCCTCATCTCCATCCCCAAGCTGCATGAGAAAAATATTCCCTCATTTAAGAGCAAGCTCTGAATGACTAACTTTTATTCCTAATGTTTAGCTCACTAGAGCTGTAGGAGATGAAGCCAACCACTAGTGTCTAGACCCACAGAAGTGTCTAGATACTTCTATCTAGTTGAATCTCATAAATTTTTGAGACTTTGGGTTTGATTTTGTACACATGTGACTTTTTGGGACAAACCTCCAAATGATTCCTAGAATGCCATAATTGTTGTGCCCAAACCATAAGCCTTAACACTCACTTTACAACTGCTTGTAAAAAAAATCCTGATGGGAAAATAAAATTCAGTCAGAACAATATTTGCAAACATCAGAGATGATATTAATTTTTTCATGCTTATATTATCTAAAGCTTGTATTTGCTCATATTCCTATATATTCAGCAGATATAGAGACCCAGTGATTTTTTGAATGGTTACAATTTCCAAGGTCTTTTTCTGCCTTCTGAGAAGGTTTCTATATTTCACAGTAGGGCTGCAATTACTCCAGCACTGCAGAAATGTGATCTTGCTAAAGAAAGAGCCTAAATTAACCTCCTATTTCCAGCTTGTCTTTCTTGGCACAGCATTTGACAGGTTTGTGTCAGAGCAATGCCTGCAATCATACATGATCAGTTTGGGTCTATCTTTAGGTCTATTAGCACCTGCATTGTGTTACTGAATTAATTTGATGGGATGTTTTATGGTTCAGGTATCTGCAACATTGCATGTTGAACTTGAAAGAATCAAGGGAGAGAATGGAAGACCTACACATTCAGTCGAGCTGGGTAGAAAGGAAATATTTACAGAAACTACTTGTATTAAGACCATATAATGCAAATTATAATAGGAAAAGAAATTCCATTAAGTAGGATAGCTCCTTGCCAATGTGAAAGACAAACTCCTCTATCAAATTGTCCCTGTGGTCTGGGAGTGTAACCTAGTAAGTCCTTAAGGTGAAAATCCTCAAGGTGTGGACATTATTGCCTGTATAAGAAGGTTATCTATCTCTGGGTCACCTAAATATTTGTTACTCAGCACATTTTTTCCTGTTTCAAGAAGATTTGGTGTTAAATTTGGCTAAATTTAAGACACTTTAAATGAAGGAACTTTCTTCTCTATACAAAGCAAAATTGTCACTGTAAGATTGGAGAGTGGCTAAAACACTGATCCACAGACATGAAATGATACCCTGAGAGAGAATTAATAACAGTGCATTTTTTCTGTCATACTTGCCTCTAGGTCAGATTCTAGGGTTGTCTCTTAATTTCCTATTCATCAGCTGGCTTGTGATGAAGATAAAAACTAAGCTTTTGCACTCAGACTGATCAGCTACTGCAGACCTTCAATCTTTGAGTGTAATTTGGAAGTATTATAAGAAAAGGAGAGTTCTTTAGTGCAATTAAGACCCTGACCTGCCTATATACTTAATCTTTTGCATGAAGTTTATTTCACCTGCTCCACTTTTTAGCTGATTTCATCCTTCCCCGCCTCAGCATAATTATCAAATATGCAATGAATGTTTACACCAACAAAATATGTTGAAATCAGAGGTCATTTATAAGTTTCATTACCTACCAAAACAGTCTTTATGAAAGTACTCACTATGATGAATCTGAGAGCCCTGAATCTCATTCACAAAACTGACTACATTACAAGAATTCAGTGGACCTTTCTGGGGGGCAATAAGATTTAAAATTTTACCAGTAGTAAATTGATTTTATCTCAAGTGCTTTAAAGTCATCACTTCTAAATGTCATTTGCCTCTTGAATAGCAAGTGGAATCCTTAACAGAAGTCAGTTAATGTTTGCAGTGAATTATTATTGATATCATGCTCAAATACTATTAGCCTTTACAGGGACAGGGTGGTGAGGACAAATCCTTGCCTCACAGAGTTCAGACTGAGAATCTGATTCTGCAAAAACACTCTCACATGAATTTATTGAATCAAAGTCTCATTGAATCCAGGGTTAAACTTCTATACATGTAAGCACATGCAGGATTTTTGTATGTATGTATGTATGGCCAGACTGCGCAGTGGAATTTTTAGGTGAGGCACAGCGTGCGCAGAACTGGCCCCACGGTTTAAGTCCTAAGGTCCATTTGCCACGACCGAGCGAGCTTGGACAGTGACAGTGAAATCCTCGGGACTGTCTACAGCACCCGGTACTAACCGGGGCTGACCCTGCTGAGCATCCGAGATCTGACGGGATTGGATGGCAGGGAGGCATTTAACTGCCCAGGGGATGGTCCCCACTGAGACTTGAACTCAGGCCCTTGGGATTCAGAGTCCAGAGTGCTAACTATTACCACATGGGACCACCCTGGCAGGAGTTTTGTAAATGCATTCAAAAATATCACTTGAATCTACTTTTTTATTTAATTGCTATCTCTGTTTAAAACACCCAAACAAGGTTTGGAACACAACCAACAAATTTATGCCTTGTGATTCTAATACTATAATCTATTTCTTTATTATTAAAGAGACAAAATAAAAAAATGCTTCCAACAGTCAAGAGAAATAGCAATTATAGAAGTGCTAGCACCTCACCTTGAGCGTGTTTGTACTTTAAGGAATAAAAGACATTTCTTTGACATTCAAATAACAAAAGTGAATCCAGTGCACATTACTAGAGGACTGAAATCCTGGATTCTTCTCCTTCCTGTTTTTATCCTACCCTATATTTCTTCCTGTCAGTAAAGGCATACATTTCCAGCTTGATGGCTGGAAACCAATCCTTTTAAATCAATAGGATCCTTGACACTGAATTTAAGAGGAATAGGCTTTGGACTTGGGACTTTCAAGACAGGAATATATCATAATTTAAAGCCATCTCTGCAGAGGAAGTGGTTCAAGTGTTTTGATGTGCCTGTGGCTGAACTGCCAGACAGCAGACATTGATCCTCAGTACTCTGTATCCCAGTGCATGAGCTCTTCTGCCTTAGGTAGGGAAAGCCTCCTCTGTTTGCTCACTGACCTTCGTATCTGGGCCAGCCCATATTAGCAAGGGGAAAAAAGGCACCACAGCAGATGGGTTACAAAGGCCAGTACCAGCTTTGAGACCATGGTGAGGCATATTACATCAACCAGAAAAATTTTGCTTTAAGAGGCAGAGCAGAAGTGAGCACCCTGAGAACAAGCAACCCTGTAGCCACTGCAGTTAGAAGGGAGAAAGAAGGGGAGGAAGGAATTGTTGGGGCCTGTGTTCCCATTTACTGCAGTGCGTGTTTGCATGTCTTTCTCCTGGCAGGGTAGGAGCAGTGATGCTGCCCTCATCCTCTGAGTATGCAACAGCTTCATGGTTCCCCAGTCCCCATCTCTTAGTGGTTAGCTGGAAACTGATAAATCAAAGAAATAACCATTGTTTCAGAGGGCATTGAATAAATGGGGGTGGTCTTGGAGGAATGGGTATCTCCAAAACTACCCCTAATCAAATTTGTGCCCATTGAAGCACAGAATCACTAAGGACCTCTGAGATCATTGAGTCCAAACATTAACTAACTCTGCCAGGTCCACCAGTAACCCTATTCCCAAGCACCAAGATGTTTTTTGAGCTCAAAGTAACAATCTAGCCATTTCTAGCTATTTCAGCTAAGGCAAAATTGTTTCTTTACCAGTATTAAAGGAAGTATAATCATAGGATAAAGACGTGAAGGCATTCAAGACCTTTTGGAGGCATCAAGTCCACTTTGAGAATGTTTTATGTAAACCATCTGAAGACAAACATTAGAGGCATTATTTAGATAATGGGACCATATATGCTAGAGTATGTGAGTTTATGTTCATATACATTGACACAAACTTACAAGAACACACATCTTTTATTCAGACTTTCATATGCAACAGATTTGAGAGAAATGTTCCCACAGAATCTTATTTTAAAATAGTGTAAATTATAGTACTTAATGGCCACTTTTAATTTTTGGATGACAGTCTGCTTTCAGTAGAAGATGTTAATGTAACTGAGTGTAACCAAAGCAGAAGGAGAGGATATCAGAGAGATTTAAAAAAAAGTAATTATTGTGCCATCACTGCAAGACAAATAAAAATAGTATTTCCTTTTCATTTATGAACAAAGAAAAGCATATCTTCCCCCACTCCTGGCAAGTCTAATACTTATTTTGCTATTCAGTCCACCTCTTTAGTTCATTTCCTTCTCTCTTTAATCTTTTGGCTTTGTGTTTTCAGCTGGGAGCCATCCTACCCAGTAGACCACTCACATATTTATAGCCCGGCAAATTGATTCATCCAGGAATCTGAAGTGTTGCCTGAGAGGCAGAATTATGGAACATTGATGAAAGAGACCTAGAATAGGGTACTGTGCATAAACCAGCCTGCTGCATAGGTGGGCTTGGTAAGATGAAAAGGTGCAGTACCTCTTGTGTGTGTGATGATGAAAGAGAACATTAATTCCATAGGCTGCCTTCATTTTTGTATGGATTTATCTTCCTTTTTTTTTCTTTATGTTTATTCTTGGCAATTAAAACCCTGGTATCTTTGATTTGCTACTGTTAAACTCCATGCATCCTCTGCAGGTACCATGTTCTGCTGGTCTCATATTTAATGCAAAAAAAAACTCTCCTAAAATATGCAATCAAATTGAACCCAAAAGACTTGCTTCTCATTCTGGTGTAACTTACTGCAATTCACAGGGCAAAGGTAAGTATGGTCTCTGAAGAAAAATTCACTAATTGAAATAAAGCAGGAACATGGAAACTGTTAAAATCGACATTCAGTCTTTCTATTGGTTCCTTTGTTACTCAAATGGGATTGATCCTCCAGGAGGAAAGGTCAAGGCTAAGTGAGAGGATTAGTCAAGGAGCTGAAATTATGAGGGCTTTGTATGAATGAGAATAGTTAATCTTTCCCCCCTCAGTACTAATGGCTTCCATTTCCAGCTGTTTGCCTTGCAGAGATGAGCCAGCTGTTTGTGAAGCCATTGCTTGAAATTGCTCCCTCAAATAAACAGATCAGCCAGCACTAGGGTTATGTTAAAAGTTTGAACTCTAGTGGGTTCAGCATGTGCTCTGCAAGTAAATTAGTTTCCTCAGAAGCAGAAATGAGGTCAATGAAGGCTCAGGGGAGAGTAGAAAAGGAGACCACCACAGATGCTTCATGGTGTGTTGTCATAAAAATGGGTGATATATGCAGAATAGAGATGACACAGCTGAATGAGATGAAATTTCATGAAAACTAAAGAAGAGATAAGGACACAATTATACATATTATATAGCAGCCAGTATCACTGATTCCTAAAGAGTGTCAAAGGCTGTAATCAAGTAGCTAAAAGATGCTGCCTTCCTTCCTTTTTGGCGAGATATAATTGTATATTTATTTTGAAAAGCTTGTTGCAAAATAATTTAGGCCTACCAGACAACAGAGAGAAATTTATGAAGTTTGGTAATACTGGATGAAATGAAACAATGACACATAACACAGACACACACTTGTATAAATATATCTATACAAAACATATTGCAGTGATTCTTTAGCTGTCTTATCCACTTGGATGGGTTAGAAGGGAAGTTTGACAGATAATCAGTGCCCATATAAGAATGTGTAGAGTGCAGAACAGATTTTATAAAGGACTGTTTCCCCCCTTTCACTAAAAATCATTCAAATTCAATTAATGTAAAAGTCTTCCAAATCTTTAGAAGTGATAAAATTCCTCTCCTCTAACTTTGTCCCTTCAGAGTTAATATTTTCTCTAAAACACCTTAATTAAACCACTTAATCAGTCAAATAAGTTTCAATTAAGAATCAACAGTGATCAATAAAGACTTCCAAAGATGAGTCATCTCCTTATGAAGCAGGTACCCAGAAGTCTGTCTGAAACTTTGGGTAGTATGTTTAATAATATAAAGTCTTTGTTAAAGGATTAGGCAAAGTGCATCCCACAGAAACATTACTGGCAGCTGGACTGTCCAAGCAAGGACATGATAATGAATGCTGGTAGCTGGTACAAGGTATTTTTTGATTCAGAAAGGGAATAAAATGGATTTGTTTGTGAAGTGTAAACTGGGCTTCCACTTTTGTGGTGTCTGTGATGGTGAGGGAATATGTCCACCCAGATTAGATGAGATCTATCATTGCTTTGTATTATTGTTTTGATCAGTCTACAAAGAAGGAGCAAAAAAAAATATATAAAGCTTGCATTGCCCTGTAGTTTTGTGGCAATGCCTTGCTACACAGTGCTCACACATTTTTATAACAAATGTTAGGTCTGTGTCTTGTAGGTGATAAATGCGATCGAGTCTTTAGCACTCTACAAAACTTGGCTTATTTTCCATGAAACAAGATTAGCACTGACATCAGTGAACAGCCCAACACAACGGCACATCAGCAGTGAAACTTCTGTTATTGCAGTCCTGATGCTGCACGTGTCCTGCAGACAACAGCAGTTGCTGTGAGAGTAGTATTGAACATAAATACAGTGAATCAATCTTTGGAAACCCTGTGTTAGAAGTGGTGCATTTTCTATGTTCTGGCATTTTACACACACAAAAAAAAGTATGGTTTATATAATGAATAGATGTAAAGAGTCCTGGGAAGAATAATCTGGCTGAGCACAAGGGTTGAACTTTTGTATTGACAGCTAATGAGTTTGCCCCATCCCTGGAAGTGTTCAAGGCCACATTGGACGGGGTTGGGAGCTACCTGGAATAGTGGAAGGTGTCCCTTGCCCATGGCAGGTGGTGGAATGAGATGGTCTTTAAGGTCCCTTTCAGTCCAAACCATTCTGTGAACCGTAGAATGCTAAAACAGAGGGAGGCTCTTATGGGGACTTGTCATGGTGTTCACCTGTCTGTGGGTAAAAGATCAGATCAGGGCAAGAACAGGCTGTTTGAGATAAGGCAAACAGGGACTTGCTCTTGAAGTCTGTCCTTGCTTTGCTACCATCTCAGGCCATAGTAATGATTACAACCTATTACTGTTAACAAAAAAGTAAAGCAGAGTGCACTGGGTGACACCTCCAAATAATTCAAACTTTTCAGTGCCACATGATGAAATTAAAAAAAAAAACCACAACAGAACAACAAACAGCTTACTGCTTTGAAATTAGTCCCTTTTTCTACCTCATTTATATATAGAAATATATCTGTGTAGAAAAGTTCAAAAGTAAAATAAAAGATACAATTTTTTTTGGTAACTGTATCCATTTAACTATGATATGTTATATAATTTTGAACTTCTGTTGTGAAAGTATATTTATTGTTCCATTGGCTTCATCATTTATACTTTGTCTTGTATATTATCATATGTGATAGAGAAAAGAAAATCATATAAAAACTTTAACTTTGAAAAGGTAAAAGTGGGATGAAATATATTTCTCTCTCCCCTCCAGTCCAAAAAGTCAGGAAAATCAACACATTTTTTGGATCATTTCCATTTTGCTGGAATTCTGGCTTCAGAAAGCAAATGATTCTGTCAACAAATTTCACACTGGATCTATTGCTAAATCAATCATTTGACATTAGAAACTGCACTATGAAGCAGCCTTTCAATATGATCACACATTGATTCTGTTTGGGTTGCTGGGTTTGGTTTTTTTTCTCACTGAATCCTTGCCTCTTTGAAGGTGCAAAGTGGAAAATGGCTAATTCAGATCCCTTCTCCTTCTTCATTGTTTAAGTGCATTTTCTGCCTGCTTGGCTTTGAAGGCAGAACTATTAATTACTCACTAGCTATTTCATGTTTTTTCAACCATCTCACATCTGTGGTTCTTAAACTTGAAAGTACCTTTGTGATTTTCCCAAGAAATGAACAGTGGACTGTTTTCCCATCGTAAAGAACTAATAGACAGATGAAAATATGATTTTTGAGATATTTAACATAAGAAACAAAGTTTAAAAGTTATTAGCACTCTGAAGTCTTAAAGCAGAACACTTATTTTGTCTCAAACCACAACTTAGAGGGCACAAATCTTCTGAAAATCAGATAGTTACGAAATCAGACACCAGAAAATGAGGCTCAGAGTGCTGTGAAATTTTAGTTTAAGTGTTTTGACAGCTGCACAATTGGTTTCAGGAGAGGGCTCAGCATCAAAAGAAACTCCCTGCCCAAACCTTCTCTCACTGCTTCTCAGTGGAGGTGATGAGTCCTCAGGATGGGCAGGGAACAGCAGAGCAGAGCACACCCTTGCACCACTGAGGTGACAGCGTTTACTGAATGGCCTCAGTCACTTTGTGCAGTAACTTCCTCTCATATTAGAGCACTCTAAAGCAAACCTAAACTTTATGTTATCACACCTTTCCTGCAGTGATATTTGATAAAGAAATCTGTGTTTAATAATAATAACAATAGCAATAGTCAAGCTATTAATTCCAGTATAAATTTGTGTCTCGTCTTGGTTCCAAATTTTCACAAGTGCATTTGTGGCTTTGAAAAGAAGGTTGGCAGACTGTTGTGTCTGTGACATGTGTCATCCTACAGCCTCTGAGGACAGGACACACTGACAGGCTGCCAGCTGTGACTGTTGCCTTCCTAAACATCATAATTTTGAGGCACAAAGACAAAACTCCCGCTGGGTTCATTAGAAATGAAGGTAACTTCAGAAGATGAAAGGCATTTAGTATATGGGCAAAAGACCATGTTTCTGGACAGCATGAAGACAAATGGGCTCCCAGTATAATCAGGAGGATATTGGTTTTAGGACTTCTTTACTCAGCAGGTAAAATGAACTTTCAATTTTTTTTTTTGTTACAAGAGGTTGTGAAGACAATCTTTTTAGATTCAGGAAAACTTTGTGAACAACAGAGGCTGAAAGAAGTGGACTTGGATGTAGTTTCTAACATTACCATTCAGCTGGAGAAGGACGTGACAGAAGTGATCAGACCACTCTGTCCCTGAAGGGTCTGTCATATTGCATAGTCCTGGACCAGATGGACTGTTGGCCTTACCCAGAGACACATTTCCCATGTTCTGAAGGGTAATCTGTTGTACTTGTCTTCTGGGTTAGCTGAGCCACTGTATCTGTTTGGACTTCTAATGAGCACAAAAAGGGTGAAGTCCCACAATTTGGTCTGACTATCTTTCATTACAAACTTAGCTAAATTAAAGTACCTCCCCTCTTCTGAGGGTTTAAGAGAGAAGATAGAAAATTACCACCACTCAGAGGACAACAATACCTTATTGTCACAAGGTAACTTGATTGCAGGTGAATTCAAACAGAAAAGATCCCATTTGTTGTCTCCAGGTGCATTCACACAAGTGAATAATCCCTCCTTCACCTGTGCCCCTTCCTTCTGGGGCACATGTTGCTGTGCACTTTCTGCATTTCAGCAATGCCAAATCCTTTCTGTTGCACAGAATTGAGGGATTCTTAGATTTTTTTCCCCCAAATTTAAGGAATGAGCACTAGTTCTTTTGCAGTGCCCCTTTTCAGTGTACTGAAATTTGTTCATCCGCTGTTGAAATAGATAGAATAAGTCCTTTAGGAAGATATTTCAGGACTCCAAAGGAAGGAGTTCTTATTCTAGCCTTAATCATCTGTCCTACCTAGTCATTATAAAAAAATGTAGTTAAAAGGCTGAAGATTCTTTATGATTTTACAGCAAATCTCTTCCATAATGACTCAAAAATTTTCTGCCTCTTTTCTTTTACAAGCAAAATACTCCAAATTTATCTGAATTAACCTCATTCAGTTTTGATTGGATTCATCCACTTCTCTCATTTATTTATATACTGATGCATTTCAGCCTTGTTTTCTGCAGTTGCTACTCACTACATGAGCCCAAGAAGTCAGCCAAAGTACGTTTTCATTCATTTTACTAGATGGCATATAAATAAAGATGTGTGGTTATATATGCAGACAATTTCAGTTCTCATACCAAAGATTTATATGGAGGAGTCAAATGTGCCTGTGAAAAAAAATTAAATAATTTCTCTAGAGGAGTTTATAGTGTATGGAAGGTAGTAATAAAAATTTTGCAAAAGAAAATGGAATTCCTTCTCCCTCTAAGTAAGTATTTCCACAGACAATGTTTGAAATATGTTTGGGGGGTTTTTTGTTTGGGTTTTTTGGGTTTTTTTTTAATTCCTCCTTCATCTCCCCAAACCTAGGTATGAAGCAACACTTTACTAAAGTGTTTGTTGTTTCATTACTTTGTATAACAACTGAGAAACAATCCATGGCAATTCTTTGCCTTGTCTTTTGATATAACTCTCTATTATCATCTTTCACAAAATGAACATACAGCAGGTTCTCTGGCCAGCTCGTGGATTAGTAATCGCCAAATCCAAGAACATTGCAGGGGTGAACACTAACAAAATCTTCAGGATCTAATTTCTTTAGCTCCATCTCTTTTTTTCTCTTTTAAAGGTTTTCTGAGCAATTTTGTTGTCAGCTGCCCTCAATCTAAATTCAATAACCGCCCCATTAAAATAAAACCTGGTGCTAAGATTTTGCTGGAAAAACTTGAGAATTAGAGGTTGAGGACAAGGGTCAGAAAGCAGGTGCCTGAGATTTTGCTCAGAAGATTGTTTCCAGTTTTCTGAACATCCATTGAATACCACACAAAGGAGTCCTGGGAGACATAAACTTGACTTCCCACCTCAGCTGTTCTGTGGTGCTGTGATATGTGTTGATACAATGAGCTGAAATCTCATCTCAGAAGGGCCATGAGTCTGTTTTCCCCTGAGCTGACAGAAATGCCTTACATCTCTTTGTGGTAATTTCTCCACTTTTTTTTTTTCATGGATTGCCTTATTTATTGGTTCATTGCTCACTGATTCTGCTCTTTCCATGGTTAATAAAAAGTAATCTCCTCCCGGAGAACATTCATTACTGGAATGTCCTCTTGGTTTTTAAAAGCCATTTCTGTGTCTTTCCCCGCTGTGATAATGATCTTCAGGTTCCCAAATATAGTTCTATTAAAGGACCAACACCTCTGTCAACAAGTCAAGAACACCACTCACACTATCACACTGATCTGGTAGCTCTGAAAAATCGTCCTTTTTAGAATTAGAGTATATGCCACCAAAAATTAAGACGTTCTTCTAAAACAAGTGATCCTGTTCCCTTTTCATTTGACAGAACTGCAATTTTATTTATTTATTTATTTATTTATTTATTTAATCCAGCATCTGTTACCAGGCATTTTATTACAGTAAACAGGTTAGTCTAAGCAGAGATCATTTTATGAGAAAGATGATGTAATTTTGTTTCTCCCTCCACTGAAAACTCAATGAATTGTAAGGAAGTAACTGAACTGCTTTCAGCAATGTAGGGGTTCTCACCCACGCAAATGAAATAAGCTTCAGTCTGACTCATGCAAGAGCTTGTCAGCAGATTGTGGCCATGGCTGACTGCAAGAGAGAAGTTCATGGCCTGCTTCTACCCCTGGGCTTCACCCTAAGCTGCCTTTATAGATGTTTCCTACAACTTCTCCAATGCCCCAGTCATGCAGTGGGGAAAAAGATGAAGTCCTTTATTGATTAAAAAATGAGGTACAGAATTTCTTTCCTAGGGATCAAGAAAATGAGAGGTAAAATATACATTCTTTATCTGATTTCAGGTGCTGCCCAGGGTGTATTTAAAGTATTTTCTGATTTCACTCCACTACCAACAGCCCTAATTGGCTCCGAGAAGTGAAGGACCAGCCAGCAGCTTTGTCACAGCTCTGTCCATGTGCTGTACTACCTGCTCTCTCTTCCTCTAGTATCTCATCCTCCACACCCCTGGAGTGCAGGAGCAATTCTGCTAGAGACCTGTGTGTCAGCGCTCCTAAAGCAGCAAGGGCACCCTGCATGGAAACTCCCCTCTGACATATCTTCATATTCCTTGATTCAAGCAGGATCCTGGCACCCTGGTGAAAGGAGCCAAGCAAGTATAATATGATGAAGCCTCTTCCTTCACACACCTTTCATTTCAGTTTTGGAGGAACAGAAGTGAGGAATTATAAATACCTAACAAAAATATCTCTTTACTTTAGCCTTGATAAATTCACATGGCAGCCTGGCTGCTTTTTTGATCTTCAGCTTTCTATGGAAACAGCTGGGCTTTGAAATTACACAGTAACTTCCAGCTTGATTTTCTTCATGAACAAACAACTGTCGCCAAATGCATCACTGAAAGCAAATTACCTGAGTGGCACCTCCTCAGGGCCTTGAGTAAGTGATGCTCCTGGACAATTTTCTGGTATGTCCTAATGGAGGCATTGCTGAGTATCTGTAGATACAAAACACTTCACAGAATCACAGAAACACGGAATATTCTGACTTGGAAGGGACCTTGAATAATTTTCTTGGGAACATCAGTTATGTGTTGAAATTGTGAAATAAAATTAGGTTAAAGCAAAGAAACCAAAAAAGTTAGAGGGGTTAACTACACAATTCTCACCGAATATGAACTCTTTGATGCTTTTGCAATCTCATTTCCCATCTCTGGTTGAGTGCAGACATGTCATGAGCAGGTATTGTCTTTGCAACAAAAGACATTTTTTCAGAGATTTAGCCATCCTGTATCCTCTTTTAATTCAGTGTTAGACCACATGTCAGGAAAGTTAAAGCTTGTCTTAAGTCTGATGCAAAAGGGGCATGGAGACTTAGAAGAATTAAAAAAACTATCACAGTTTGTGTAAGCAAAGGGGAGCTACAGAAAGAGCTGCTGCAAAACACACCTTTTTCTAATTGCTTGAAATTATTTTCAAAAACTTATGAAGTTCAAATACCTGAATTTATGCTGTTTAATTTAGATCTCAGTAGAGGTTGTAACTTCAACATTAGAAGGGAGTATTTAATACCACAATTTCCAGTCATTGTCATACAACAAGTGGCAAACTCTAATATAGACATAAGGAAACCAGCAGAGCAGATGGTGCAAGATTAAAGAACTAATCCACACAGACAGGCTCATATTTAGCCTTCTTCTTTTCCATTTCCTTCTACCTTTGCACTTCCACCCTACTGAATTCAAGGTCTAATTTTTTCGTACTAAACACCTCTGTTGTATATACTGCTAAGCACGTCTGCCAAGACATTATAATACAAGACAGAAGTAGATTCAGGGGTGTATGAATCACCCTAGCTCTATCAGAACAGTTAAAACTGCTAGAGAAATGTGAAGTTGCTGACAATCTAACCCTTTCATTTTAATATTTAGCTTTCCTGCATCTAAAATAATGAAACAGGATGTTTCCTGTATGTGTGACCTACAGAAAATAATTGATGTACATTGTTGTGGATTAAAGTTGTCTTCACTGGTTCTGCCTGACACAGAAGTGAAGGAGTTTGAATGACTGAATATTACCAACCTTCACCAGCCCAGGACTCAGAAAACAAGAGGTTCTCATCTGAGCTGGCTCAAATAGTCTGCAAGGCAGCAGCATTTGCTGCTACTGCACCATTCAGGTGTTTACAACTTTCTTCTCCCCCACTTCTTTCTCTTTCTCATCCCTCCCACTCCTTCCCTCCCTTCCTCTCATTTTATTTTTCAAAGTATTAATAGGAAATTTTGCTCATGGGAAACTCAGTAAGAAAACGGCCAAGGTCCAGTTTCCAAACTGGCTTAAAATCTCATCTGAAATTCTAGTTTACTGCCTGAGTGACAGTTTTATCTGTTTGCTATGAAGCAGCACCTTACATCACTGCACTGAATTACACAGCCATGAAAGTCAATTAAAAATGAAGAAGGTAAACTTTCTTTCCCCCTCCCTCTGCCACTGCAGTCAACTCTTTAAGGCAGGATCTTGATTTTGTTGGGTTTCAGTTATCTTCATCTGACACATGCAGGGTACTGTGTAGCGATGCCTTTGCAGAAGGTTGAAAGGCAGCAAAGAGGAAAAATAAAGGTGTAGAAAATAAAAGATATGCTAAGGAACAGATGCATTAATGTGTGTGCTTTAATTGTTCATGACATCTGAGACTTTACATTGAGTAAATGCTTGATAGAATGCATCTTTTTCATGGAGTTAACAACAAATGACAGATGAAGCAAGGGATAGAGGTTGTTAATAAATACCTTTCAAATACTGCTGCTCGGGAAGCTGCTTAATTGAAAAATTACATTACTCCCTCACAAGAGCCTTAATGGATATAAAGATCATGAGAATCTTTTAGAAAATATAGAAAATAACAGAATTAGGCATATACTATCTAATGAAAGGATTTGGAATAAATACAAGACAACAATTAAAAGGAAGGAGATATCTGTCTTTGTGAGCTGAAGTTTTAAGGGAACTTGTAGCAAGGCAAACACATGACAAAGATTTATAATGTTTAGGCAGTGTGAGTTCTCTGGCATTTGTGAAATTTGAGTTCTTCTCCTGGATTTGACACTGAATATAATCTTGCAAAAATTACTTCTTTTTCCTGGATATCTTTGTTTTTCCATCTAGAACAAAAATGACAATTGTCCCTTTATATGTTCATATAACACCATACTCAGTGTGTTCAGCATGATTCTAGTACAATATCCTATCACAACATAGGCTTGGTCCACTCAATAACAGTAGTAAAACAAACAATTGTTTCAGGTGATTTCTATACTTAATTTATTCTTAGAGCATATTTGTCTATTTTAAACCACATTTTTTCAATATTTCCTTCAAGGTTTGGATTTTTTTATTCTTATTCTGATAGAGTGCCTTTGTGGCTGGAGTTGAATATTATACACATCTCATTAAAGGAGAATTAGCATTGTGAACAATGTCAAGTACATTTTGAAATTATACACCTATTTTTTCCCCTCATTTCTTTGATGCTTTCAAATTTTGTGATTCAAAACCTCAACAGAGAAGGCTTACAGTTTTTCACTGCTTTAATTTTAGTTTTTTGGTTTGGTTTTTTTTTTTTTTTTTTTTTTTTTTATTTTTAGCTCAGGCATTTTTCCCACATTTCCTTTAGATCTCTCTCTTCACAATGATCACAGGCAGTGCCAAAGTCATTGTACTGGGAGTCTGTATGTCAGCAAAACAATAATCCCACCATTTTCCCTGATTAAATATCTGTCTTTGGTGGATTTTTTCCACTCCATTCACAGATGCCATGGCCATCTGTACTGAGTTCCTCATGTTGGCTTTGACATAGCTGTCACAGTGTAAATGTGACCGGAAGAAAAGAGAAATGTTTAGTACAAATTGTACAAACCTCTCAGGACTGTGAGTAAGTTTCAGAAAAGACTGCCTTTAAATCCTTACTAGTGTGGCTTCAACCCTGCTGTGCTTGATGTCTGGAAGTCAGTTGGGCATGTCCTGCCTGTACCAAACCTCACCCTGATTTCTGTGTAGCAGGTGATTTGAGAATATGTAGAAAACAAATCCAGTACCATATAACAGAAGAGTAAGGCTCTGGCTCTGGCATTCAAAAGCAGACACAAGTTCACTAGTGGGATAGCTCAAACACTTCTGGTTGTGTTTTGGCACCAACCAGCGTCCCTTGAGCCAGTTGAGGGGGGAGCAGTGGGGTGTCTGGTGCCCACTGCACCGCCTGTGCCTTCCCTCGGTGCTGCCTCACAGCCCCACATGGATAGGAAACACAAAATGGGTTGACAACAGCAGTGCTGGTGGCTTGGGTGCTTTCTGCTCTGCACACGTGTTAGGGATGAGCCTTGGATATTCAGGGAGTAGAAATAAATGTCACCACCTTGTAACAGATGGGTCATTGAAAATTGATAGAGGTAGAAGCACCAGCTCAGAGCTTATCATGTCTCCAAACTTGTTCAAAATGAAAATGATACCAAAGAGATTAATTAATGATTTATTTTTTTTCCCCTCAAAAAGGGAATTTTTTACTTTGGATGCTTTCCTCATTAAGGAAATGGGAAAGAAATGTGATACAATCCCAGCTGTTACCATTAATCCAGTTCCTACTTCAAGTTGAATGCAGGGGACAGGAATGATCCCATCCTTGATCTTTAGATATGGAGAATTTTCTACTACAACTAACAAATAACTAGCAATCAATCTTTATGAATTGCCCATAAAATTCCATTAAAAGCCTTTTCAAAGAATTATAGTAAAACACCTGTCAAATCCATAATCCAAAACGCACTGAATGTCTCCACATGGCCATTGAGCCCAGTGTATTCACAGAAAACTCTGTGCCTTTTGCAGTCAGCCTTCAGGGTGAGGTGTGCCTTTGTGCTACTGAAACATCCCATTTTACACCTACTTCAAATGCAGAAATGCTCCTTTTTCTGATTAGTAAGTCTTAAAAAGAAATGGGGCAGTCAGAGAAGGTTTCAAGAATAGCAGAAGGCTGAGGAAAAACTTCTTTCTCCTGGCTTTGGCTACAAAACACTAGAAAGCATTTGACATTGTACCTGAGAGTCAAACCCTGCTATGTCTATAAAAGGAGGAGGAGATAAAGATGAAGAAATGTAAGACTTCAAGGTGCTTTGTGTCTTAGGAACTCACCAGGGAGCTCTGAATGACAGTTATAAAAAAACACAACTAAAAATTTTCTCTTTACTTCCTGCACTTGCTGAATTCAGTGCTTTTAGTTGCTCTCTTTATACCCTGTGTTGAGCTGCAGATAACTTGGATAGTTTTGTGAGGGAGGTTAGGACACTCCATATGCAGCCACACTCAGAAACTCTCCAACTTCACCTTGAACAAGGATCCCATATTTTAGGCAGTCTTCACTGCCTATATTATGGTACTGCACTACCCTTGAAATGGGGAAAGGATAATTTGTTGCAAGCTGATAAGATTATTGCTCCACTGAAGACATAAGAGCTTCATCAGTTTATGCCTTCAGAAGATTTGGATCTATATCTCTGTAGTAGTAACTTTGCAAATAATTTAGCTGTAGCTTTTTGTTTTCAATTTCATGCCTTTTATGTCATAATTCTGTGTCTGAAAATTTCTGACAGGATAAGGCACAGTAGAGAGCTGGAGCACTCAGAGTAAATTGTGTTCTCTCCTTCACCACGAGCCTATTAAACACACATACAGAGAATAGTTGTAAAGGAGTGGTATATGATACTAGAACATTTAGGTACTTCAGACACATCTAGTACATTTTCTGCACTAAGGAAACAGGATAGAGAAGTACATTCCCTTCCACCCCTCCATACTTCAGCTTTCAGTTGTTCATCCTTCAGATATTTCATGCACTTCTAAATCCTAATTGAAACATTCAAATTAAACCTGAACATAAATCTAAGCCAATAATGGAAGATTCTTATATTAAGGTATAAATATGATGATGGAGACCAACCTTCAATTTTTAGTGTAAAATTTTGCATTCTACTCTTCAGCAGTCATAGAAGAAAATACCTTCAGATAAAAGACAATAGCATTTACTAGGCTTATGGTTGAACAGACATGGTATTTTTATTTGTTTAGATAAATCTGTTCAACTGTTCACTGGAATTCAAGTGCCACTTGTGTGTATCATTTGGTAAATGGAAGAGATGCAGACACTGTGAATAATCCTAAATTCTCCTGAGTTCTGCCCTGTAGATGTAGATTACTTGTGGGGGAGTAGTATGACCAATCCCTATTCAAATAGCCATTATTTATCTTCAGACACTTCCTAATTACAATATTGCTTAGGCATCAATCCTTCCCTTTCCATACCTGTACATTTGATCAACTCAGCCTATGCACCATCTCTGTTTGTCTTCAGTGCTTTGAGTATCTCCTGAGAACTTAAAGTCACTCAGTCACAGTGGTGAGGGAACCAGGGCCAGGGACCTGCCTCCAAAACTGTCCTATGGTGGCTCCTAATACTTAATTATTTGTGTGTCACCTGGCACAGTTCTGGCTTGGGTCAGCAAGCCAGTGCCCAAAGGTGGTATGCAGGATAGCAGGGCTGGAGACACTGATCAGTACTCAGTACATACAAGGCAACACTGTTTTCAAAGGAGGGAAGACAGTTTAGCTACTGTGAGATACCACTGTGTTTCAAGGACAAAGGACAGGCTCTGTTATTTAGTGGCATAGGCACAGCCTCAGACAAGGACTGCAGAGGTCTGGGAATGTGCTACTGTCGTGTTTACAGCTCCTTGTTTCAGTATTTCTTTCATAACCTGCTTTGAGCAGCACTGTGGTTTCATGCTGAGTAGGAAAGATGAGGTGAAAAATGGCAGGGTCACCACATCTTAAGAGTGAGAGGGGCCCCTGGAATAAATTTGCCCTCATACAACAGGCTTCTCTCCATTTCTGGTAGGGAGGAGCTCAGTGTCACATTCTCTGTCCCCTCATCTCTAACTCTTTGTCCTTGAAAGTCTGCTTCAGAAACACATCCTCACACCCGTGTCAATGACATTCCCTTTTCCAGTGACAGCCTGAACCCATATTTTTGTGTATAAAAGCAACTTATTTCAATAACTCACTGGTTATCTGAATAGCTGTTTTCAAGATCAAAACTTTTACATGAATAAGGATGGTCCAAAGGTGTACAAAATCTGGTTTTTTTCAGACCAAGATGGAAAAGACTTTTGAAGAATATTGCCATAATAGTATCAAAATCTACCTAGTAATATTCTTCACCCCCAAACACAGTTTCACCACTTTCTCTACGTCATCTACCTCCCTGGGAAAACTCTGGCACTCACTAGCTGTATATTCATTATCCAGCACAAGGTGCTGACTTAAATGAAGCACAAATGTCCTATACAGACTCAAGTTTCAGATGATGTAAAAAGAACTGAAAAGACAAAAAATATAAAAATATAAATAAATGAATGTTTCATTAATTAGGGAGGAAGATATCTTAACAGAGTGGTAGGAAAAACTTCTCTGTTCCTTGTGATTCTAGAGAAATGATACACACTTCATGTGGTGCTATTCTGCACTGCACAAGGTTGTCTAACACTTAAACAACATGGGGAATAACTGTACAGCCTTGAGAATGCAAGACGACACCCATTTCATGTCATGACACAATGCAGTGTAGTCACCTATGTGTTATAATGATGAAAGGTTGCTGGTTTATTTATAAAATCTGTAATGAGCTCAAAAATAATGGTGTCATAATCGATGCAAAGTTGCTCTATTAGAAGGATTTATGCTCATTATACAAGCTCAAATTGTTATTACATGAGGCATTTGAGGTTCGTATTCACCGCCTTTTGTCTAATTTTAAAATACATTTAAAACATCTTAAAACAGAAAATTAATTGAGTAGGTTCGGAATAAAAAAGTAGGCTTGAAATAGAAGTAAAGTTTGTTTTAGCAATTCAAATATATACTTCAAAAGAGATGTGAGACAGAAAAAAAGCAAATTTATATTGTTTATCTGCAATTTATAGGTTCTGATGCTGAATAAAAATGGCAAAAAAACTTTCCTCTCTGATACAAAAATAATATTTCATTGTAATGGGGAAAGAAAGGACTAATCACTCAAGTAAAGGTAGTAATTTTTGTCAAAGGAAGAGCATGTTTCATTTCAAAATAGGAGAGTACTTGCAGCACTTGTCGAGATGTGTCTGGACATTGGACTTCAGTGAGATGCTCTGATGCACCATGGCAGTTGGATACCCCAAGGAAGCCTTTTCCAAAAGTCTTCCTTCTGTTTCACTGCGTGGGATTTTACAACTGCTGAACAGTTCATGAAATTAAATTATTTTTCTTATCTTTTCTGAGGCAATACCCTAAGAGGATTTGTAAAAGTAAATCCAGCCTTCATTACATCTTGTTCTTTACTAGACAATCTGGGCATAATTCTGCTCTTGATTTCACCTGTGGAAATGAAATTAGTCTGAATAGAACTTTGTGATGGATGATGCTTTGTGTTTGTTCATTAAACGGAAAGACTAAGAAACCATGAGAACTGGGCAAGGTACATT
>JAWWEU010000125.1:70466566-70486365 GCA_035583155.1 Acropternis orthonyx
CTGCACTGCTTGCTGCTGCTTGCTAAATTTGTAATAAATTTTCTTTTATTCCAAACTGGTCTTCATAATTTATAACAACTTGGTTTAGTGGAGGCTGATATTCAAACTGCAGTTTTTTTCTACTACTGGTAAACCAAAGGCAAGTCTCCAATCTCCCCAAATTTCCTTTGAATGGGGGGTCACACTGCAGTTGTCTGTCAGAGAGAGGTTGAGCTGCCTAGAGAAAGTAGATAAGCACTGTGAATGCCAATACACTCTGCTGTGCTCTGTGGGGTGTTTTTCTTTAGGAAGACTGCAATGGTTTAGAGGTAAACCGGCTGGAGAAATGAACCCAGCTCCCAAACAGATTACAAATCAGAATTACAATTTAATAAAAAGATCACAATATTTACAGTGATACAGAGAAGAAGTTCATTTGACCCATAAAAACAGGTGTCTAACCCAGCACTCTGGGACATGAACAGAATGAAGCTCTCCAGCCCCTGTGCTGAGCACCACGTGGCCCACCTGAGTAGCAAGTAAAAGGAAAGATGAAACCTGTTGATGAGGATCATGGTCTTAGTCTGGTCAAGAGTGGCATTTGCAGTCCTGTTGAGGTTCTGGTCCTCCTCTGGATCTGACAAATGGTGCCAGAAGTCCCCAAACCCCAAGATTATACATGTCCTTGGCTCAGATGGGAATGCCCAGTACCTCCCCCAGGGTGGAGTTCACTATGGAATCCCTGATGGCTCATTAGCAGACATGACCCCTCAGGCTGAGCGTGGAGGTTCCAATGACACCCCGGAGGGGTGTTATCATACCTGAGTCATTGGTGTGAAGACAGGAAAACTTATCTCACAGAAGTTCCCAAACACCCAGCTTGTAGACTGAGGAGTCAGGTGTGCCCCAGGCAGCTGCTGCAAATGATCCATTATTAGCAGTTCAAGGGAAATGACAGAGAGGGTGTGGAATACACAGCTCTGGCCACACCCACACAGTGACAAAGTGGTCTTGACCTCTATAACCAGGACAAAGACCAAACTCAGGTCAGTAGAAATACATACAGCAGCAAACAGGAAGAATTTTAAGACAGTCATGCACACATATATAGTTGTGAGAGTCATGCCATGAATCAATCCAAATTTGTATTTTGTGCATATGAAAACCCACCTGTAACGTACAACACTGTCAATGAATAGTCATGACAATGGCTGTCCTTAGATGAAAATCAGATGCAATTAAAGTGTAAATAAATAAGCCTGGGAGCCCAACTCTGGCCTCTTATGGAACTAAAAGACAGTGTTTTTACTAACAACATAGTGATAGAATAAATCCAAAGGATGGAATGGCTTACCAAATAATATAGTACATATAAACATCATATGTTCAGGAACTGCTACTTTAGAAAACAGATATAAAAGAATTACTTTTATTGAAGTATTCAAACTATGGTGAAAGAAAAAAATTAACAATTCCTCCATTTCTTGAAATGTGTGGGATAATTCACTATTAAGCAAAGCATATGTTACAATAGTCTCCAGATGTTCATGGTGAGGAAGGTATTGTTGGAGCGATTAAAATAACTTCCATGAGACTTTTTTGTCAATTTTCCAATGAGTTTCCATCTGCAGATATTTTTAGCTTCTAAACAAAGATCTACTAAACAGGGTAAAAATAGACCTTTAAATCCAAATCAACCATCAAACTTATTCTGACTCTATTGCATGCCATATAATGTCAATGAAATATTAGAGAGTAGTTGTTTCTATAGTGGGTGCTCATTCCAAGGTAGAACCTAAGTTTTCAGGGAAAAAATGACATTTTAACACTGAATTTAATTAGTACCATTTTTTTATTTATCATTTAAATTTGAAAATTTCCCTAAATCATTGTAGTTTTAATGTGCATATTCCAATCAGGAAGTCATAAAGGGCATAAGGTCAAAAAATTAACTTAAAAAAAATAGTCAGATGCAATTGACTGTATTGTATAAAAATTGGGCCTGATAAGAAAAAAAAAAAAAAGGTCTTCTTCCCATTTATATTTGAAGGAAGGGTGAAAAAAGAGAACAAGCTTTATTGTTGGACACAGTAATGGCCCAGTGATAGAAGTTTTGAAGGTAGAGATTAATAATCACTGTCAGTGTAGAAAATGATATACCAAAACCTCCTTGACCTCTGTCTCATAATCAAACATCATTATCACCAATGTTGTATTATCTCTTTCACACATTGTGAAACACACATAGTCCCATTTGTTCAAAAAACTCTCTTTTATGGAAGCTTTTTCCAGAAAAGGCAGAAAATGAGGTGTGAGTGCGCTGCCATTCCTCAGAGCTACAGTGTCTTCTCTTCCAGGGGGAATGAGCACACGGACTGAATCCACCCCCCATTTCCCTCCAGGTACATGCCACTGTCAATGTAGCTGTCAGATAATTTTGCTCACTTTACAATTTCATGTACCATTCAACAAAGCCATTTAGCAGCATCCTGCCTGCTGTAGGCATGTCAGAGAGCTCCTGAGAAAGCCCAGGATGGACTAGCCTGAAGTGGGTAACATTTCTTGGTGTTTTATAAAATTTTCACCCCTAAAAAGTGCATTTTCTTGCCAGGTGAAGGTTGGTTTGTGATCATGCTGGTGCCTGCTGCTGTCCAGGCCGTGAATAATAGGCCCAGTGGTACTACTGATTGTGCCTTCTAATGCAAATGGGAATATAATTCAGGAGCAAATTGCATATTATTTAATTGGAATTGCCCCTTAGCACATTTCTCTATTTCACCCTTCAGTATTACATAAACATACCAATATTTTCAGCTCGTTCCTGCAAACATAGCCTGGTATCTCAGTATAATTCTTGACTCCGAATTTGGTCTGTTCTGTGATTTCATTAGGAAAAAAAAACCACAAACAACCCCCCTAATAATATGACTATAATCATGAAAATTAAAATTTGAAATCCAATCTTCTCTTTAAGCCAGTAGCACAGTTTTCCCCACCATGTTTCAGTTCCACCTTTTTTTAATAGTATAAAATTTTCTTTTTTTTTGGCTTATAGTTTATGATAATGACTTTGGACAATGGGCCGTCTTTTGTATGGCCTTTTTAAATATTGAGACAAATCCAGACTTGTAAAGTTCAGAATTTTGACTTTGAGATTTGTGATTTAGAATACAGATTTTTTTTTCCCACCCTTTTTTCCTCCCTAGTGTAACTCAGTGGAAGCTTACTTAGCTTCATTTGGGAGGCAGAAGACAGTCAAGTGTCACTGGGAGCAAGACTGAAGTAATTGGACTATGAAGAGAGACATTGATACTGCTACCCTTTATTCAGAGAGAATGAAGGCTACTGTGAAGAATTTTTTCTGAAGTAGTCAAATTTTCATTCAGCCTACGTCTTATCTTCCAGACCTTTCTCCTTGGAAAAATGCAAGTTCAATCAGGTAATAAAATCACATTTTCAGCAGACATCTGTAAGTGTTGGGCTTATTCCAGCTAAAAACACTGAAGATACCCATGAGTAGTTTGGGTTTATTTCTGAGCTATTTTAAAGAGATACAGAATGTATTTCAGGCCTTGCAAGTCTAGTAGTTCTAGTCCACTTTATGCATTGTCTTCAATCTTTTTTCGTGATACTAGGCATAAAATAGGATTTATGTGAGTGAAACTACGAGTTTGCCTGAAGTCCCTCATGGTATCACTGAGATCCCAAAGGGAAAATTGTCTGTGGCATGGAGTATGGATATGAGTGAATCTCACCAGTAATGCTCTGTGTGCCATAGCATGATAGTGGTGTTTTACGGCATGCAATGAAAACCAAAGCCCTCTGAGCTGGAAAAAGGACATGTCGTCCTTGTGCCAGCTGCAGAAGCTGCAAAAAAGCTTTTAAATTTTAACTCAGGAGCTCCTGAACTTGAGTGTCCTGCTGCTGTTCCAACCTTGTTCCACACAATTACCTCTGGGGCCACTTGAATTGTGCTGAGAAGACTCACTCAGCCCCACAGGAACGGCCTGGCAACTCCAATACTCAAGCACAAAAGCAAATACTCTTACACATCCAAAGACGTTTGGAGGGTTTGGTTGAACTTCTAATTTTGGAGGTCTGAGTTTAAGCTCAAAAACCTCGATTTGAGGTTTGTCCCTCATTCTTACAGCTAGATCCCATGGAGAAGAAAACTTTACACTGAGGTGCATTGTTAAATCACATTTATTTTAGTGCTGTACTAAACACTGAACCAAAAGCAGTACATTTAAAAGCACCTTTCAACAATCCAAGAGTATTCTTCTTCTGGACTTTTAAGTGCTTTATGTCACTCACTTAGGATCACATTTATGTGCCATTTTTGATGTGAAGCAGAACTATGCTCTTCAGCCCTGAAGACTCCAGAGTTTCTAAGTGTGAGCAGTTGTGTCAAATATTTCCAATAATCTAAGGTACCACAAATGACTTTTTTTGAATTTAATTTTACAACTCTCGCATAGAAAATAGATGTGTATGTTTAACGTTGTTAATTTCCAAGAAGCTGCTTGAAAAAATACCATGCCGTAAAAGTACAAGACTTTTAAATTTTCCATGGCACTAAATGTTGGTTTGAAAGATTTAAATAAATCAAGATAAACATTGCCTGCCACACAAAAAAGGTGACTTGCCCTTTCTTCTTTCCTCTTACAGAATTGTTTAGCAGAGTGGTAATACTTTATCTCTGGGTACAAAGAAGGGAACCTCAGCCCACCTGTAGGTACCATTTTATCTCATTTGTAGGTAAAGGATGAACAGTTTTTTCATCTATATCAAACAACAACTTCCCTTTTCTGCACATAAATACTGCTGAAAAATCTTCTCAAGTTTTGTGCTTGAAATGCTACTTAAAAATAAGTTAGAAAACTGCCTCCTTGAGTATCATAGCTTGAGGGAATGCAGTGGGAATCTCATTGAATCATTGCTGGTGATTATAAAGCAAGGGCTATTGACAGAACAACTAACAGTTGTTTAAAAATGCTATTTTAGAGATTAGTGCAAAAATGCAGGTAAAAAGCAGGCACTTTGTAAACAATTGCAGCTGTAGAAAAGAGGTGTTATTTAAATATTGTTTAAAAATACTCAGGCACTTAGCACCTAGAACTATGTATGTGTTCTCTCTCTAGACCTTCTTCATCAGCATAGGTTGTAAATAGAAAGTTATGTTTTTGCTTCAGTAGTTTTCAGTTATTGGCCCTGAAAAGCAGGGAGGCAAATGGCTGTGAATGATCATCTGTTATCAATGTTACACTGAAAGCAATCAGTTCACTAAAAACTAGAAATAAGAATTTGAAGATTTTTAAAATACATTAACGTTTAGTAACAAGGTATAAATTTGTGTTATATAAGTACACCTTTACTTAGGGATAACAAAAAAATATCTCTGTCATTTGCAATTTTTAATTCTTAAATATATAAGTACATTTTTACTTAAGGGTAATAAAAAATATCTCTGTCATTAGTTATTTTTGGTTCTTAAAATTATTTTAGTACTTTAAGATCCTGGATACAGCTGATAATTTGATTATGTGCAAATTTACACACAGTATCTGAAAATAATGCCTTCCTAAGATAGGAAGATACTCTATTCTTAGCAAACCTAAATTATTGTGTTAATAGAAGTAGATTAGATTCTTATTAGTCACAAACCATTCAGCCTTTAAAACATGTTTCCAACACATGTTTGAAAATTCTGTGCCTTGGAAGAGTCCATTCTTGCTTTGCAAATTCTGATGCTCTCTGGTCAGGAAATCCTTGTTCTCCCTGCCGGTTTCCCAGCTTCACATATGCTCTGCAGTGTCAGGTTTGAAAAGAAGGCACACAGATCATGAATACACTGAGTCAGTTAACTGAAAGGCCCAAATCTATTGCTCCCACGTTTCTGAACTCTGTTTGTCAGAAGGGAAAAGCAAATCCATATTCTGATTCCCAGAAGGTCTCTGTGTGCATGGAAAAAATGAGCTTGGCATTCATCAGATTTATACTGAAATAAAGGGCTTTGATATGGACTATTATATATGATTTGCATAAGGAAGGATACACTGAACGTTCTGGATAAGTGTGGGCCAGCCTTCAGGTAATCCTCAAACATCAGAGCAGCCACACTTTTAGGAATATAGACCTTAATGCACCCAAAAATCATGAAATGTGCTAAGTTTTGTGAGGCTTTATGTAGAGCCTCACAAAGAGGATGCTCATGTTCTCACTTCCCTGGGGTATTGACATCTCTCCTGTGACACTCTTTTCTCTACATTTTCTATGTCTTATCACTCACAGAAAACAGATGTTTGAGACTGGTAAGTCCTTAGAGGATAAAGGCTTTCCTAAGCAGGCTTATTTCTCAAGGGACACTTCAGGCAGTGGAAAAATGTTGTCGTTGTCATCAAAAACAGTTCTCAAAGTCCTGAAAAGTAAGAGAGAGAGAAAAAACTGATCAATATTTTCCTGGGTTTTCTCTTTCCTCTGGTCAGCTCAAATGAAAAAGAATTCAGTCACTGTAACAGGGAAATACCGATGTGGGATGTTGATGTGAGGCAGACAAAGGTGGCCTGGTTAGAAGGGAAAATTGTGAACAGAAAATGACCTGAAAGTCCAGGAGCTCAGAGTCTGGAATCCAGCCTGGAAACCAGAAAGACCTTTGGAAGTGCTGCTGGCCTCTTGGAAGTACAAACCCAAGAAACTGTAGCCGGGAAATAAAAAGGGTCTGAAAGAACAGAAAACATCATCTGTTGGCTATTACTGGTGAAAAAATTTACAGCACACATTGGTTGCTTGAAGTGATGGTGTCCTGCACTCTCCTATGTCCCCATGATATAAAAAGGGCTTAACTTTATTCAAAATGAAGCCTCTCTCTGTGAGAACTTCTAGTGCTGGATCCACTTTGTTCCCAAACAGAGATTATCTTTGACTGGAGTCTCTCCTCTTCCTCATTTCCCTCTGGACCATTTCTTGGGCTTGCTTTTCTTCAGGGATAGTTAGTCCCCCTCTGGGATTGATTTATTCTCTCTCTGAGGTGGTTTGGTCCCTTCTGCAATACAATTCGCTTGATATAGATCCATATAAAAATATTTCTTAGGTATATGTGCTGTTAAATCACTGATAAATTGTTTCACTAACAAGTTTGTGGCAACCTGTGATAGTACATACCTGCTTGGTTGTTGCTGTGACTGGCCTTTTCAATATTTGATTGATTGATTTTATGTATTGAATTTATTTTATATTTGATTATTTGATTTATATTTTATTATTATATTTGATTTAATATTTAATAACATATATGATTGATATATTATATTTGACTGATTCTATTTGATTAATTGCTACTGTTATTAACTGCTGCCTTAATGTTGATTGGTACTGTATTATTAATTGTTGATAAAAAATTATAATACCTTGATATGTATTATATATACTCACTTTATTAATCATAGATATACTTATTAGTGGTGATATGTATATCTATCTATCTATCTATCTATCTATCTATCTAAAATATTTGCAGTAATCTATACTAAAGTATAGAAATTCAGAGGACAGAAACCTCTGTATCCTTGTCTGTTACGGAATCCTGTGTACTCATGGTCATAATTTCTACACACCTCATTGGGTAATCCTTTAGGTCACAACAGATATTGTTTGTTACTGTTTTGGGGGAAAGAGAGGAGGGACAAATAAATAAATAAATAAATAAAATTTAGTATTTTCTTTAGGCAGAAATAGGATGATCTGTGTCCTGGAGGAAGTAAAAGGAAAATAAAATTGGTAGAAAGGTAAATAAGTTAAATAAGTAGTTAAAAATCATCACAGATGGGAGTCTTCAGTGAGCCTCATGCATAGAAGTGAGTTTTCAGGGAATGTGGAAAGAGAGCAGCTCTGCTGAGTGTCACACATGAAGTGAGTGCCACCAGCCACAGCAGGGACTAAGCACATACTGCTTAAAGGACAACTGGGCAATCTACCATTAATGGCTCAGCAAACTCAGCTGAAAGCTTACTGACTGAAAAAGCAGCAGCTCAAGATTAATAATAGTAATAATAGTAGTTAGGTAAATGTAAAACTTTTTTTGTTATTGGGGTTTTTTGTTTCAGTATTTTTTTGTGTTTTTTGTTTGGAGGAGGAGGTGGAGAAAGAGGAAGCAGGGAGTGGGGGAATTGACAATGAGCTTTTTGAAATACCCATTATATGATCACAAAACTATTTTCTATTCTTGCTGATTAGTTTATTCCAATAAGGCTGCATATTCTGTTGAAATAATTGGGAGGATATTTTAAAGACTTCAATATAGAAAAGCTAAAGCAACTTCAAAACATTTTATATGCGACCATAGATGCTGTTACAGAAGATATACACTCTGTGAATAAGTCACCAGGTACAGGATTCTTGTGTTGTTCCCTACAAAATAACCAGTTTGATATTTCTTTTGCCCCAAAGGTCAAACACAGACAGATGTCCTAAGTGACTTGTCCTGCTCTCAGAGTGATGTGCAGCCTGGCACTGACCCAAGCACAGTTAGTTGAGTGGCCTCGATAGAAATTGGTTCATTTTTTAGAAATGTGCAGAGGACTGAACTGTAGCTTAATACATGGTCGTGGCTTTTCCCTTCTTGGGTGTTATTCCAGAATTACTGCATTCATCATGACTTTTTCTATTAAATTCAAAAGACTTTGGATCAGGCCTTATATTCATATTTTTAACCTAGAGCTCTTTGGCATTTTAAACAGCATCATTATATTTCTCATTTTATTCCTTGATACTGGGGATATTATTTCCACTGAGCCTTGTCAAAAATGCATTAAACTTCCTAGTTAATATACCTTTACATCAAGGCTGCCTGGTTTAGGAGGGCACATATATTCTTTCATTGAAAAACAGTCTAGTGATGAAGTTATCTCTATTGAAAAGCTTCAGAAATTAATAACTGAGATTATTTTGAGACTATGAACTTGCAGAGCACTTCTTACCCCCCATCGTGTTTGCAGAGATCGCCTTCTTGTCCTACCCAGGAAGCTCTGAGGGATTTCTTGATTCAGATTTTACAAAAGAAGTGCTTAGTTTTGTTGCAAATGGGTGATTTGGATCATTTAAAGAATCACTGTAAAAAGTATTAGCAAAGGTGGGTTTAATAAGACATTGTAAATGTACAACTTAATGAAGTTCAATGGCAAGATTCACTCTGTCAGTGTACAGTATAATCCTTTATTTGAACAGTGATTCAGGACTACCAAGACACAAACCAAATGTACAAAGATACAAGTCAGGGTACCATACTTCAAGGTTATGTACAATACCATAGAACCACAAAGTGGTTTGGGCTGGAAAGAACAATAAAGACCATCTTGTTCTGACCTCCCTGTCATGGATTGGAACACCTCCCACTAGATCAGGCTGTCCCAAGCCCCATCCAACCTGGAGTGTCCAAGGATGGAGCATCCACAACTTCTCTGGGCAGCCTGTGCCAGGGCCTCCCCACCCTCACAAGTAGGAATTTCTTCTGAATATCTTATTAGTTACTTCACCAAAATCTGCTGCTGATAAAAAGTCTCTACCTTATGGAGATATTCTCTGGTATAGTTATAGTGACAGTGTCATAGGTGATTTGGGTCAGGTATTGCTGCTCACTGTTTTAGTTCTCTTTTGGCATTGAGAAACATCTATTCGAAAGTATTTAGGGATTTAAGGGTGAATATGGATACTTCTGGAAATAAATTAGGAGCTAAGTGCCATCTACTTCAGTGGGAGATGGGCTCCCATGGGCTTTAGAAAATGCCATCTGACTCTTATTTCCATGGGTTGACTTTTTCAAGGATATGGCCCAGAGCAATAAGCCCCATTTGACATTTTATTACTTACCATGAGCCTTCCAGGACATGATATAAGAAAGATCCACTCAGCAAGTGAAAGCTGCCTTTGGTAACCCATTCCTCCCTTCTGCAGGTTCTTCCTCTGAGGCTGGCACAGCGAGCTCTGCCCCAAAGGACAAGCTTTGCTGGGATGTTTGCTGTGGCTTTGAAGCCAACCCACCTCTGAAGAAAGTACATGCTTTGAAATTGCAAATATCTCAACACTGAAGCAATAATTCAGGTCTAACACAGTGCCACTTTTCTCATTTGAAAATGGAAAATCTCATCAAATGTAAAAGCAATCTGCTTCCATCAGGATGCTAAATACTGTTTTGTAGCTGGATTAAATAAATCTTAATTAAGACACTGAGTGTACATTTTCATTTATTTCCTTCCCCTCTCTCTTTTCCTCCCCTCTCCACACCCAAGGCTCTGACTAGAATTTAGTGAAAAATCATTAAAATTAAAAACTTGGGGAGAAATACACAAAAGTTAAACATGTGGATCTTTCCATCAAGTGAAATAGCATGAGTATGTTTTCATAATTATAGCACATTTCTTTGTGTGTATGTGTTTGTACATATGCATTTAAAAATATATGCATATAAACATATAAAGAAAGAATGAACACATTCAAATATATTCTTTGCAGCTTATGGGGCAGAAAAATCTATAGAGCTTCAAATGACCATCTTCTGCAATTAGATTTCCTTTGTAATGGAAACTAAACCCAAAGAAGTATGTACATTGTTCAATTTAATATGGTCAATGAAAATTTATATCTATACTCTTATTTTATTCTGAATTATATTATTGCAGAAAATGAGCAGAGCACATGTGATTCAATGGGAAAATAATCAGTTTTCATTTCCTATTGGCTTTGGGATGTGAATGAGTAAGCTTGAAAGGGAAATTTCTTTAGCAGAAGAATACTTTGTACAGAGGCTTTTTGGAGACCTGAGTCACTTAAAATGATTCCAGCGGACTGCTGAGGACTAATTTCCAAGTCAGAAGAATAACTGGGTATTTACACTCCTGTAAGAAGTGCTGTTGTTCCCAATAGTGGATGTGACATTTCAGTATAAACCATGAGTAGAGGGCTGTGTTTGAATCCAAGTAGGCTTAACTTTTGCATAAGTTGAAATGAAAAAGTGTATTTCTCACAAATGCCATGCTCTTTTTGCCCCTCTCCACCACAAACAAAACAAGCCACAGCCACTGAACCCCCTGGATCTCTGTTCTTTTAGCAGAGGGGACACTGGGGTCTGCTGAGCTGAACACTGGGAATGTCCCCAGCACAGCCTGGTAGTGGCAGGGCTGGGAAAAGCCACGGGCAATCACCTCCCATTCTTTTAGCTGCAGAATGGGGGTGATGGCACTGAGTTCTTCAATTGAGAGAGGATTTGAAAGCAGGAATTAAACATGTAAAATTACTTTTGTAATAGCTTTATATCCAGACATTCACATCTAAGTAAAATATTGCTGATGGGTGTCCTCTGTGGATATATTGGATACCTGAGGGAATGCGAAGTGTGACTAGACACGTGTATAAGGAATTGAATCCCAACTAAAACTCATTGTGTTTTATATCTTTGTGAGTAACAACTCTCTAAAGAGCTAAATATACCCATCTTCAACCTGTGAGCTGAATCCAAACTGACCAAAAGACTTAAGAAAAAAAAAACATAATAATGAAACTCAGTATGGGATCTTCCTCTAGATATCCTATCTGCAAAGAGTATGTATGAATTAATAATGAACTGTCTTGAATAAACGTTCCTAGGGGAAAAGCTTGCTGTTAAATGGTAGCAAATGAGTCAAAATGATGCAGATATCAGCATTCCTTGTTTGATTCTCTGCTATTCTCTGCTATGAATACGTTTATAAATTTCAACAATCTTTCATTAATTATTTAGCAAGATTTTTTTTTTTTTGTTATTTGCAGCATTTTGCCATCTCTTCATCATTTTATTCCAAAATTGGGTGCAGACACAGCCTTAGCCTGAGGTTAACCTGGAAACAGATATGATATATTTGAGCTAATAAGGCCGAAACAAGAAGTTAAATTTTGTGGCTATATCACTGTACATATCAGTCAACTCCGACATTACTGTGCCATGGTCCATTATGTAATGTAAACAAACAAAATGTGTTTTCATTAAGTGCTTTGAAGTCCTTGATGAAAGGAATGATCTGAAAGAAAGTATTGTTGCCTGTATAATGAAAAAATTGGGACACTTCACGTAAACTAGTTTTCAAGAGTGTTGAAGTGTTAATTGAAGTTGCAGTGAAGGTTTTTTTTAAGCAATCCAAGGAAGCTTTCAGGTTTATTTCCCCAGTTGAACCAATTAATGGTGCCTGGTAATAGTCTTTATTGCTCAAAATATTCCCTTTACTTTCCAGGAGAGTGCAGGTCTCTTATGTCTTCTGTCCAACGTCTGCTAACCTGGGGAAGGCAATTCAGAAACTCTAATCAGTGCAGCCAGAAGGCTGTTAAGGTTCCTCTAAAGAAGAGAACTGGATTTCATCAATTGTCCAGGCTCTCTAAATCTGATTTGCCTACATGTACTAGATTTCCACTGAGCTGCCTGGGGCATATTTTATTTGCCCACACATAACTGCCTTGTGCCCCTTTGTTATACTCTGGGCATCCTTTTAAACTTCCAAGAGTCTGAAAGGGCATCCCTTCATCTGCAGGTCCCGAGGACAGCTCAGAGAACATGAGAAATCCAGCTCTAGGGAGCAGAACTCCAGTCTGGGTGACCATCTGACCTCTAAGCACCTCGACTGCAGATGCTGAGATGTCACATCCTCTGTGTTCCTGTAGCCACTGAAGATAGAGCTCTGCAGATACCCAGTGTCAGAAAACAGGCAAATCACTGCTTAGCTAAACCCCTTGCATCTATTTCCATAGATGCGTAGTGTGGAAACTTGCATTCATGAGTATAGAAAACTATTTACATTTATTAAATTAGCAAATTAAACTACTTATATTTACTAAGTCTCTCCTGTTTACTACGAAAGAAGGGTGTTGCACTCTGAACATTTTTAAATACATTGAAACCAAATAAAGAAATTGCAAATAAATTTGGTATTGTAATTCAAATACACATTTAACAATTCAGTTGTGAAAATCATTCATCTACAATGCCAGAATAAGGGATTCTATAACTTATATGGAAGAACAATGGGAACAATATGGTTTAGCTGGGCTGTTTTGTTCTTAACTGTCGAGAACATGTACAACTGACCCCTTTTTCTATTTCTAATATATTTTTAAAATTTTGAGTCAAGCAGAGTGCCATCCAGCTCTCAACCTGATCACATCATCTTTGACTCTAAGTGGAGTTTGATTTGTATGTGACTTTTAAGCCCAGGCTGCAAAAGTTTCATGCTACAGCTGTTTAAACCCTCTCTGTAGAGGACTCTCACATCCTCTAAAATCAGCCCTGCTGTAATGCCTGCAGAAAATTGACATCTGAAGCCCACAAAGCAGGAGAGTACCTGTGTTTATTGTTGCTGGATGGCTTATGAATTGCCTACACACCCAGGCTGTGCTAAAATAGCTCAGCATCTTTATCAGATTTTGTCAGATGCATCTGCTATATTCCTTTTTTCTTTTTTCTTTTTTTTTTTTTTAAGCGACTGTGAGTTCATGTGTGGAGCTGCTATCGTGCTTCATCTGCTTGTAGAGCTTTCAACAGCACAAGATTCTAATCTGTGTGTGGCCCTTGCCTACCTTGGGCTGTTGTCAAAACTGAAATAGAAATGTCTCTCTTAAAAAGGTCGCTCACAAATAGGAAAAAAATGAGTGCCAGGTCTTGCAGAGGGGGCAGGTAGGGCTTGACTAACACAACAAATGTTTCACTACTCATTTCTAAAAAGGCTCGTGATGCAGTTTATTTTACCCCAGAAGGAACTAGTTCAGCTAAGAAATCACTAATCTCAAAACAAAACCTTTGCAGTGTTGCAGAGGATCCAACAGAGAAAAGCATCTTAGAAGGAAATTAAATGCAACATGAAAGGTCCTGAAACTTGACAGCATTTTAGGCTCATCAGAAATTAGTAAATAAATAAAAAAATGCAAAGGCGAAAAACAGATTGGAGAGGTGTTTATTTTCCCCAAGGAGAACTTGAACGTCCACTGGAGACCAGGCGAGAGTGTTAATGAAGTAAGTAGCATCAGAGGAGCTACTTGACTTAATACAGTCTTTATTTATGGGGAACTGATTTTTTACTCAAAATGTCTGATATTGGCTTACAAAAAAGCATCCATGAACAGCAGAGAAAAAACCTACAGGGACTCCCACCATATCACAGGCTTTTAACTGACCTGTCAGTGATTTTATAAGAAATGTACATGTGGAACTCTGTCAAGATTCAGCTCAGATATGGACCACAACTCTGAACGCAAGGCTGAGAATTGCACAGACTGACCTGTCTGCACTGTTTGTAAAATCACGGGCATCACTGCCATCTGAATTTCTGCTTGGGACAAAGAAAATTGAAAGGGGAAGGAAAACCATACCTGCAGAACCACAGATTGTTTCTGTATTTGTCAACAAAATAGGTCAGGTTTTATTCTTCTTTCCTAAAGACAAGTGGCATGGCACATCTCCTGCTCATTCCTCTCCTCCCAGGAGAAGGCAGCTTTGCTCTTGCTGCATATTAAGTATAATCTCTGGCCCCTTTCACACCTCTCCTTACCAGGCATTTCCTAAGAGAACTCATTAAATCTGAATTAAACCCATGTCTTTGGCTATGAAAAGTTTTGATGTAGCTACACAGACTCAGAACTACAGAAGAGAAATTATCACAAAGGCTTAATGGCCAGTAGGTTACTGGTGTGTGACATAATGTTTCCTTGTTTGGAGCTGCTGTGGCACAAGGGCGCAGCTGAGGGCCCTGAAAACCAAGGCAAAGGAAAGTGTTTTGCCAAGGAACCTTTGATATAGGACAGACTTTCTGGAGTAAGTGGTTAGCTGCAGAGAATTGATACAGCTCCCTTCATAATAGGCAATAAACCTCTATTTTACCTTTGGGGAATAAATCCTTGAAACCAAGTACCTGTTTTGAGTTTCTAGCAGAAAGGAAAAGAGTTCCTTTATCTATCTAGATAGTGCTACTGGTTGTGTCAGTGTAAATAAGCTATGGCATCCCCAAGACACTCCTGTGTACTGGGAACTTGAAAAAGGCCATTCCCAAAGCTTGAAGCATTTGCCAGACTGGCAGTTTAGGAGGGAATATGGACACTTAAGCCAGGTGGATCCTCAGAAGAAATGTTCCTCAAAATCCAGGAAAAATCCCACTTTAGCTAATAAGAAATAGGAAGGAACTAGCAAAAATATGGAGCAAACATCTAGAATTTATTTAATCCATTTATATATGGAGTTTAATTTGAAAAGAAAAGATGAAGTTGATGACAGTGAATTTAAATTGCAACCTTACTGGTGTAGATGGTCAGTGAGGAAACTTAAGAGAATCACTCGACCATGTATGACCAAAGAAAAAGGTTGTGTTAGCAGCCCTATCACCCAGCTTTATTAGAGGACACAGAAAGAAGGAGTGGTAAAGGAAAAACAAAGCACAGAAGACACTGAAGGCAGATGATGTATGAACTCCGTGGCCTTTCTCTGTTTCAGTGGAAGATGTAAGTTGGCAGAGAATAAAGCTTTATGTTTCCCGAATCAATTGTTTGAGGTAACGTGAACCCACAAGTGCTGTAGAAAACAGAAGGTTCAATTTAACCACTCATCTAAAAAGTACATTATCCTGAAAATCCTATGTGTTGGGAATGACGGAGATCAGGGAACTGGAAAGGTCAGTCCAGAGGAAAGAGAATGGATTTCACAGTCAGAAAACAGATTATATATGTAGTGCTTGTCAGCGTGTCATCATGGAAAATAAGGATTGTCACACAGGTTTTCACTGTTTGTATAATATAAAATTTTAATCCGTCAGTTATGGAAAAACTTGTGTTTTCCAATATCTGGATGGGATTTTTTTCTACATCTATGTAGGGAAATACTGGAGTATATAATCACTGACGGAACATGCTGCAAGGCTACTTGCAAATTATCTGTATTTCATTTTGAGTGCTGCAAATCTGTCCTCTTGCCTTTCCTTCTGAACCCCACGCCCTTCTGAAATCCTAGTGCAAATACCAGGAACTCTGTGAGGAAAGTGTGTCTAAGTTACAGTTCCTTGTAAGACTTAAGCCCATTGGGTTTTTCTTCTTTCACCTCACCCGGCTGGAGATGACATTCATTTAGGCTGTTTCCCAGGTGAACCAAAGAGTCTTTCCAAGCTCAAAGGCCAAAAGCTCACAGATGTCATATGTCTTTTCTCATATTCAAAATAATAATAATAATAAAAAATAATTCAGAAGCGGTTTCCATTTCTCTTCCTGTATTTTTCTTGAAGTACACTTTTCTCCTAATTTCTACTTTTTGTCTTGATTTTATCCACTTTTCCTTTTCAGCTTGCGTGTGTTTTCATTTGCACATTCTCCAAATATATTCTGAAAATTTTACAGTAACTCCAAGAGACATATAAGAATAAAACAGGCATCATAGTGCTCAAGTGGTAAAATACCTATATTATATATGGCAAAATTTCTTCCTGACCCTACACCATCCTCTGTGCTGGAGGCTGCTGAGCAGGATGTCAAAGACATTCATGAGGGTTTGGTTGTACCTATGACCTTTCTGATGATTTTTTTCCCCATGGTAGGCAATTCCTGCCTCAGTATCTCTAACAGGCATGTCCTGTGGCTGTGTCGAGTTATAGCTGTGATTTTGATTCCCATAGAAGTATTGGTGAATCTCTCTCCTTCTCATTGACTACCACTTGGAAAAAATAATGATTCTATTTATTTCTTTTACTCCTTTTCCCACGGGCAACCAGTAAAAAAGAGCAAAAATATTATATGTTAAAATAGTATGGCTGAGCATTTAAAAGTATCAGAGGTATCTGGATGCCTGCATCCTACCAATTTCAAATCCCTGTTGGGTTTTGAATCCCAAACTAGACATCAATATATATGAAAGTTGGACTGGATTGAATTTCTGAAAACTACAGAATGTGAACGTACTAAATCAACAGAACGATTTCTGGTTTTGTTTTGATTGGTGTTACTGGTTTGCTTGTTTTGTTGTGTTGTTTTTGTTTTGTTTTGTTTTGTTTTTATATTTCTCTTCTTCTATTCTTTCCCCCCTAAGTTTTTTCCTCTTTTGTCTTATTCTTCTTTTTTCTTAGTGGCCTAGTTTTCTGCCACCAAGTGAACACAAAAGGCTCACTGAAGGTCAGAGGAGCTGCTACAAAGGAAGTTGCAGGGTAAAAAGGAAGGAATGGGAAAAGGACAGGGAAGTGGGACCACAGTAGGGATCTGTTAGATCAGCTCAGCTTTCTCACCCAACAACACTGGAAGTCATTTGGCCAGGGCTACACATTAAGGCTCCAAATTTATAACAATACTGAGTATTTTAAACTCCAGGAAATTATTTTCACCTCTGACTTTTCCATTTTATGAAAGAATTCCTCTTGTAGAAGTTCCTCTTGTAGAAGGAATAACTTAGGAATGTAATTTAATTATGACCGTGAAAATAAGCTCTCCTCTGGGTTATAGCACTGTATTTTCCTCCTTCCACCTCAAGTACCACCAAAACTTCTCATATTTTTGCAATGTGTCTCCATCTCTATTCCTAGTCTGCTTGGTGTTGACATAAACCAATCAAGGGGTATATTAGAGGTGTTCACTGAAATAAATTAACCCACTTACTTTTGATGCACAGAGTTAAACAGTTTTATCATTCTTTTTGTAAATCTTTACACAAGTGAAAGTTAGACAATTTCACCTATCAGTCCTTAGCAAGCAATACCATACCAAAGTAAACCACTTTTAATGAACTGTTGTATTCTTGAACATTTTTATTTTACTCTATATCTTTAATAATTTTTTCTGTCACAGTTTGTTCTGACAAGTCTTGCATTCAATTCAATTAAAACCAAGAATATATAGAGTTGTAAGGAGAAGTAATATTTTTTTCATAAAAACTGGAAAAATTGAAAAAGGTTTTAAGCACAAAAGCCTGCTTTCTGTTCTGGAACAGAAGCAAATGTCAAACTAAACACAGGTGAGTAACAACTGTCTCTGGTTTACCTTAATTAATGTACTTAGGCAGTTTGAGATAACTTCCGTACTGTGGAGCAAGGAAAACACTACCAGTGTGACAGATGCTCATGCTGTTAGGTCCCACAGGACAGAGATTTTTTAATACTCATGTAACAGAGGGGGGAACAAGCCTCAACATACAGAAACATCTACTCAGATAACACTGTGAGGCAAAATACTTTTATGAACAATAGACAATAAAGACAGCGTTTGGAGAGGTTGTTTAGTGTAAATTATTTTATCATTATCAATACTTCCTTTAATGAAAACTGAGGAAGAATGGCTTATGTCATTCTTGGGCCAGACTCAGACTATTTCATTTTCTTAGGTCTACTGTCAAGCTGAAAATTTTGTACATTTCAAGACACGATAGAAAACATTGTTGGAAAATTTTTGAAATGGGAAGCTCTGATGTTGAAGTAAATTTAAGACTTTTTAAAGAAAAGTGTTCATAAAACACTAAGATGTGCAGAAGTTGATTCTTGTAGTCTCACCTCAGAATTATCAAACACCATGTAAAGTTCACACTAAAATCATATGTATGGCACTTATAGGGTAATAAAATCCAGTCTAAAGAGTTTCATAATAATTCCTATGCTTTTCTAAAAAAAAAGACAGAATCTAAAAAATATTACCACTAATACAGTAAGGGAATTGCTGGTTTGTTTCTCAGACACTTTGGTAAAATGAGACTAAGGAATAAAAGTCTTCTTGTTATGCTTCTCCTGCCCCTCACATCTCACAGGCATTTATATGAAATTTCATGCAGTGCCCACTTGAGTCTTTTACTGCTTTAATGAATCTTGCATCAATCACATTTTTATTAAATGTATCTGCTGCTCACCTACACCAAACATTTTTACCATTAAACTACCATCCATTATTGTAGCCACGGAGAGTAATTAATGCAGAACTGATGAAACACAAATCTAATAATGCAATTGAACAACGCTTAATTGAATACTTACTTTGCAGTTCTAATAAATGACACCTCTGGTGTCTTTGGCAATGTGGAAACAGGAGGTAGAGCTGGAAGATGGTGTTTTGTGGATAGGGATGGTATTAAAGGACACTGAAGACCAGCATGGCTTTTTCACCAGCTTCTTATTTCTCTTCTGATGATCAGTGTGGCCAACCTGTAGCTTTGTTTGAAGAGTAAATTACAGATGAAATCTCCCATTTAGCTTTGGTCTAGATTTTTTTTCCCCAAGAGATAAAGAAGGGTAAAACATTACTAGGAACAGAAGCAGGATCATAGACTATTCTGAGTTGGAAGGGGACTCACAAAGAGCATCAAATCCAGCTCCTGGACTTGCACAGAACACCCCAAAAATTCACACCATGTGCCTGAGAGCATTGCCCAAGCTCTCCTTGAACTCTGCCTGGCTTGGTGCTGTGACCATCTCCTTGGAGCCTGTTCCAGCATCCAACCACCCTCCGGGTGAAGAGCCAGGATGATATAAAAGGTTTTCAAATATTCTATTCCAAGGAAAACTGCTTGTCCAATGTGTTCTCCTTCCTCTCAGCACATTTAAAATACAAAAACTTCTCCCCTGGCACTCTCTCAGTGTAGCCCAGGAACTTAAGCAAATCTGCAGACCTCAGTAACATCGATAAGGCCTGCTAGACTCCCAGGAGCTGTATTGATCAGCTGGTGGGATACTTCATCAAGCTGTCAGAATTAAGTGTTGTTTTAATAGTCCCCTTTACCCATTTAATTGTTTCTCTTCTTCATTAACAATGTATGAGGCGTAATGCTAAAAAGGTGGCATTGCTTTCAGAAGGATTAGCAG
>JAWWEU010000125.1:70486465-70520602 GCA_035583155.1 Acropternis orthonyx
GCAGAAATTGCCTGTTTTGCACACCTGACCACTGGGTATTTTACCACAGCAAGAAGCTGAAACCTGCTCTTGCTTTGTGCATTCATTGAGTTCCAGTCCATGGAGTTTGGCAGGATCCACAACAGCTCTCAAGAGTGAAGTGTGAGCTGGCTTGGTCTCAGACTGGTTCCTATGAACACTTTTCCTGCCCAAATATCTTCAACATTGATGCAACAGTAGACTCACTGTGACAGCTCTCAGTTATATTTCTGTAGTCTTTATTTTATGTTGGCTGGGGGAATTACTCATTTTTATGAAGATTTTTCTTTTATACTGTTAGAAAAAATTACATTTTTGTGAAAAAAATGCATTTTTATTTAAAAAGATACTTCACTAAAAACTGAAAAATTTGAATACTTCCAATTCAAAGAAAGAACTAGCAGATATTTTAACAGCAATCTTATTGTAGCAGGAGGGATGTTTACCAACACCAGTAAAAAAACCTAAGCATTTGCCATTACATGTTGAAAGGGTGCAATAAACAAAATTACTTTGTGACCTTTCTGGTTTGGATGGGTTTTGCTGCAAAACACTGATCACATTTCCTACTGATTTTGCAACATCTATCATCAGTTTTACACAATCAGTCTTCTATATACAGAACCCAAATCCTTTCTCTAAGGTCCCCACTTGAGTCTATAGGAAAGTCAGTGACTCATGAAAAATGTCATGTCTCTTATTCAAAGGACAACAAGGATAATTTGTGACCTCTTGCTGTCTCAGGGGGTGATGACACTTCACTCTAGCCTTTTCTTTTTGATATTTTCATGCAGGCCAAGGTCTAGGCCAATTGAATCACTTAAAATTTATTGAAAAGTGCCATGTGGTGCTTTTTCCCCTTTAAAAACCTGAGGTGAAATCCATCTAAGCAACTGTAAATCATTAAATATGAATATCAGAAAACATTTCAAATAATATGGTCAAAAAGAAAAATAACCACTTTAAACACATGGATACTTTGAGTTTCTTAAGCAACAAGACAGCACACAAAACTGCTAATCCAGCTCTTGCCCTGACAAAACCTTCCATTTAACCAGGACCATTCAGTGACAGTGGTAAAATAAGCAAATGTGTGTTGAATGTATGTAGCATTACCAAAGCTTAATCAGGGGTATTAGAAGGGATCCATGGAAGCATCTGTAGAAGCCATCACCCTTAGCTCCTTGGATTTGATTTCCCTTGGAAATGGAGCCATCAGCAGCAATTGATGGACTCTGGCACAAAGACCAGGAATGAAGCAAAGAATATTTCAAACACTGCTGTAGGGTGGAAGCATTTTCCTTTCACAAGGACATTATCAGAATTAATTTCTGGATAGTGATCCTTGGACCCTCATGTGTGTTTTTCTCTAAGGGCTGGCAGTGGGGTGGAAGTTGATGATATTTAAGGTCCCATCAAACCCAAACCATTCTAGGATTCTATGAGGCAATCCTTACACATTTCTGGGTAGAATCTTTCTGTCTATGTGTGAACCTTGCCAGTCACATGGAGTTAATTCAAAGCCATAGTGCCCTTCTAACTATCTTCCAAAGTCAGTCTGCACTGGCTTAGCAGCTCCGTGTCCAGGGTCTTTGGACATTTGCAGGTCAAGTCAAACTTGGCAAAAGTGTTACCAGGCCTTTTTATGCCCTTAGTCCCATATGCCAGTGTCTTTCTTGGTACTGTGAGCTCCAAACTATACTCTTCCAGCCCAAAACTTCAGTTGTAGACTCAAAAATTCCATTAAGAAGGGAAGGATCAATTGTCTGGAGTGATTCTGTGTTGTGATCCAAACAGCCAGGATGCAGTTGGTCTTCTTTGCTGTTCTCCATGTCTTTTCTGATCCCTAGTCTGAATTTTTACAAGATGTTATTCTATTCCAGATGCAGGCCTTTATATTTACCTCTCTGGGGTAATTTCTCCAGCTTTCTAAAGTGTCCCTGACTACCAGAGCTGACTGCTCTCTCGTTTTGGTGGTGAGTCACCAGCACAACAGGAACACGCCAAATGAATAATTGTTTGCCAAAGGGTCTCTTGCTGGATCATGATAGGGTGCATTTCCTCTCCTCACTGCTCAGAACTACTGCTGTACATGGCATGCAACAACATCCACACTTGTCTCAGTAGCTGCCAAACAGACCCTGAGTGCAGAATGCTGTGCTGGTTTAGAAGACAACAACATTCTCAGTACACTCCCATGTTTGACACGTTCCCCGTTGGCTCTCTTGCTGTGCTGCCAAGCAGTAGGATGAAAGCCTTTAAACAGTTTGGTATGGGAAGCTCTGGGAGGAAAATAATTTCAGAGAAGGAAGAGTATTGTTGGAAAGCATCACCAGGTGCCTGCCTGGATCTAAAATTATCCTGCGGACATCTGCTGTTGAGTACTTCTACAAACAGCACCCTGGGTTAGGCTGATCCTTTCTCTTGTTGACTTTTGAAGGGTCTCTTTGTTTCCATGGATGTGAAAGAGACTCCATGTCATGTAACAGTTTTTTCAAAAGATCTCAGGATTTGCTTAGTTACTCTGCTATTGGTGCTGAACTGACTTAGAACAGAATTATTCCAGTGGAGAGCATTCCTGAAAACCCTGTCTTGCCCTCAGATCCAAATCTCTTCAGAGGCACTCCTGCTTTCCAGAGAAGCACAATTGTTCCCTTTAGTTTAAAAAAAAAAACAACCACAGATCCGCCTCTGCACCAAGAAAAGCTTCTGAAGCAGTGAATTTAAAAGGAAAAAAAAAGAAAAGGGGAGAAAATTTTAGCTTGCCTACACACATGTGTCTTGCTCTTGGCATTGTACATTTTTTAATGTATTCACAATTAATAATGGAGATACATACAAGCCATTTAGCAAGATGAAGTGGACAGCTATTATTAATTGTTGAATTAATAAACTGTAATCCGGTACAGACCCTGGGGTACATACCACTTTGTCTGTGAAAACCACTTAACATCATTTCCAATACAACTCCAGCAGCTTTTATGCTCTGCTCAGGATGTATTTAGTGCTTATTTTGCTTTATCTTTGGGGAATACCCTATATTACTAAAGTAATGAATAATTATAAGCTGATTTCTCCTCTGCATACACTGCTTCTAATACAGACATGAAGCAGGACTTCTGTCATAGTTTTGATAATTTCATAAATCCATACAGTTTAGAAAAAATAGAATTCTTAATATTCTAACTATTATTATTCTCATTACTATAATAATGACAACAACAATATTTAGAACTTAAAAATAGCTCTTATATTGGAAATTTTTAGTTCAATTTGTGTTGCTGAGCAAAAAGTTAAACATAAAGCTAAATGAACTGAACTCAAACACTTCTAATTTAGGATCAAGAAGTGAGTTGATTCTGGTGTATAATTAAATACCATAATAAAGAGGAAATTAACTGAGAGAACTTTCCCCTACCTTTTTTCATTTCAGTATTTCAAATGTAACAAAAAGAGAAAAAACAGGAACCAACAGCTACAAGTTAGAGCTTATTTACTGAAATTATAAGTATGGCATAAGATTATAAATAAGGTACAATTTTGTAAAAGTCATGGGGATTGAAAATGCAAGTTAGCCACCAAAGTTTGCAATTTACATCTTGTGATTACTTCAGCTGAAGACAGAGTGTATTTCTCAATTATATGTTTCTGAAAAACATGTGGCATTGAGGAAAGAAAAACTATGATTGCAAGGTCTGTGAGATATATGAAGTCAGATAAAAAAAATCAGACAAAATAATATAAAAATTCTCTCATATTTTTAATTCATCACTCTTAAGAAGACTAATAAAGCTGGCTCTTGGGGAGGTAATTTTTTAACCATTAATGGGAATTTTTTCAAAAGATAAAGTATTTTTTTAAAGAAGTGTTTGTTTTTTAACCAAGGGAAAATTAAAAGTATTTTACATTGGCTAATTAATTTTATGGAAAAAAAATCAGAAGATTAATTTTATTCCCATATTTTCGTCTATTATTTTTCTTATTCAGTTACAGAAGATCTTGGAAAGAAATTACTTTATCTATACCTTTTCATTGCAGTCAATGAAGGGATTGTTTTCTAATTGGTGTGCTAGTCTGATCCACAGGACGTCTAAATACCACTTGAGACTCAGCAGGCACTTGGTTTCTTCTTCCCAGACCCCCATCTAAGACAATGATATTTCTTTTCTCTCCCTCATTACCTTTCTTGGCTGATTAAATACTGATTCAAGAGCTCTTAACCAGATGTTTTCTCATATTTCAGCCATGAGCTAATCTTTTAAGACAAAGTATTGTACATTCTATGCCAGCATTGTAGTGTGCAGAATCTTGACAAAAACCCCCGATATCTTCTGGTGACTTCCAGTCTATGAGAACACAAACTAAAGGAGACCTGTTTAGGCAGCAGAACACCTACACAATTTTCACTCATTTCCAACAGTTGTAATGGTCATAAAATAATAATAATTAACCCATTTAATTATTTTTAAAACCTCATATAAAAATGCCTGAACATTTTGCCAAAATGAAGTTAAATTTACTAATCCTCAGCTTCTAAAATTTCTTTGAAGTACCACTTTGTGCACACAATTTTTTTTTGTGAATCACGGCATAAAAATCAAGGAGAAAATTGAAGTCCTTCATGGAACTGTTGATAAAGGAAAGGAACCCTGTTGTTGAGCTTGTTACCTGCTTCAATGTTTGAAATGTTGTTTTACTAAAATGGAAGGCATGCGCCTTGACCATGTGTCAGTAGAATATAATAAACACAGAAAACACGAGGAAACACTGTAAGAAAAGTGTGTGAGACAGGAAAGAGATGCAGATGAACTGACTTATCTTTTGTCCTGATGAAGGGAATAGTAATAAGTTAGAAGACTTGTATTTCACTTTGCATTTTAGAGCTAGACCATGAAATTCTTACTTAGTTTTGAAAGATGAACAAGAAAGATTTTGAGTTTGTTCATTGTAGACTGAGGGACCTCATCTGGAAACTTCTAATTGTGGATTGAGTCCCACAGAGAAATTCCATAGTCAAAAGGTGTTCACAATGATATACTGTACTTTTTGAAAGCACAAACCCTTTGAGTCACATACTTCATTCTACACGAGTGTTTGTCAGAGTGGAATGGTACCTCCATGGCAGCCTTTTGTTTCTAAAACTGAACATATTCATTTGCTCTTTTGAAGTCAAAGGTTGCTTTAATTTGTTTTATTTAGAAAAGATTGAAATAAAAATTAAAAAATTGAAAATTTTATTTAAGTTACATGTTTGCAGCTTAATGCAGAGCAGGAACCCATTTTTCCCAAACATACTCACTCAGGTTTTCCAAGCACAGATATCAATAGAAAAACTCATCAAAATAAAACCCTAAACAAAATCTAACACTTCAATCTATCTATCTATCTATCTATAAAATGAAAATCTCTGAAGACTCTGACTTTTTATACTGAGGTGAGTATGACTGATTTTCTTGTAACCTATTTCACTGTTTCTATTTAGGCACACAGCAAGTAAAACCAGGCAGAGAATGATAACAGTAACCAGTCAACATCCCAACCATCAAAATATTTATGTATTTTATGCTTTTTGCAGATTCATGGATGACGAATTCCCAATGCTAATCCTTGAGTGTAGAAGGAAGAAGCAGGTACCACAAGGATGAGTGGCTTTTCTAAGGTGATGCCCACACTGGAACTGTAGATTCTCAAATACCTTGGGAACAGCTATGCCATCCCTCCCACTTCTCATTGCAGTAACATCCAGGCATCCAAATTCACCCATAAACATGCAATTTTCTTTGGTGGTGGTGCATCAAAGTAGAGCTTTGCTTGAAAGGTTTTCACAAGAGCAGAAAACAGTGACATTGTCCTCATCTCAAGAACTTAGTCTAATTGCTGGTCTACATCACACAGAGGTGTTTTATATCTCTGTGAAAGACAATGGAAGTCCTTTCTTGCTCATTTTATGTACCATTTTTCAGAAGGTAAGGGGCATGGCTTCAAAGTAACCATTAGCATGGGTTGTTAAGTTTGGTAGATGGTAGCTTTGAAGCTGAGCATCTCCTGTAACTTAGGATTCATGCTGCTATAACTATTCATGTAAAAATGAAATAATAGGCACTCTGGAAAAAATTTAAAGGAAGTTTACAGCATTTCCATCAGAACCACAGTGTGTGTTTGATAGTTATGGCAGTAGAAATAAAAGGTAAATTTAATGGATTAAATATTAAACCAGCTTCCAAAACTGGCTAAGGTTCTTCCCTTTCTTACACATTTTGCAGTATAGAATTTGTAAGAAAAGGCTTTCCCCTTACTTGTTTAAAATAGTTTTAATAATTTAATAGGAACATAGTGTCCTAAGGCTACAAACACAGAAACCAAGTTGTACCATGACTTAAATTACAGACTTGGTCACACCCCTTCACTGAATACTTATTTAATAACTTTCCCCTCCTCTCCATCTCTGTAAGGCCAGGACATCTTATCAGATCTTATCTGGTAGAGCAACTTGGCTGAAAATGATACCAGCTTTCCAGTAATGGTGATGCTTTGAAGTCTGATGGTCTAAGGTCTAAATAAAAATGGGTTTGCAGGCTGTAGCACAGTCATGAATTAGATGCATTGATACATGTGCAAAACAAAAGCAACTTCCCCACACACATCCCCAGAAGGGTTTGCTTTTTTTCCTGACCTGTTTATCCCAGACATGAGCATGTATAATAAGAGATATTTATTAACTTTCCTTATAAATCCTGCTTCGCTGACTGGGAATTAACCTCCTGTTTTCCATGATAATTGTCTCCAGCTATGGCTGTGCATATTGAGCACTTCCACAACCAAGACAGGAAAGGGCAGAAGATCAACTTAAATGTGCAGTCTTGGGCAATCAAAGAGCTAGACATGGTCATTAGACCCTCCTTAAGTTCCCTCATCCTCGAGTGGGACACATTCATATATTAACCCAAACCATTAAAAAAAAAAAAAAAATCTGAATGATTCACACTCTGAGGGTCTCTCCTGCTGTTCCTGTGTATCCATCAGTTATGGACAGAGGCCAGAAAACTTGCCTTCCAAGACAGATAAATGAATCCCTATCCTAGAAGGACAAAAGTTTATTTAACTATATTACCTATGTGAAAACTGTCCAGTACAGAGAGAAGAAAGGCTCTAACAGCATCAGAGAACACACTGGTAAGCAGCCCTGCACAGGCTTTCTGTTTCATCACTAGGAGTTTGGAGGTCAGTTTTCTCCAGACAAATCAACTCTAATTTGTAGTATAGACACCCACCCTAGGCAGAGATAAAGAAATTCTAAATGTCTTGCACTGAGCCATATAATCCTTACCTGACTGCCTCAAGTAAAGCAAACACAGAGCACAGCAATAATTCAAACCAGGCAAGTTAGGTGGGAAGAATGCAAATGGCCTTTATGATCTTGTTTATTTGACTAATATGGAAGTAAGGTCTGAGTGTGATGTTTATCATCAGATGTGTCAAATCCTGAGCAAGTGTTCTGCAAATCCTTTAAAGCTGTGCAATTTTTCCTGACAGGATAGGCTAAAAAAGTCGGCCCTGCAGTGAGGTAGGAAAAGCTTTGGCAAAACAAGAGAAAGGAAAAGGCGTCTTGGAAGACTTGCTGTGGGTGTTGTGGATGCTCAGGTCTCTCAAACTGCCTGTGCTGTATTTCTGACTAGAATGCATTAAACAGGGAGATTAAAATATTTGACAGATCTACAGGGCACTGACTGATTTAGTTGGTTGTTGAAGATTACTACAGAATCCAGGGGCTTCCCTTCCCATTTAAGGTGACTTTATATTTATACAAAAAGTAGAATTGTGTGTCCCTTAACCACATTATATACAGTAAACACTTAGATTAACTTTCTGTACATGCTGCTCATTTTCCAGCAAAAATAATTTCATTCATTTAAAAGAGAATGTAGGAAAGAAAAAAGCAAGAAGGCTTATATTGCTCCATCTACTTTTTTTAAGTTAAAATGAGAGTGTGGAAAATAAAAATTACTTAATCATAAAATGTGAAAAAAACCACTACAGTTGTATATTAGAAGCTCACCAATAGGCTTTCTTTAAATTTCTCTGTTCTTAACTCTATGAGGTACAATGAATTTTACTCTCAGTGTACATACTGATTCAACACAACTCTCCCCCCTCTTCCCCCCCTCCCCCCCCACCACCAGCCAAAACTGGCACTGGATTTAAGAAGATGAGAGGTCTGGGATTTTGTATTTACTTTCTCTGTAATGACAAGACCTGGGTCCATGCAGATCCACTCTGTACATCTCTAAAGCAATGTATAATTGTTCAGTCACTTAATAAACTTCAGTGGGAGGCAGGCAACCAGAACTCATATTATCCAGCTGATGTCAAGGACTGCATTTCAGATCTCACTCTTTGCCTCTCGTTTCTTGCTGCCACTGTTTCTAGGGCAATTTCCCTTATAGTGACCAGCATGACCTGTGCCTCTTTTACCCTCATTGAGCACCACTGAGGACAGTCTGTTCTGTCTCCTTCAGTCCTACTGCCAGGTAATCACATGCATTGAAAAGATATCTCTGAGCCTTAATTTCTCCAGGTTAAGCAGTACCAGCTCTCTCAGCCTCTCCTCAGTGACAGATGCTCCAATCCCTAATACTGAAATTAAAAGAGAAAAGGAAATTCAGGATGTTCATTCTCCAAAATAAAAACCCTTTTCCTGATAAACTGAAACAACAGTTTTCACAATTAGGTCCTCATGAATTAAACAGTGAGATAATGACAGAGGTAGATCAACAGGAGGACATGTTAATACATTCAGGGAGAGTTACTACTACACACAGTGCTAGATAAAAACTTGTCATTCAGTGAGGTATGTCTGAGTTTGCACATGCACAAGATGATAACATGAGCTCTGTAATTATTACCAAGAATAAAAGACCCTTATCAGCAGATCTCAATGAGTGTGTTATAAAGAACTAGAATAATTTGTAAAACTGGAAACTGGGACATATGGTTGCAAATTGACTGACAGTCATTCAGAAGGCCAGTGTCAGTCCTGGGAACAGAACCAAGGACATTGTAATCCCTGGGCAGAAATACTACAAGTTATCACTTTTTTTTTTTCCCTCCCAAAATGTGGTTCTGTCAATGAGTCATTGTCTTGATCTAGGAGCATTGTTTTTGAGGTCTTTGTGCCTATTCATTCCTTGGTGTTCCTGTGAAACAGATGATTTTTATCCCCCCTGTGATTCCTGCCATGAGAACGTCTGTGCATGGGGACAGACAGTAAAGTCCCCAGTGTACAGATCCTATTATCCAGCTACCAGAACGTGTAATGTTCTGCTCTCTGCAAATCACAATGGATTTGATTCAACAACTTAAATATAGAAACCATCAATTCCCCAAATGGCTAATTATTTTTAAAAGGAATACATTCTTACTGCTATATTTTATTTTTTTTTTTTTTTCCAGAAAGGCAAATACTCAGGAAACAGCTGTTTTGCACCCATGATACTTTGGAAATATTCAAGATCAAAGATGACTGGTACTTGTTTAAGACACATAGCTATTCCTCTAGCAAAAACACCAGGGCAATCAAGAATGGTTTTAAGACTACTTTAAATTCTAACAGATCCTAGAAGCAATTCAGGAAAGTGCTAATATCCAAAGACTAAAGGCGCTTCAGCTGGTCCTGGATACCTTCAGTACCAACATCCCAGCAGGCAGTAATGAGTAGAGAAGTGTTTAGGAACCATTCTTATTTCCAGCTCAGTAGTTCCTTGACTAAAGCTTCTTTCCATAGCTCTTTGGAACCTGTGTTGCTGAATTAAAAGTGTCAGGCAAGGTGAGATGGCAACTTCCATCCAAACTGTGTTTGAATTTCTAATGACAGTGTTCCTTAATCTATGACCTGGTAAAGTTTTGTTTCCTCGGGATCTATGCCCAGTTCTTAAGATCAGCTTCTTGCAATAAATTTGATGATTTCCTAATTCATCCAAAACCAACCAAACCACAGAGTCCTTCAGTTCAATACACTTGTAGATCAAGTGCATTTCCCCTGCTTTAAACAGGGTCAGCTGGGACAGATTGCCCAGGACTGGCCACATTGGCTTTTGAGCATGTCTGAGACTGGAAACTCCACAAACTCTCTGGGCAAAGCTGACCCAGTGTTTGATCACTCTCACAGTAAGCCCTTTTTTTTTTAATTTTTTTTTTTTTTGGTGTGTTTGAACAGAATTGGTTTTATTTCAGTTTTTCCCCCATTTCCTCTTGTCCTTTTACAGAGCTCCACTAAGAAGAGTCTGGTTGCAGCTTTACCCCACCATCAGGTCTTTTACACATTGATAAAATCATTCCTGAGCCTAGTCTTGCCCAGGCTGAACAACTCCAGCTCGCCAAACCTCTCCTCATATGACAGATACAGCAGCTCCTGAATCATCCCTGGGGCTATTCCCCAACTTTGGTCCAGTAAGTGCCTGGGAGCCCTGAAGAGGATCCAATACTCCCCGTGTGTCTCACCAGTGCTGAGTAGAGGGGGGAGTACCACCTTTCTTGACCTGCTTCAATGCTCCTAATGCAACCCAGGAGGCTTCTGTCAGGTTCTGGCCAATGATCAAGGTTTTGTCCATCTGGACCTCCAGGGAATTTGCTGCAAAGCCACTCTCCAACTGCATGTTTTCAGTTCTGTTTCACAGCCCTGCCATGGCACTTCATCTCCCTTCTGTTTCCTATACCAGCCAGGCAGGAGACAGAAAACTACAGAGACAGTGGGTGACACCTATTCAAGAGCTTTTGCAAACATCCTGTAACCTTTATTTCCATATATTTTCCTCTTTTTCCCCTAGGATTTTTGCAACTCTGTTCCACGTTTAGCGATTATTGCAATACCCTGGCTTTGTTTCACTTTGGTATAAAGCAGTAGGTGAATGGAGAAACTGTATAAGTCTTGTTTATTAAGGATATAAAGGTTTTTTAAAGAAAGAGTTTTCCAGGGATTTATAGGCTTGAGGCTAATATCAAAACAGGATAATTACCATTGCACACTTACAGCTTTTTCAGATTTGCTGCCTTCTGTAATTTGCCTTTAACTTTGTACTTTTTTTCCCCCCTCTCTTCTTTCAGGTGTTTTTATTCTCAGTTTTAAAGGTGCTTCAGAAATATGCAAGCCATCAGCTTCTAGTGTTAAAAAAGAAGCCTGAAAGCAGTAACAGTGCTGCTAAATGGGCCTGTAGTGAGAGCTGGAACTGTGGATTACTGTGCTTACAGGGCTCTGATTTTGTACCTCTGCAGTGGAAAACTGCAGCAAAACATGCATCAAAGGTCAGAATTTGGGCAACATTCTTTGGTTTGAGACAGTAAAGAACAAATTTACCTGCCCAAAACACAAACTAACAGAGCAGTTTACCCACAGACATGACTTGGGATGGAATCTATAACTAAGTGAAAGAGCCCCCACCTGGCCAGGTACATCCAGATGTAAAGGAGACTTATGAAAAGGGCATCACCTTTGCAAAGAATTTGAGAAAATGCCTTTGGTGGGAAGGTGGGAGGGGAAGGAACTGGGTAATATTAAAAATAAGCCTGAAAAGTTTTATTTGTGGTTCTATTGATTTCAGAGATACCTTCCTCTTTAGGAGAAGTTATCTTTGCTCTAGGAGAAGACAAACAAGGTTGAATCCTCACTGCAATACAGGTTCTCTCAGTAATGCTTTGCATATTTTGACCTGCTGAAATTTCATCCTCAAAGCTGTTGATTCCTGATCCTGAAACTCCTAGTTCTGGAAAGACACACATTTCAAGGTTTTGTTTTGCCCCTGGGAATCCTTCATTCCCTCTCGATTTACTGCTTTTTACCACTGTCTAAAATAGAGGGACTGCAGCACTCCATGCCTTGTCATCCTTCCCCATTCCATGGGCTGATCTTTATTGTGTCACCAGACAGCTGGCACTGATACTGGAAGCATTTCTGACATCCTTGGAAGGTCACTTCTGCTATGTACAACACAAGCCAGCAGGTGCATAAAAGGAGCTGACAAGCTCTGCCCTTTCGTAAAGTGGGATTCTGAAGCATCACATCAAATAGGACTCAGTAACAACAGGTCGATATCACCCACCCTGGCAGTGTATGAATCCTCCAGGCTTTGTGAAGACTATCAGGAATTGAAAGCAGGGACTGTCTTTTATTCAGGAACTGGTGACAGAGTCGTGATAAGGAGTATATAAAGTTGCATCTTCAAAGTTATATTACCAGGTGAAAGATGCCTTTCATGAAGCTGAAAATGTGGGGAACTAAGTGAAATTGTTAAATTACAGTGATTAAAAATACAAGCACCTCATAAAATCAAAATTAGAGATTAAATTATTGGTTACAAAAAGGTTTTCAACGCACTTGTATACCAGAGAAAATCATCCAAAATAAACCAAAGAAATCCCAATTTGAAATGGGGAAATAATATATAAAAACCTTAACTCCTACAATAACCACTCACAAAAACAGACTATTAGAGGAACATGATAACTCATATCATTATCATAATGATAACTTCATGTTCTACAGGATGAAGAGTAAGTCTATTAATAATTCTTAATAATTGTGTTTCTAAAAGTGAGTTTTCAAAATATTAGAATAAAAACCCTGAAGTTTGTTAAAATGTAATTAAATATTAGAAGGACTTTACACTTCAGGGAAGTAGCCCTGGATTCAACAGAAGTTGATGAACATTGTTATCACTTGGGAACTATTGATTGAATAAAACGTGTTCTTATTAACTTGAAATAAGCTAACAGTCAAGCACTATTAATCCTGTCCACTGAGCATACTTAAAGTAGTACCACATAAGAAAATGCAGTGATTCACTGGGCCACAAAACAGCATTATTTGTCTTACTTTTCAAAATATTTTCGCAAAAATAATTAAAAAAATTAATATAAAATTTTCTTTAAAAAACGCCGCGCTGTATTTGAAACTTTGCCTAGAACCATTAATGATAGAAATAGGTGATGTAAACAGATTTTTAATAAAAGAAAATTGTGAAGCTGTGTGAGAATAACTGGTGATGACCAGGTATTAGGAAATCTGAACTGAATGCAAAGATGAAGTGATATAATGAATTTGCACAGAATCATTTTCAATAAAAAGATAGCTTGGTACTGAACAGCTTAAACTCTGGCGAAGTTGGAATAGGAGATCAAATTATATTAGCCAGGATCACTCTAACACTTGGTCAATTACTGGATGGACCAAGACTGTATCAGTATACTTTTCTCACTGTTCATAGTTCATAATAAAACATGTTGTCTGTTGACAGAATGTTGCTCCTGAGAAGATCGATGGATCATGGCTATTCCTTACCGTTATTTATTTTTTAATTGACCCAGTTGGAACAGAAGACTGTTTGACTCTTCATCATTGTTTAGTACATCATCTTTCTCTTACCATTTACTTTGAAATAAAACTCTTCATGAAATAGATTTTCTTGTGGCTTGTAGAAGGATCTGGATGATATAGCAGTTTGGGGTTTTTTCCACCTTAATTTATGTGAAATTTATTAAGTCAGGAACATTACACATCCTACAATTAGCAGTTATAAAACCACTTAAAAGACCTCCCAAAGGTACCTGCCAATATCTTGTCCCTGTAGAGGCTTGTAGAAACTGATTCTGGCTGTTGGTGTAGTTAGGAAGGGAATAGACAAGACAGCTAAACAGGAAGATGAACTAGAAATGAAAGACTTTCCTTTTGGGCCTTCTAGAGGGACTATGAAATCAACATTTTCTAAGACCAGAATTTTGGTTGCTCTCTGTGGTTCAGCTTGATCCCAGGAGACAACAGGATAGGACTTCTGAAGTGGTACCACAAACAGATTGACTAGTTACAGCACTTCGAAACATGATAAATTCCAAATTATGACAATGGATGTACTTCTTGGCAGGGAGGCGGTCTGAAAGGGCTGGAAAACTCACTGTCTTGTGAAGTTTTCACTTGGTAAAAGGAAATTTGTGTAACCAGCCGAAGACACCAAGGAGATGTAGTGTTCTGTCTTCCATGATTGCTGGTGTCCACACATAGAGAGTGACTTGGGCCAAAGCAATTTCTTTTGAAATTAAGATCTTTTACATTATTTCCATTTCCAGAATTCTTCAAATTCCCAACCCATCCTAGGCTCCAAAACTGCCGTTATACAGCCCAGATCTGATACACGGTGTGACTGTACAGCACACAACCAATTTGTATAGCACTTAACTTCTAAAGATGAGTATGTTGTTACTGTTTGCCAGACCAACATGTGGATATTTACATTTGTCAGTATTAAAACAACCCGGTTAAATGTCTTTATAAAGGTCTGAGTCCTTTACAGCACTGAAAATATTTGTGATTTCAATCCTGAGTATTTTTTCTGAGTCAGTGTAAGGTTAATTGTGATCAGTAAATAAACATTGTTGGTAAGAGCAGAGGACAACCACACACCACAGATTTTCCTTCCATTATGTCTACAATCTAGCAATTATAGGAAATTCAGAGATTTTACTCACTCTGAAAGATTCCAGAGAAAAACAGAGACCTTGAATTGTTTAAACTTTTCCTTTCACACTGTTTGTGCTTTTTCAGAAGAATATTTTTTCATTTTCTTAAGAATTATTTAATTGCACAAATTTATTTTGATGGTAATGTAGATATCGCCCCCCCGCTCCCCAATATGTTTCTTTAACTAAAACACCACCTTTAAATCAATTATAATTCTGCAAAACCTTAGGAATTTTCAGGACATTTCCAATGCTCTTAGAAAGTAATTTTTTTCCTCAGAAGTACAGCAAAAACTAATCTATAATATATATCCTTTTTTTTTTTCCCCCAGCAGTTTTTCTACTTCCATTCCATGCAATTACTGCTAGACCAAACACTGGCATAGATTTTGAGACTTCAGTTTACAGAAGGCACACCAGGTAAGCAATCTGTTATCTATTAAGTCGTGCTCTATAATTCTGAACACTCTGAAAAAAGGGGGCTTGGAGATTTCTCAGTCCTAAACAGAGAGGGTGCATGACCCCAATGGTCTGTGCAAATCTCACTGCTTGAATACCTCCAGAACACCTCTAATTACTTACCAAGTGCTAGTGAGGAGAATTTGTACAAGGCTGTACTTATCCTTCACCTAGGGTGAAGGCTGTGACAATTTCTTTCCATTTGGTTGACTTTTTTTCTTTAATATTCAAGTTAACATAAGACTCTGCGGAAAACTTTGCTTCCAGCTTGTGATTTGCACTCACAGTAACATCACCAATTCAATGTGAACCTGTATATTATTCTCCAGGTATTTAAGGATGCATGAGGTTGGACTGGGGTGATTTTAAATTGGTCTGGAACCTTTTAAATTGGTCTGGAAGCATTTTGTGCAATTTAACATATTTTTTTCCACTCTGACTCTTGCCTAATACATATAATATTTTCTTATGTAATTTCCATTGAACTTAACAAGTGGCTCTGACTTGATTTGGGATTGACCATGAATTGTCCTCTTTACTCCCCATGGACTTCAATGTGGGGAACAGTTTTTACAAGGTTTCCTAAATAGTTTTAAAGAGGATTTTGGACCTGGGAATGGAATAAAATCTTGTGGAATGAATTATATACATTTTTCTGCTAAATTCTCTTATTACGTGGGTAAGATTGCACTCCCTTTTCACATCTTTATTTCTTCATATTTCATATAAATGACTTCTACCTGTTTTTCCCTCTTATCCTGACCAGACTTACCACACTACAGACAAAGACTCAGATGTTATGTATGGACTAGACCCCTGGAACTGAGCACAGCAAAATATGGACTCTCAAATCCAAATGGGCATTATTGTCCTTAATATTTCTTCACTTAAAAATAAAAACTTTGTTGGGAATTCAGCTCATTCAGTGCTTTGGATGTCAGCTCTTAGTTTGTTTTTTTTTTTTTTTTCTTGATACGCAATCAGAATATAATCACTAAAAATCTCCTCCTTTAGCTGAAAAGAAAGAACACAGAATCATATTGAACACGTAAAAACAGTAATGTTGAAGTGCAAGTGCTAAACTTGAGTAATAAAGGGTGTTTTAAAATTGACAGAAAATTTTCTAGTAGAGTGTATTATATTGCTATTAATATAATAATAGGTAACCATTACAAATATATTAGAATATAAATAATATATTATAATAATGATAAATCTTTTCTCCAAGTGACAATGTATTTGTTTGAAAGGTTTAGGGTTTTCACCAGTATTTATAGAACACAGAAGAAAAAAAGGGAAGGGAAGGGAAGAAAAAGACAAAATGGATTTTTTTTTTCAGGTCGAATTTAATAAAATAAAAAGATACCCATAAAACAATGACTTTTTCCAAGTGGCAAAAAGAGAACATATAGGTACTTTTTCTTCTTAGAAGAAATTGCCAGCAAACACCAGCGTATTCACAAGTGAAGAACATCCTGCTATCAAGACAGTGATACAATAAGGTGTTTATTGGAGCAGCAGACCAGGGCTCATATTTAGCTCTACCAAACAAGCATAAACAGTCTCTGGGACGTGTCCCCGGGTGTGCTCTGCAAGTTTCTCACCATTCCGCCCCATCAGGCCTCCAAAGACAACTTGGAAACTGAACTGCCACACGTGGGGCTGCTGTGCCTGGTAGCGTGTCCTCTATCTACGGACAGCAGGATAAGCACTGGGATGTATCCAGCCAATGGAGCTTCCTGTGCCTATGAATTTGGATCTTGGCAGATTTTCTGGCTGCAGGCCCATCTGGCAAAGTGAAAAGAAAGTCTAGTCATATCTAAAGCTGCAGTTTGCTCTTACTGAAGTGAACAGTGTAAATCTTGATAGCTCTGAGACAGCAGCATTCATCTCAGGCTGTAAAAGTTAGATGACTTCACTTAGAAACTTTTTCCCTTGACATCCAAGATTTTCTTTTCTATTAAACTGTCTTTATATCAACACATGAATTTTACTTACATTAGAAATCTCAGCCCTGTTTAAAGTGAGAACTTTGTGATTGTCTCCTTTTCCTGCTAGATAACCTTTCCTATATCTTGCAAAGTGGGAATCTTTCTGGAACACCTTGATTTGTTTTTTAGAGGAAAAGGTCATTGTGTGTATACCAAGGAGATATCTTTTGCAGAAATGCTGTATCTCCAAAGATTTATTCTAATTGTTTCTCTAAACAGTTACAAAGTATTTTCAACATCTGGTTCAAAATAATTTTCAATTGAAAAAAGCTTTGAAAACCCCTCCTGTCCTGTAGACCATTGCCTTCAGGATATGACTTCTGGATATGATAATCAGAGCCTGTGACATCATGTGTATTCAAATGAGAGGGACAAAAGCTGCCCAAAATGTGTAAATACTGCAGGTAAATTTTGATGTGCCATATATAATGAAAAAAGCAATCTGATCTTGTCTGTCAGAGGAAATAAAATACATTATAAAACTGCAAGATCATTTGCCTTAAGTGGTTTGCCACTATAATAGTGATGCAATTTTCTTTAATTCAATCAGAAAACCACTGCCTTAATCTCACTAACCTCAGTGATAGAGCCTTTCTGCAGAAGAGAGGTCAGAATAGCTCCGTGCCAGACAGCTTGAGCTAATCAGATTATTAATGGTGACTTTTTCTCTCCCTTTACTCGATTTCTTTGGGGTTTTTTTGCATTTTTATTTTTCCAAACTGCAAACCAATTTACTCACCAAGCCACCACCCTGCAATTTCATTTCTAAAAGCTTTTTTAATTAGCACGAGGTTGGTCATGTCAGCTGCTTTCAACAATTCCTTTTGTGTGTTATGCAACTGATAAAATACACAGACTGTTGCCACAAGTGGCTTGGAGTGGGTTATTTTATACTTTCAAGCAATACAATGTACCTTATTTAACTTCTAAAGTATTAACAGGTTTGCATATATTTCCCAAAGGCACTGTATCAAAAGTTATAATTTAAACTGGATATAGTCTAAATCTTTTTGATATCCTCACTCAAGTGTATTGCACCTGGATTTTAATGTCTGGGTTTGCTTTCAAAGCGAGTTTCCAGGTGGTTTGTTGATAATGCGCAGCATGTGGAAGACGGACAGCTACAATCAGGAGGCTGGATGAGGTGATCATTTCAAGCCCTGCTAGCTTTGGGAATGGATGGGCTGGCTTCTCCGTGCTCCCAGCTGGTACCAGTGTTACCTTGCTTATTTAATCTGAATGAAGTGCAGATCGACTTTTTATTGCACTGTATGTGGACAGGGCATGTGTAAGGAAAGTAGCTGGTGGTGGCAGAGGGGAAACCTTTCCTCTGTACTTACCCATATGGCCTCAAGTTGTGCCTGGAGAGGTTTAGGTTGGATATTTGGGGAGAAAATCTTCCCTGAAAGGGTAGAACAGGCTGCCCAAGGAAGTGCTGGAATCACCATTCCTGGAAGTGTTCAAAAGACAAGTAGATGTGGCACTTAGGGATGTGGTTTAGTGTGGAGCTGGCAGTGCTAGGTGAATGGTTGGACTCAATGGACTTAGAGGTATTTTCCAGCCTTGATGATCCTGTGATTCTGTGATTCTTTGGATGACAGGCTAGGATTTCACATCACAAGGGAGGAGAAACAAGCAGAAACATCAGTGCAGTCTCCTTGGAGACTGTACAAGAGTTTTGTGAAGTTTTGCTGTAAAAAGGAACACCTGTGTGTAAAGTTGCAGAGATTTCAGTCCAGATGGATTTTCTAATTAACTTTTCTAATTTCAAACACATTTTCCGCCCCCCCCATTTAAACAAACATGATTTTTCCTTCTCGATTTTCTCTCACTGGGTGTACTTTTCAGCTGTATTTGCATCTTGTCCCAAACACAATCCTATCACTGCCAAGCCCCTGTAACTCACACTTAAATTCAGATAAGCAGTGCTGAACAGCTTTTAGCTGTGTGACACATGAATGCGAATAGAAGAGAGAACAGAGAAGAACTAAAAACCCCATCATTCCACCCTAAGACATCAGAGAGCCAAACTATCAGGGAAATGCACATCATGGCTTTTTCAGACAAAGAATCCCTGAAAAACTGCTGCTGTAGCTCCTCTGTTGTGCTTTGCTATTCCCCCTTATGAACTGCAATGCTGATGCCACAAGAGGGAGCAGAGACAGCGATAGTTTTCCACTCTGTGATTATCCCAATGTCTAATGGAGAGCTCTGCAGGTCTGATCTCAGGGCTTACAAAAAGACCTCAGGAAGCAAAGTTGCTTCAGATCTGCAGATGGACTTGTCTGGTGCAGAAGTCAAGAAGCAGATAGAGCAGCAGTTGTTGAGCTGTAGGAGCTGTTGAAGTCCTCAAATGTACGAATATGCCCCATATTCTTCTGCTCAGAGGAAGATTTCATGTTTCATGGCTACACAACAATTATAGAGATATTGAAGCTGATTGACAAAAACAAGACATTTATAAATTTGGGCATACTGAAAATTTGAACTGATACTGAGTGGGTTTAGCTGCAACTGTTCTGTGCAAGTTTCTTGTCCCCTACACTCATTTATATCCACTTGTGTAAACCGGTGCACTGGATTTAATGTCATTTAATTTTGCAAGAAACAGATAACCTAAATTCATTACATTTCAATTTGGCTTGTTTATTCATCTGTTTCAGATGCATGGCTATGACATACAGAGATAGTTAAGATTAATGAGTGGATGATTAGCAGTTGAGTTCGCATATGGAAACAAAGCAACTGAAATAATTGCAGCAGTAAACCCACAAAATTTATTTTAGTTGGTATGTGATGGTTTTGTTTGTTTTTGTAAGGGCCAGATTGCTTACAAAGCCATTTCCTTTGTGCAACTGAAATAATACACAGAAGTGATCTTAATCCAACAGAACAGGGTAGACACAGAAGTCAGGAGCAGTTCTGGTGACTTTTTCATTGGCTGTTAGAAAGGCCTTTATTTTTGAAGGCATAAAAACATCAGCTCAGCTTTAGATATATCCTTATCTTTACTGCACTGAATTTTGGCCAGAGAGCAATGTAAGCACAACAACAGTCAAGTGGCTCAAGTATTTTTGCATTTGATGTGAATAAACATCAGGTCATAGAGAAAAGCAAAGTGCATCTGATTAAAATTAATGCATAACATTGAAATTTTGCAAAATGAATACAAGCTTACCAGGGAATAGCTTTAAGTTGGTGAATAGAGGAAAGTTTCCAAATGTCAGATGAAATGAGAATGTTACAAAGTCTGCTGGTGGGAATAATGACCTGAAAAAAATAATCCTCATCTGGAGACAGAATTTGAGGAAAATGATGAACAAATTTATATGACAAAGCTGCCTGTGATAGCAGCAAAGTGGGCTCAGTGTCCTAAAAGATGTCTTACAATCAACCCCTCAGGGCCTTGGAAGTGGGTCAGAGCCTAACACACCCTCTCATACCACCCACATTTCACCTGGTTGGTTTCCACGATAAATTACTTTTGGATAAACCACTCCTTAATTTCCTCCCACCAAATGCTTTCATCTTACTTTGCTGTGCTCCTGTTGATTCCTGTGGCTCTGCTCAACAAGGAAGATCTTGGATTGACACAAATTCGGCAGTTGTGGTGGTTGGTTTATATGCATGAGAAAGGAAGTCAGGGAGAAAGTCACCTTTTTTTCCTGTTGATTTCTAAAACCATCCATAGAAGCATTGCTGACAGACACACAGCCTGTCTGTCTGGGCCAACTCTGAGGTGGTTTGCTTCTAAAATCTTAAATCCTAACCCTCCACCCTGCATTAGTTCTGACCATATAACTTCCCCTCTGCCAGCCCTTAGCCATAATTTTCACTTTGTGATTTTTTTCCAACCATTTGCAACCACGAGGGGATCTCACCAGAAGCAGTGAGGGATGTCCCTCTTATTCATTCACTCAGAATGCACAAAACCACACCCAGGACACCTAAGTTATCACTAGCAATTTATCCAGACTGCTGTTTGCAGAGTGTTTTCATTTCAACATGTGATCTGACAGCCTTGGCAGTTCCCCGATCACTATGCAAATGAAATTAGCAACAATAAAGGGTGTGAGATGATATGTCTCATTCTGAAAGAATCAGTTATCTTCAGGCTAATTATTTTTGTGATAAAAGTCAGTTTTGATGAGAAACCTAAAGGAAGAGAAGGTGGATACACACAGTAGATGCACAGTTTTCTGTGTGTAGGAGACAACATGACAAAAAGTGGAGTGTGGATAAATAAAGCCAATTTGCTGAACCAGAAACACAGAAATAAAAAACAGTAGGAGTTGAATGTGAAAAGAATGGAGCAAAAGAATATGTAACTTTCAGTTCTTTCAGAACTGATATAGGAAAGTGGATGAAAAACTAATTATATCTTTTTTTCCTCATACGTGCACAATAAATATATAAGTTATATTGACTGGGTGCAAACAAGCTTTTCCTGGATATTTGTTAACCCCCAATTGGGAATGAGAAGAGGCTAGGGCACTGTAAAATGCAGGGAGTTAACTTCATTTTAAATGAAATCATGGAGTGTTGACAATTTTATGTCTGCTGTATTGGAGAATATTGGCAATGCTGACTTAGGCTCTTCTATTTAAAGACATGATGACTCATCAGAAAGGAATAGGTTTCAAGCCCACCTGGAAACATCAAAAACATGAGGTCAGATATGAATCATGGTACTTGTGATTGGCAAGTCATGCTTTCATATGATGCACTTTTTGCCAGAGGCAAAAGAAAAACTGCTGATCTGGACAATAAATCTGGAGGAAGAAAAACAAAAGATCAGACAGAGAAAAAACAGTTCACTTTGATAAGTTCAGAAGAGTGTTTTCAATATCATGACTTGAAATCTTGTTAGTCCTTTTCTTAGCTGGATTGTAGAGATGGAAAATGGGACTGTGAGGCTTTTTGGGAAGACCAAGGGGGACTATCTCCAGGATGAAGAAAAGCTGGTTTGTGGGCTACTCTGAAATTAGGCTTTGTGTGTAATAACATTTGTGGCTTTATAAGTAGAGTGGGAAGCAGGTGCTCTGTAAGCATGACAAAACCCTGCATTTTTTATTAAAGAGACCTGGTCTTGGTGCCATGAGTAAGGTTGAGAGTTGTGAGACAGCAGAGGATGCTACAAGGCCATGGACACATGGCTAGGTAAAGGTGAGCTTCAGGGAGAACAAAAGGATTTAGTTTTTTTCATCAATAGTGTCTATTACTCTCCTTTTCTGAAGAATGATGATTATCTTAGATTTGGCATTGCCTGCCTTTTGTGATAGAAAATAGTTTCTATTAATTACTATAATGTGTTGCCCTAATCATCGCAATGTTCCTGGGCAAAGCTCGTTGGAGTACAACCCTTTTGTTTAGCAAGGAATAAAGGATTTTGAGTTATTTCCACCCTGCCTGTAATGGTTCTGGAAAGCCTTTTTTCTGGCTTAAATCTATGGGTTTGGTTGGAGATTTTTTTTTTTCCTTCTGAATCTTCTTTTGTCTGTGGAAGTGCAGACTATAATTTGAGGACAAGATTGAATCTTTCAGTAAAGAATTGGGTGAAAACCCATATTAATCAAGCTCATCCCTGATGACCTTGTATCCAGGGCAATAAATGTGGTCATGAAAACATCATGAAGCCTTGGAAGTGTCCTTTGGATCTCTTTCCCTAAAAATTTCATCAAAGCAGACAGAACCCAATGAAATGTGTTAGTTTTGACAGACCAACATGTTTTGCTGAAAATGTTCTGGACAGTTCTACTTCCGAGTTGGTGAAAGAGAAAAAAAAAAAAAACAAAAAAGCCATTTTCTTTATGAAAAAGGTAATTATCATGATACTTTTCAATGCATTGTTTTCTGAAAGTGACGTAATTCTTTCATGGAGGGCTATTGGAATTATGGGGGTCATTTTCGCTTTCTGAAGTAATGAAGCACATAATGGAAACTAAACAGTTCACTCTTTAACTGAAAGGGATTGAGTGGCTGTCTCCTAGGAAACAGGAGAGAAAGGATTTGGATGTCTTTTAAAATGTAAATTATAGAAAATATACACATTCACAGTCACATGGTGAAAAGATGTGCCATAAAATGAGTAGCTACTACTGGAAATGCCAAAGAATGGCATATAGGTTTTCTGAAAAACCTCAAAATCTTCCTTGTTTCAGACCCTGAGAGTTACAATTTCTTCCAATAGTCAACATTTATTAAGGACTGGAAATAAAGCCTGTGTGGAAAAAAAAAAAAAATTACCTCTTTCCTTAAATCAGCAGCAACAGTACTGAACTTAAGGCAGTGTCTGGGTATTTCTGCCAGAGTGGCACTGATGTACAGCAGACGAGAAGGCTTCCTGGGCTTGATGCAAGAAGGGGAAAGTGGGAGAAAACAGCAGACAAGAGGAGAAGTAGAATAGGGAAAAACTTTGGGGAATCAGGCTTGCACTCCTGCTTTTGTCAGGGAAGCAGAGGGGTGAAGGCAGAGATTCCCTGATGGAGCAACTCTTTAGAAAAGCACTTTCCAACTTGTTATAACTCCTGTCTCAGGGGCAGCAACAACAGCTGCCAGGAAGACACTTCAGGGCACTGGAATAAGAAAAGTGAGCTGCAGAACCTTGGCTGTCTCACTGCCCATGGCAACTCCCTGCTGCGACTGTGCCTCAAGCCAGACCTTGATCTGCACCCAAAAGTATGCTGCCTGCAATTAAGCATATCACAAAACAAACCACAGTTTTCAGGTGGAAATCTGTGAAGAATGGTCAAAACAAAACCTTCGGTGACACCTTGCAGAAGGTTGTCTGTTTTTGCAGAGTTCTCAAATTCTGGAAAGCTTTAAAGTTTTCTACTTCAATTTCAGTTTTACAGGAAAAAACACACAAGATGTCATTGCATCTTTCCTCAGACAAGTAACTCATAGAATCACAGAATGGTTTGGGCTTAGAGGGACTTTAGACCATATAGTTCCACCCCTGCTCCCATGGGCAGGGACACCTTCCACTAGACCAAGCTCCAAGCCCTGTCCAATCTGACCTTGAACACTTCCAGGGATGTGGTAACCACAGCTTCTCTGGGCAACCTATGCCAAGGCCTCCCCACCCTCACAGTAAATAATTTATTCCTAATATCTAATTTAAATCCAGGCTGCAGGTCATCATCTTCCTCCTCAGTCATTCTTAGTTCAAAGCTCTCCTCACCAGGATGATTATCTTGTGGGCAAAGATAGTTTTGCAGCATTTAGTCCGATGGAACTTGTCCCTTTCTGGAAGCTGTGTTCCTGGGGCAGGGAATGCCCTCACTTGTCCCTGCCCCAACCTGCCTGGGGAACTCCCCACCACTCCCAGCCCCTGCATCCTCCAGGGAGCCACTGGCTCTGCTGAGTCCTGACACCAAACATGTTACTAAATCCAGTTTTGTTACAGAAATAACAAAAATAAACCCCAGGTTATAAGTAAACATTATAACTGCATTTAAAGTTTTGTGAATAGCACAAGCTTTATCTTGGCTAGTGATTTTATAAGTGAGAAAATGGGAGAAATTGCTGAGTAAAGGCTTGGTGTTCTGGTTGATTTAGAGAGAACCTCCCATTCCATAATTTTAGCTGCTGAATTTGTAAGATAACTGGACTTAGGTTAACCCCATACTTCAGCCAACCCCACTGCCTTCCATGGGAAGAGCTGAGAACAGACAGGGGACAGGCAGCTCCTGAAGCTCTGATTCTGTGCAGTAGCTTGATTATGAACTTGAGCTCAGAGAACTACGAAAGCCTAGGCAGCATACTCTTAACTGGATTTGTTTTGAAGCAGGCAAATTAGTGGACAGGAGGAATTAGAAATTTAATTTAATTCCAAGGATATTACATCATTTACTTTGGTATTTTCACAAGGAGTTTTGGTCTCATTAACACCATATTTAGTAGGAGAAGCTGTTAACATCTCAAGCTACAAAAGGATTTGAGAAGCCTATTGAAAACAATAAAACCAATAATTTAATCCTTTTTTGTGCTTTGTAATATCATCTGCGTTGAGACCGAAATGAGTTGGTCTCAGTAGTCTTTTCATATGGAGTGCTGAACAAGCAGTGAACAGAATAGTAATTTCTTATTAATGCTGTTTTCTTTTGGTCTTTGCTACTTTGCCTTCTGCCACTTGCTTGTTGGAGCAAAGAGGATGAACTACACTGAGGAGTACGAAGCTGAAGAACTGTGGAGGGCAGGATGTGCTGTGAGCCCTGTCCCCAGCAGAAGGGAACAACACAAATCTTGCATATTCAGGTGGATTGAGACCAGCAAGCTTTGTTTTTACCTTACCTAAGCACCTTCCCAGCGGTGCTGACCTGACCACAGGCAGGTTCCCACTGAGAGGGGCTCTGGTTCTCAATACTCTCCTGCTGTGAAAAATAAGACGAACCCTTTTTGTGTGTGTGTGTATATTGTGCCATATGTCTCCCACCAGATAAGCAGAAGAAATAAAAATAATTTTCCTCAATATTAGGCCTTTCTAATCAGATCAGAACATGTTTTGCCCTGGCATTACTGAGTTTTGCCCCCTTCTTGGGCTCACCCTGCCTTTTGTTGTCCTTGTGACAAGTGATCTTGAAGTCTCTTTAGAGCTGGCCATCTAACTTCTCCATTAAGCCTGATTGTTTTTGTGCAAGAGGATTATTTTTTTCAGAGGTTAGTAGAAAATGACATTCAAGTTCAACTGAGTACAAATACTCTCTTTATCAATTAAATATTTCAGTATTTTAAAATTATTGTCTTTAAGCAGATATTCAAGAAGTCATTTTCTATTCCCACTTCTTTTCTGTCAACATTAGTTCATAGGTTTGACTGCAACAAGGATTTTTCTGGATAAATATATTAACTATTTCATGTTCAAGTAATTTCTTACATTAGCAATCAAGGTGTCAACATTTTCAGATGTCATCTACAGGCAGAAAGCATTGTACAGTTTATGCAGTAATGATTATGGCATATATATGTGTATTTAATGCACACAGACACATGTGTATGTGTATGTATAGGTACAAACCTCTCCAGAATAACTTGGCATCTCATGTCTTTAACAATAGACCTGTCTTGATTTTGGCTGAGGTAAAGTTAATTTTCATCTCTGTTCTTCCCAGTATCTGGCACAGTGCTGTGTTTTGGATTTAAGATGAGAATAGTTTTGATCACACACTGATTTTTAGCTGCTCCTGAGCAGCACTAAGTCAAGGACTTTCCATCTTCTCACACTGCCCTGCCAGTGAGCTGGTTGGGGGGAATAAGCAACTGGGAGGGAACACTGCCAGGGTGTGACAGACTACTGCCTGGGATTGGGCTGGGTGGTGAGAAACTGCGTTGTGTATCACTTGTTTTGTATATTCTTATTATCATTATTATAATTATAATTATCATCATTATAATTCTTATTATTATTTTCCCTTCCTTTTCTGTTCTATGAAACTATCTTTATATCAACACATGAGTTTTACTTCCATTAGAAATCTCAGCCCTGTTTAAAGTGAGAACTTTGTGATTGTCTCCTTTTCCTGCTAGATAACCTTTCCTATACTCTTGCAAAGTGGGACCCTTTCTGGTATACCTTGACTTGATTTTTAGAGGAAAATGTCATTATTTGTATACAAAGGAGATATCTTTTTCAGGAATACTGTATCTCCAAAGATTTATTCTAATTGTTTCTCTAGAGTTAAATAGCAGGAATATGTTTTCAACCTCTATTTCAAAATGGTTTTCTATTAAAAACCCTGAAAAAAATCTGCAAATCCCAGTAGTCAAAGGCATTTGGTAACACACACACACCTTTTGATATATCATCACCATCAACAAAACATGAAGCCCAACAGTATGACTAAGGAAAAAAAAAAAAAAACAAAACCAAAACCCAAAATAAACCAACACCAGTGGTAGAGAACACATTTTCAATTTTATAAATGATTGAGGATCAAGTCATTATAATCTGTAAAATCTGATGCTGTTCCTCAGTGAAAAAAATAAGATAGTTCTTGGGAGCTTCTTGAATTGGCCTAAAAATCCTTTTTAGACAAGTAGACACAGATATTTATGCCTGTATCTGTATGGGTATATGTGCATTTTTGTGCTAGTTTATTTATGCACATATAAAATTTTGATTCCTTTCTCTTCCTGGGCCTTATTCATGTAAGAGTATTTGTAGTCACCTGCTAAAAAAAAATCAATGGAAATGAAGAAAATTTTCTCATGACTGAACCTCAGAAGGTATTACAATATCCCTGAGTTTGGATAAGCACAGAGTATCTCTGACTGTGTCGCACAGACCTTTTTACAATGCACCACCAATGCCACTCAAACCACTAGAGACTAAGCCAAGAACCCAGTGTTTAAAATGTTCTGGCTGAACACTGTGTTAGGTCATCTCCAAATATCACACACAGGATTAAGGATACAATGATGGTTATTGTACATCTGTGGTTTTAATTCACAGATAAAAATCCTTCTTCCCAGGTGAAACTACGACTTATAAGAGAAAGCACCTGTGTAAGTACATGGAGGTGCAAAGGGAAACCAATTAGGGCCATTCTTGCCTTAATAGAAAGGTCAAGTTGGATGTTGTCCTGAACAACCTGATCTAGTGAATGGCATCCCAGGACATGGCAGGGGGATTGGAACTAAATGATACTTAAGGTCCAAATCTAAAGCATTCTATGATTCTATGGTATAACTAGTCACACCAGTTCCACTGGTGTGTGAGGCAGGAAGAAAGGCAAGAAGGATATCAGGAGGATCATTCTGGCCTGGTACCTGTGAAATTTCTTCTCTGACAGAAAGCTGCCACTTTTAATTATTAATCTGGCAAAATCAGCATCTGCAAACCAGTCCCAAGGCAGACACGGATTTCTCAGTCAGCATTATCTGGCCTCTGATGCAGGTTTTTAGTGTCATAAAACTGGCTGCTCTCCTCCCTGGCAACAGCACAACTTTCACAGGTGGCTGCGTGTCTGCCCATGGACATGGCTCTTTCAGATGTCACTTCTAGTCTCTTCACCTCAAGATATTATGAAATGGATCCAGGTATACATAAATAAGATACTCACATAATGCCACATCTTGGTTTCCTTATACTCTTCACAGATCTGATGTGCCTGTCTCTTTCACACATTAAAAACAGCCATTTGGAAAAGGAAGCACAGGCTGACTTCTGAGGAACTCAAGTGAAAGTTGATTTACTTCCTCCTGCCCTGCTATAAATTCTAAGTCTGTGTACAGTATTATATGAACCAGCATAATATTGGACACAAGTTGACCAAGCTGTCTCAAGAAAAGTTCCAAGAAAGCATATACATTTCATGCAACCATTATTAATTTGTGTTATTTTAATATATTTATATTGTTTCTTTCTTACAGCTTTATTGACAATTAATTGAATCCTTCCTCCAGTGAGCTGGACTCTGCAGGCTGAGATACTGTGGTGTGGGGATGAGCCCATTTTGGAGGAATGACAATACATAGCCAAATCCAGAGCCTTTAATTATGGATCCAAGGATCCAGAAATCCAAAAATTAAATTAGCAATCTAACTTTCCTACTAAGTCAACACATTAGTCTGTCTCACCCACCTAAGATAATGTGTCAAGAAAAGCTGACGAGACGTTTTCTGACATTTTGTTGAAGGTATCAGATGAAACATTAAAAAATTGTTCATTGAAACATCTGTATTCAGCAGCTTTTGTCAAATCCAAGAGAAACTTCATAAAATATAAGATAGGATGAACTGAAGAGAGTGTTTCCATCCTTTTGCCTCCACAGCTCCCCCTTCACCACTCCTGGTGTGTGCAATGCCCGTGGTCACAGGGCCATGGAGTCCTGCTAATAAACAAACAAAGCACAGCTCCAACAGGTCTGCTCAAGCTGCAAGGCAGCAATGAATGCACAAACATCAGAGTGGATCTCTGCTATTATCTAACACGTAATTACTGAATTATAATGTGTGCTGAAACTCAAATAACAATAAGACTTTGCTGTAACAATAACAGTATTTCAGGTTAATTTGAAAATGAAAAAAATGCTGATAATTAGGTATTCATAGTGGCAAGTATTCGAGCTGTCAGCTTGAAACTTGAATGACAGCATCAAGTCTCAGTCTTTTACATAAAGTTATATGGCCTTGTCATTTAGTTCTTTTATGTATAAAGGAAATACAGATTGGTATAATTGTCTAAATGTTTGAACTGAATTCATCCTACAAAGTAATCATGATCAAATATTTCCAGACAATAGGAATATTTTGTGTTTGTTTTATTTTACTATTAGCATTTTTTTCAGCCAAACAAATCAGCATTTTTCATTCTAATATCCACCTTTAATCATTGTAAAGCTGATGAAAATTATTCGAGGTGTGCAGCAGCCTAGGCATCCTTTCTTTCTCTTATGTGTTCAGGACTGTATATTCGAAACCATCTGCTGTTGCTAATGTGGGGTGGGATGTCCTTTAATGGGATCTCCAGGAGATTAATGGCTTCCTGACAATCTCTGATGTCAGGCCAAACAAATCCTCTTGTATCTCCCCATCAGTCAGCAATATGTTAGTGTTTCTCTCAGTGCCCTAATCTGCTCCTGACCTTCTGAATCAAGTTCAGGCCCACTGCCTAGAACTCAGAAGAAGGGAGATGAATTCCCTTCCTCGTGCAGACTTTTAGAAGATCTTTACATTTTTCTGTGATTCAGTTCTTCATGTGTAAAATGAGAATTTTACCATTTAAGTGGAGGGTAGGAGCCCAAGGACAAATGAAAGAGAAATCAGCTGCACCAGCATATCAGTGAGAGCCACAGTGAACTGGGGCATTTTTGCAGAGATACAGCACAACAGGGGAAGTGTATGAGAACCTGCTTTAACGTCTTCAAAAATTTTACATGTTTGACCCAGAATAACAAAGTTGTTAAAGTCTAACAAGTTTTAAGTTATCAAAATACCCTTTTATTTATTTTTTTATTTTTATTTTTATTTAAAGAAACTAAAAACGTCCAAACAAAGTAGAAGAGAAATAACTTCTGGAATGTATTAAAGTTCATAAAGAAACAGTAAAAATGGAGAGCCAGTCTGCATTCTGATTGCTACATCAAAGTTTTTCTATGCTCTGAGAAGTAGTTGAGGCTTGGGAGTGAAAGCAACCAGGAGGTAATTGGGATCTTGTAGACCAAAACTGTCTCTCCACTGCCCAGGGTTAAATACTCCTGGGTTAGAAGTGACCTTTCAGGTACATTGAGTGTCAGTAGGGTGAGTACTGGGTTACCTCTGAGGCAACACCACAGCCCTGCTGAAGGTCTGGTGTCTCCAGTTGGGTACCTGAAACATTCCTTTGCTCATCAGCATTGAAGTAGGTTACATGTGCTGCATTTCTAGGTGATGAGAGATGGAATTATTTTTAAAAATACCTAATTGAGAGGGAAAAGTACTGCTAGAAGTAAAGGAATCAGATTCAGCTCAGATTCAGTGCCCAAAAATTACTTTGACAACCAACCTCATTGAAATCAGAAGTGATGTGGTACCTCCACACTTTGAGGAGCTTTTGTTGTCTATGAAATTCTGCATACAAGCTAAATTTTTCATTGTTACTATTTTGCAGTGACAATGAGTACAATCCCACCATTATCATATTCAGACTGATCTGTAAAGTTCCTCTGTAGCCAGTCTTGTAAAGTGAAAATGTGATTGTTGTTGCTGTGGTTACTTATATTCATAAGTACAAACAGTGGGAAAATTGTGTAAAATGGCATTTGAGAGTAAAAAAGACTAATTGATATCTTTATTTGACCAAATATTCCCACTGAGATAGTCATCCTCACACCACAGAAATCTTTTGGAGGAACAGTAGCTTTTTTAATGTTTTCCTGTGCTGTTGTGATGGGAAGTGGATCAGTAATTACCAAAGAGGTCCTTTAGTTAAAAGTTACTTAGAATAAAGGGATCTGTGGGGAGTTGAGTTTATCAAGCCCCAGGAGCTTTTCCAAGCTCCAGTGAGGAAATGGAGACTTGTATGCTTGGATTATTTCCTATTCTCCTTAAGAAAGATTAACATTTGGGAGAAAAATATGCAAATGCATGCTAGAATATGTAAATTAAAATCTTAACATGTGTGTGGTTAATCTTAGCAACCACTAAACAAAACCCAATTGCCACCAATATACTCCTACTGTGTTTTAAAGGCTTTGGCCATGCCTTTAAAAAAGAAGCAATTTCTTGCAGTCTGTTCCAGCTCGAGCAGAAGTTGCTTAGGGCAACAATGTGTAAGTAAAGGGCGATGTCTGTCTGATCTTTTTATGTAATAAAGAATGTCAGACCAGATTATTGCTGTTGTCCCTTCCAGCTCTCACACCTCAGAAATGACACACTTGCATGACCAGACACTGAGACATGTGCCCTGATTTTTTGTTGCTCACTGGGGGCATCAAGTTACTGATGCAGCTCCAGATGAATGGTTGTATAAGCAGGGAAGCTGGCAAGGAGTAAGTGATGCTCATTCATGAGGGTTTGGTGTTCACAGAAGGTAACAGCATCCCACTGTGACTTTTTGTCATATCTTTTGGGGCCTGATACAGCTTTCAGGGCAGGGAAAATGACAAAAGGTGTTTGGGATCCTCAGTTTTGGTGGATAATTGGTAGAGAGTAGAAGAAATCATAAATGCCAGGTGTGCAGTTAGTTTTTAATCCTGGTAAATTGACTTGAAGGTACAATTCAAAATACAACAGGTCAAGGAAGGGACTTAAGCACTCCTGTTTAATTGCTAGCAAACCTACACCATGATTTTGACTCATGTCAGCTTTCATTCTACCCAAAAGGAGCTAAACTCTTGCCTAATTTGGAGGACAGGACAATTTAGGCACTGTTTCCAATAGACAGTCTGGACTCTCTCCTGGGAGAAAGACTGGATGCCACTGCTGCAATTTCACTTGACCCCAAGGCCATGGAAAACTCATAGGTTGGTTTAGTTTAGCAACATAGACATGCCCTAAGGGACTGAGCAGTAGCAGCATCCTAGCAGTGAGTAGAAAATTAAGTGTGTGTTTGTAAGAGCACAGGCTTCCTGGGCTGATCAATCTCTGCTCTACATGTGCTCTCTGCTAACATGCTCTGCAGTAAAACTGAGCTCACTGGCCTTGCAGTAAACAGTGCCAGATGTTCTGGTACTATTGACGTGGTGTTTGGCCTCACATTCTCTTTAAACTGTGAAAAGTTCCATTCTTTGGGGCAAATTTCTCTCTCTTATGTGCTGCCTGGACCACTTCCAAGTCACTCAGCAGGGAGCAGGAAAGGAGTTATCTGCTCCAGCCAGGTCAAGCTGCCAAAAGGTGTTGCAAAGGGACAACTCTCCATCTGAACTAATTTAAAGGTCAAAAAATGCGTTGTGAGATTTCATGAAAAAAAGATGTCAAGGAGAATGCATCTTGCATGCTATTCCAAATTACATTTGCACATGGATTTCCTGTAAAGTTGTACACTAGGGTAAGGCAAGAGATTGCTCTTTAATAGTCGTCAGTAAAGCAGTAAAGGGCTTAAAAGCCATATAAAAAATCAGCTCCTCAAGGGTAAAATTGATATTGAAGACAGTGTTCCCACTCTTCTGAAAAAAGACTCCCAAACCATAACAGCATTTAACTGAACCTCAAACCCCGGGTATGACGTTTGAGTGGTCACATTTCAGAAAGAGTTACCATTATTAACCCCCAGACTGCAAAGAGGATGATACAGGAGAAACTGACAGAAACAAATGTAAGACTTTGTTCTTTTCCTGAATGCAATTAGATACACTGCCCAACATTATAGTTCATCTTGGTATTTACATATTGGATTTTGAAATCAAACCTGAAGGGTTACTGCCTGATATCTAGGTGTTCTGGTGAAGTCTGCTGAAGAATGTTTAAGTCTCTCACTTAGCTTACCCTTTGAACTTTTTCTAGTGCAGATCATGAACAAAGTGGATTTAAAATAATAATAATAATATTTCAACCACCTGATGGAATTAATTTTAGGCCCTAAATGTGTTCACAGAACTGATATTGCAATCTGCAGACCTCTCTCCCTGTATGTACATTCAAATACAGTTGTAGATGTAGACACAGAGATTGCCAAGCTACTGAGGTTGTCATGTTTGCAGGTTGGCAGATCTTTAACAGCTGAAGGGCAAGACAAATCAGAGTCCTTGTGCTGCAGGGACAGTCTTTTATTGTGTGGTTGTGTGCATCTGTGCAATTTGCTTAACCTCATAAAGATCTGCTTTAGCTGTTTGCATTTTGTTTTCCGTCGCCACATTTTTTATGGGACTGGAAGTTTGAAACAATATCTGTGAAGGAAACCATTGGAATTGCAAAACATTACATGAGAACTAATGGTTATTTTCAGACCTGTTGGATTCAAGGTGAAGGTGAACTGATGTCCCAGAAGGACTCTTTATGTGTATGCGGCATGTGTTAAATTCCTCTGAATTGTTGTTGCAGCATCACTGATGTCTCATATCTGCAGAGGTAGTTTGTTACAGGAATTTAATATTAAGTCACATCAAAGGCCTTCAAATGTTTGTCTGTATCTTATACCAGTGTTTTATTTTATTTTTTCCTTTAGCAATATATATAACAAATTTTGCATTTCTTTTTGTTTTCACATTTCTGTTTCTTTTGCTATTGCTCTCTCTCTCCTTTTTATTTAACCAAGGGATATTTTTCTTGTTTTTTGGGACAATTCAAAAGGCAACAAGGAACTTAGAGCATCATTGGCAACAGTTTTTAACCCCGCATTTCAGATGCTCACAAAACACATCAGAAAAAAAGCATAAGAGGAACCTAGAGAGAAACCTAATGTGACACTAGGTGGCTGTTTTTAAAGCATGAATGCATAAGAGGAAACATGTTTTGTTCAGTTGAAAGCAATAGCACAGATATTTTCATGACGAGGAACAGCAACTTCAGTAACACAGTAGCTCCAATGAAAAATTACGAGGGTTGTCAGTTCTCATATTTCAGATAATGACCTGATCGCCAGCTGAAGTCACTTAGAAATTTCCCCCCATGGTGTATTATTGTCCAATTAGATGTATTGTGGGGGTTTATATGCCTTCTTGCAGCATCCCGCCTTGGCCAGTGTTGGGGTTAAGAGGATGCATTGGAAGGACCATTGCTCTGGTCTCAACTGGCAGTTCTGTATTCC
>JAWWEU010000125.1:70520702-70533507 GCA_035583155.1 Acropternis orthonyx
GCCTTGGCCAGTGTTGGGGTTAAGAGGATGCATTGGAAGGACCATTGCTCTGGTCTCAACTGGCAGTTCTGTATTCCTGTGTTTAAAGGAGGGAAATCATGAGTAAGGTTTAATAAGGTAGAAGGAAAGAATTTGTACCCTTGAAAAGTAATTGTTCAGGGTCACATTTTCCTACTTGTCCACCTCCCTCCTGCCTGAAACTCTCAATGATTGGTTTCTGGTAAAGCAAAGTGAAGTCCTCCTCTTATGTTCAGTCAGAGCGGAGGGGAGAGCCACTCCATTAAATGCAGACCACAATAAACAAGCACATCTCTTTCAAAGGGGACTGTCTTCCTTCTGGCAAGGGAGACATCAGAAGAGTGACAAGACTGCTGAATAAGTGGATAATACTAAACCTTCACTCTTGTTCGTTACTAGATATAGGAAAAGGATACTTAGATGGCTGAAACACAGAACGTGAGAGCATGCCAATGTAGCACATACCCCTCCATTCTTTCAGCTGAGTGGCTGATGAAGAGTTGGGCTGATCAGGAGGAATAGAACCTGAAATTAATGGTATGGCCAAGTATGAATTACCTGGAACTGCTCCCTAGCATTTATAAAGATTTCTTTGACTTAGTCATATCAAAATTTGCAGATATGCCAAGCCAAATCTACTTTTTTGAAGTACAGGAGCATGTGTGGATTCCATGTATTACTGGATTTGATGTATTACTGTACACTGATATTATTTCTGTGACTCATCTGGGGAGATGCTGGGCATTTACCAGGGGGAAAAAAAAGCTTGTCATGGATAGTCCTAATCTGAGTAGTCCATAACATTACCACTGACAAAACATAGGCCCACTATAACAAGGAAAAATCAAGTACTTTCGTAGTTTTCCAGAGTTTGTTCAGGCATACCATCCAAAGCCCTTATCTGTAAGCCAGCTCTGAGACAACACTTAATAACTCATGAGACAAGAGAGCTCAAGGTAATAAATAGGAGATGCAGAGAGGCACTCAATGTCTGACACTGCACCTGCAGCACAGTGTGCCTTGATTTTCACCATGTTTGCTTTGCTGCATCTTCACTGGTCTCATATCAGCGGAGATCTCTCCATTTCAGCTCCAGCTGAGATGAATTGGGTTGTGTACCCTTCCCTTTCCTGCAACCACAAACACTGCTCACCATCCATAGCTACACATAGAGGCATATAAAATCTGCTTCAGGTGTGATGTAATGTGTCCTGTGAGAGTAAATCAGTGCAGGAAATGCGTTGCTGAAGAGGACAGTAAAAGGGATAAAAGTGACCAGTAACCTCAGTGTTGCCTTTTGATACAGCTCTTATCATATCAGCAAAATCCACTTGGAAAGACCAAATGAGTTGGAGAACAGGAAAGCAGTGAGAGCAGAGAACCTATTCCCACAACCCAAGCCCTCTCTGAAACCTTGCTGGCCCCTTGTAGGAAAAGTTAAGCAGCACTGCAATACCTGGCACTTTCATGACACTTCAGCTGGCATGAAAACTTCCAGTAACATCACTCTGCAGTAGTGTAGCTGGGCTCTGAGGTTATCCTGTGGCAACCAGCATTTTCCAGGTGCAACCTAAAGCTGAGCATCTCCCTACCTGCTTGGGGACACCAAGGGGGCCATGGGTAGGTGAAGAAAAAGGTTGGTTATAAATTGAAAGCTGCACTGAGGTTTTTGACTTCTGAAGACCATTTTCCAGTCATTTTCTTCACAAGGGTCTTAAAAAATGACTTGGAGGGAAAAAACACAAAACAACCAACAAGAACAGATGATATTTGGTATATTTGTTCCACAGAAAACTTGAGTTCGTACTGGAGGACTGTGGCAGGATCACCTCTGGAAGCAAGGGAGACAGGTATTAGTTTTAATAAGCCCCAGTTTATTAGTATATCTAGCTTCTCTATTTAAATCAGAGAGCAGAACTTAATAATGGTGAAGGAGAATTGCACCTCCACTAAAAAAGCTTCAGTACAAGATTACTTTGAAGAGGGTAGAAGGAATTTTCTCTTGTTTTGTTAGAAACACAGAACTGAAAGAAATCTGTAAGAACTGTAAAAATATTTTACACTGCCTGCAGTAAAGAGACTATCAGTCCAAAATAAAGTTTGGTTCTGCATCTCATTAAATAATTGTTCCTGATTGCCGTCTTCTGTATGTTTAAATGCTAAGTATCTATTTATAACACAATGACATACTTAGATAGTTTTATTAAAATTGTTAAAATTATTCAGGCTATTCAGCAATGCTTTATATCCATGTCTTTATTGTATATCCTTCTTTTTTAGCAAGGAGGCAATATAATAAAATTCTGATCCTACATAATCCATTTGTTTTTTAGTACAATGCATTTGTATCTCCCGGGAGAACATTTTTTATCACCTCAACCAACAATGTCACCACTATGCAGAAAGATCAAAACACTTGGAGCAAAAATGAATTTAGCAACTCAGAGTGATGGTAGGAAAAGGTAATTTTGTTGATTTTCAAGAGCGAACAGCATAACCTCAAGCAGTGAAGATTAAAATTGTTAAACTACTTCTGAAAAGTGTCAGCAGCAGCTTTGTTTGGTTGTTTCCAGAAGTACTTGTTCCACTCCATCACAGCACAGTCCCAGATAGATGCATCAGGTGGATCAGAAAAAAGCAAAAATCTTTGCTCTAAAAATGTTTGCAATCCATAATGGTATATAATTTATGGGAATCAGGAGTATTTTGCAGCTTCTTTGAGTTTTTCAGTTGGAAATACTGCTGATATGCCTCTATTTCAGTTCCCAGGAGAAGAAATAAAAGACTACAGAATCAGGTCTCTCACTCCCGAGCCCATCACCAGCCAGATCTGGGGACTGGCCAAAGATAAGACACCTAGAATAAAACTCCTTGCACCTAAAAATGTACAATGTGAATTTACACAAGTGCAGTGTTGGTTTGGGCTACTGGATGCTACTGAAAGGAATAGCTTTATTTTCTTTTAGCAGTGGTTGGATCTTCTCACAGCTCTCTGGTCTTGTTTTTTTCATGTATGGTGTCACATGCTTGAGTCCTCTGCACCAAACTGAGCTGTCACATTGCTGCACAATGAAACAAATGGTCAGAACTGTGGGCTGCACTTCAGTGAGTCCATCCTATAGCGGGGAAAATTATTTTGGAGGGAATGTCTTAGTTTTCCCTTGCCCCAGAGTGCTGCATTGATTCATCCTGAGGCTGTATGACCCATTGGCCCAGTACAAGGAGGGCAACCGAGACAGATAGAAAGGAGACTAGACACTTGTTTAGCAGCACCCTGAATTTGTTCCACATTGGGACTCTAACCCGCTAGGTCAGCAGTAAACATCTGTACACATCCGAAATGAATTCAGATCCACCACCTCTGCCTCTCTGGATTAGGTGACTCAACATCCATTTATTGGACTAAGTAACTTAATTTCAGGACAGTCTAAAGACTATATTAAGTCTGCAGGAAGCCATTCCATCTTGTGAATAAATTGTTAGTGTAGTGACTAAGGCACTGATCTAATTGTTGCAAACTTGGAAGCTCATCTGAGATTTATTGTTATATCTTTGTAAGATTCCATCATGAAAATTAGTTCTGTCTATCAGTACAGATTTTGGGGTCATATAGTTTTGTGCTGGTCAGTCCATTATTTTGATTTTACATTTCCGTTAAAAGAGAGATGCAAAAAAGGAGCATTTGAAAAAAATTAATCAAAGCAACAGAATTGGAATCCCATGTGATTTTATACAGATTTCTGTACAGACATACAGATCTACTGAAGACATTGGCTGCTTTGTTTTCATTCAGTTAGGATTTCTGGATATTATACTAAATTAGAGTTCAAGGTAAATTATTAAAAACTAAGTAGTTTTCTGTCTACAGCAAATAGTGACTTGAATTTACCTGTGCATGCAGTTCTCCTATTCCAGCAACTTTTCTATGACTTCTCATAGATTTACTCAAACAGTAAGAGTGTAGAGGAATTTAAAAAAAAAAAAATAGGAAAAGAGTCTCACAGGTATTTTTATTTAATAAAAATAAATGTTCTTCTCCACTTCATTTAATTCCTATACATTCTCTGTTTCATAGCCCTAAGAGTACATTACAAAGATGAAGAGATGTCCTGGTAGATTTTTTTTAATAGAAGAGTAAAAAGTCTAGGATGCAAAGGGGACATCTTAGTCTTTATATTCTTTTAGGCAGTCTCATATCTCCTGGCATTTGGCCATTCAATTCAGCTTGTCTGACCAGAGGAGGTTGTGGATTGATTATACAAGTCCTCTGGCTTGAAAAATAACAGCTGCCATATCCAGAGGTTCTTCCCAAATTAATTTATTAATGTTGGAATCTGTGTCCCACAGAGGCTTCCTAAATATTCCTGGTTTGAGAGAGGTCTGGGGATGTTAAAGACAAGTCATTAAGGGCAGTTTTCTATGAATCATAGTTTGTTGTGGTTTTAGAAGGGGGGGAGAGGGGTGTCAGTGGTACTGACTTAAGTTGCAGCTATGAGTGGGAAAAATTATAAAGGTTTTAGAGGATGTTGTAGGTTTGGTTTGGGTTGGTGTTTTTTTTTTTTTTTTTTGCAAACTTTTTTCCTATACCTTTAGTTTCTTTACTCTTTAGTTATCCACTGTCTCATCAAAAAAGAGCAGGCTGGTGTGACCGTTGGTTCCTGTTGCTGTGTTCCATTAATTACAACAAACAATGTGGCCCTTACGTTTTATGTTGAAGAAATAGAGAAGCAGCCAAAGAGCAGTGTAACCATGACTCATATATTCTACCTTTCCTTTTCCTGCTCAGAAACAGATTATTTGAGTGTGATACTTTGTTTTCCATCAGTAAATTAAACTGCACCTGCAAATTCTATTTATTTTGTCTTGTACATTGCATGGATTTTATGTGGCCCTCCAATCAGCTGTTGGTAAAGGTAAGTGTGAGCAATAACCATTACATTCCTGAAAGCCAAGTGCTATGTACTATTTGCTTGAACAAGTGCTTGCATTCTATGAGGCAATTTCAAAGGATTGAAAGAAGCAGCTCTGTGTAGTCACAGTCAGGAATGGTCTGAATCTGGAGGCAGAGGAAAGGTGTGATTTTTCAGTTTGTACCTCCACTAAAGCAGAATGTGATTGAAGCACTGCTCTTTCACTGTCCAAGGGTTTTGTGTATTACAGCAAAGCACAGTGAAAAAGTAACAACTCCATGTTAAATGCACTGTAGATACATGACCACACAACTGCCTCAGATTCTTATCTTAGAGCCTGGTTGTAAGAGACTTCCAGAGGTCACTTAGCCCAGTCTCCTTCTTGAAGCAGGACCAGCACCATCAGCAGACCAGGCTGGCCATGGCTTTGTCTGAATCAGACCAGAAATCTCCAAGAATGGGGGTCAACAGCCTCTCTGGGAAGCCTGCTCAGTGTTGCGACACCCACTTAGCAGAAAGCCTTTCCTCAAAGTCCAAGCTGAAACTCCCAAGGCTTGTCCTGAGGCCATTACCAGTGGTAGTAATGGGAAGAATCTGGGTTTTTCCCTTTGCAACTACCCTTCATGTAGCTCAGGTTGACATTAGATCACCTCCTTAGTATCCCCTTCACCAGATGACAGGGATCCATTTCCTCACCCTCTCCAGGTAGGTCACACACCCCAGGTAGGGTCCAAACTCCCTCAACAATGGCTTAAATGTCTCTCTCCACATCCTTTTTGAATTGATGAGCCCAAAACCAGGTCTGTATTTTAGGTGCAGTTTCACTGGCCCAAATAGAGATAAAAAATATCCCTGACCTGAAGCCTCCACTCCTCCTCAGGTAGATGAGGGTGCAGTTTGCCTTATTTATCATGAGAGCACTCTGCAAAAGGGACTGCTGAGAGCACATGGAAACTCAAATCCAAAATTCTGTGTATGTCAGCGTACTTTTTTTCCCTACATATCTTTGTGACACTTCACCTGTACAACCTTGCCAAGGTAAGGTTTACTGTGCACTTACAAAAATGATTTGCAGACATGCTGCTTTCCTGGTGTATGCAATATTTATTTATTAGTGTTTTGATTTATAATACTTATATAAGAAAGTACGTTTTCCAAGTTCTAGGAGATTTTGCTGTAAATTAGAAATACGGTCACATATAAACTGGCAAGTTACTGGTCCTCCCAGAAATGTAAAAAAACCTCCAAAAACCAAAAAACAAGGCACCCAAAATTGCATGAAACTGTGATTAGGGTGTCTCACTTTATATAAAATAGAGTTCTTTATCTCCCACAATTATGCACAAACAGATAAGGCAAGTTTCTCTGACGTGCAGATTTGAGGTTGCAGTCAGTCATGAGAAAAGTGCAAATTTTAATGATGTGTGACTTTTATAGGATGTCCTGTGTAGGAAGGGGTTAAGGTCCAGCTGGTTGTACTGAATCCAGCTATGGCAGTGTGGTACAGGTCAATAAACAGGTCCAAAAACACCTTTTTATTTCTGACTGACACCTCCAGCTCCTGGCATGGATGCAGGTCTCATCAATCAATGTTTGCTTGGGTTGTTGGCTTTAAAATGTTGAACTCTGACTTCTTCACAGAATCTGTAACTGCTGTGGCCTGAAAGGCATGGGTTGTTAAGACAGGTTTCTGCAGCCACTTCATAAGCCTTTATGTGTGTGGTACTGTGTGTGTGCAGGAAGCTGGGAATATGGGATGAGTGTCAAGAGAAAAGGGAGAGTTAACAACACACCTAAATTGTACAGAACCTGCTTCTTCATGTGATACGGGATTAAGATGTGGAAATCTGTCACAAAACTCTATGAACAATAATAGTGTCCATGAGTCTAGAGATGACTGGACAATTTAATGGAAGACAGATACCTAGAGGATATTTTGTAATTAAAAAAAATGTAATTTTATGCTTAATGATTAGAAAGAACAACACTAGTTGCTCAAAGTATCCCTAAATGAGGACTGCTGGAGGCTAAGATGGTGTTTTGTGCAAGTAATCTTGGACACATGACCAGTAATTATTTTTTTCTGTAGCCATTTGCTACAGGTCACTGATGGGAAGAGGTTTTGGGATGCATGGACCTTGCTCTGTTCCTGTGTTTTTCCTGTGTACCACCTTTGGTTTTCCTCTGGAGTCATAAAATCACAGAATGATTTGGGTTGGAAGGGACCTTAAAGACTATCTTGTTCCAAACCCCTGCCACAGGCAGGGACACCTTTCAATAGATCATGTTGCTCAGAGTCAAGGCAGAGCACAAAGTTCCTCTGGACTAGGAATGAACCTGTGAAAGACCTAGAGCCTGGGCACCAAAAACTGAAGGGATATAAAGCTACATAAGCAAATGTCTGTGAATCTCTATGTATACACTGAATGTTGAGGGGAGTTTTATGATCATCTGCTCTCACCACATGGCAATACCAGACAGATCAGCACTGCCTTGATTTTTAAATTCTGACTTTTTAAAGCAGTCGCTACTCAAGATGACTACTGACTTTTAAAAGTCAGCAGCTCAAGTATGGTGCTTTTCTAGGCAACTTATTATTTCTTTTTTTTTTTTTTAAATAAATTTCAGCTTGACTTAAAAGTGCTCACAGCCAGAAATATATCAAAAGAAGGGAGAAACTCAGAATAGGCAATGCAAAAGTTTCACTTGGGAGTTTTATAAATTCTAGGGTCTGAAACATCATTCAGTCTATTATGGAAGAAGGAAGCAGTTAGATTTTCTTTCTGAAAAACTGTTTTATAATCCCCAAATATTTTTCATATAGGGCTCCTCAGAACAAGTTCTAGGGTCTTTATTTTTCAACAGGAAAGATTTCCCTCTTTCACTTTTTGCCTAAAAAGAAAAGAAGAATTTTGTTTGTGCAAAAAAATGTAAGGAAAAAAAAAAAAAAAACAAAACAAACAAACCCTGAGGCAGAGAATGAACTTAGAAAAATTTAGAAAGGTGAAAGTTTTAGAAAGATTCTGGTGCCATCAACCTAAATATTATTATTAGAAACCATCATGGATTATTAATGACTGTACATCACAACCTATGACCTTAGTGTGATGAATGCATTCTTTAGAGCTCAGAGAAGAGGTTCAAGTAACATCTTGCCTGAAATGCCTTATGAAATTATAAGCAAAGACATGCTAGGAACAAAAAGAGTGCCATTCAGCTTTTGTCATACCGGGCTTGGTAAATCCTACCATCTTGATAATTTAAAAAGACAAACACTGTGATATGGTTCAAGAAAGAAGGCCAGAATTTGCAAAAAAAAAAAAAGAAAAATAAAAAAATTGAATGTACATATATACACACACATTTTTTTCCCCTTTGTTTTCCTTCTAGCTCATTACATTCAATATAGATATCATTTCTCCAAGAGAAAATAAAGAGGAGATCAATTCACAGACTATCAATGGCTCCATCAGGAAAAGAGAGGTTTTTTTATCTAGCAAAAACACCCAGCACATAAAACAGAATAAACCAATCAATAAATGAAGTGACTGGAAGTAAAAGCTAAACAAGTATATATTAAAAATATGGTCATAAGTTAAATAAAGAAGATAATTCTCTGGGGAAAGAGTTTACCTTCAAATATGGTGATTTTTTTTTAGACTAGAATAGGATGATTTTCTAGAAGGGGTGTGTTGGGTTTTTTAGACATGACAAACAAAAGTCAGGCAAATGGATCTGCTCAGATAACTGCCCCATCCTGAGTGAGTACCTGAGTGAGTGATGCCTCCTGAGGCTTTGCACACCTTTAGCTCCGTGTTTGTGAGCCAAGTCTAACTTGAAGTGACGTGGTAATGTGAGTGCTGGGGAAAATCAAAGCTCTGTGAAGGCTTGACAGGAAAACAAAGCCAAAAAGAAATCCCCAGGAAAGTGATGGTTTTAATTATCACTCAACCCACAAAGATAGAGGCTCAGGATATTAAATGCTGCCTGGCTATGACTGATACAACTTATGAAGAGTGTAAGGATGACCCATTTACAGCTTGGTAGGAGACTATCTGACGTGGAGTGTCTCCCAGGCCTAAAACCTGGGGCAAGAGAGTGTGATTAAAATGCATCACCACTAAGGGGGGGTGTTTAGTAATTACATGATGACAATCAAATGATGAACAAAACCAAGCTGCAAGAACAGGTTTATTGTACATGAGGAGACTCATTACTTACTGCAGGTGACTGTGGCGTGAAGGGAGGTGGAGGCTCATGGAGCTGACAATCAACAGATCAGTATTTCACCTGCTATTTTCTGTGCTTCCAAAGACATGAATATTTGAGTAAGACTGAGTAAGACTTGAGTAAAACTGCCCAGAGATATTTACGACCATTTCAGAAAATGGACCTTAGAAGAGCAGTCAGAATGCGTTTGTTCAGGACTACTGGATTGCAGGATCTGAGGGCACTGCAGACAAAAGGCATTGGATTAGGGAATAAATTTCTGGAAGAGCCCCCCTGAGTCAAAGATCTTTGATTTATGAGACTGATGTGACATCTTTCATTGTTAGTTGCCACAGAACTCACAGTTCATGGAGACAGGAGAGAAGTAACCATAGATGAAATCTGTCCAGGACAGAAATTAAGTCATAACATTAATGATAATAAAATACTAATTACACCTGAAGCAGCATTTCAATAATGATAATTCATATTATGTTAATGTACCATTCTCTTTAAACATGGTAACTACCTATTCAAATTGTAGAAGGTCAAAGTGGTGTGTGACTGGTTCTCATTATTTTTTTTCTTATATGCTGCAATTCACTGCCTTGGCTGATGTCCATTTTCCTTTTCCAATCAGCAGTTTACATTTTAAATTCATTCATTAGGTAATAAAAAATCTTTAATTAAAAAAGTAATTTATTCTTAATGACTTCAGGTCCTATAAACTGAAAAAAATATTGCTTTAACCCATTTATTAAAGTCTGAGTGACACGTTATCTCCCTAGAATGCTAAAGATGATATGATCGTTATCAGTTTTGTTTACTCAGCACATGCAGAGAACTCTTGGCTATCTGGAGGTGCAGGTGTCCTGTATTACTTAAACACTGATTAGAAGACCTGTCTTGTGACTGTAAGCAGTAACGTCATGTTGAAATCAGTCTGATTAAGAAACTTTTCAGCTCTGATAAGAAATGTCCAGGGTAAGAGTTAATATTTTAAAGGGTTTCTTGTGGTACATTAGCTGAGTTTCAGTGCTGCTTGGCAGAAGCTGAGAGAAGAAGGAGGGCGAAGAAAGGAGTTTTGGCTACATGAGTGGGTCTTTTGCCACATCTAAAGGAATAAAGAATTATTGTGAAAGAGAGACTGTAGGGATTAGCTGACTTTCTATACAGCATGGTCTTGTCTTATTCCTTCCATGTCCAGAGTTAATACTTTCTGTGTCAAGTGAATACTGCACTAGTCCTGCATAGGAGGGTGGGGAGGAGATGAGGAAGGGAAAGGAGGAAATAGATTTGGCTTACAGCCATAATTTTCCCCTGGGCTTGATCCAAAGCTCAGTCAATGGAAGAAGTCCTGCTACTTTGGCAGGACATTGCATTGTATTCTAGAACATCCTGAGCTACACTGTTTTATGAAGAGCAGAACAGATATTCTGTGAATTCTGCTGTATTAGGCTTTATTTCTACTTAAATAGACAACAAATTAGCCAGGCAGAATTGCAATTTCTGCGTTCAGGGACTGAATTCTTGTACTGTCTCTCAGGAGTGGAAATAATAAAGTAAATAGAGAAACTCCACCCGCCTACTCTGTCCAGCTCTAAGGTCCCAGAATAGGGAGAATATAAACCTGTTGGAGCAAATCCAGAGGCAGCCACAAAGATGCTCCGAGGGCTGGAGCCCCTCTGCTCTGGAGACAGGCTGGGAGAGCTGGGGGTGTTCATCCAGAGAAGAAGAGGCTCCAGGGAGAGCTTAGAGCCCTTTCCAGATGCATGCAATGACAGGACAAAGAGGAATGGCTTTAAACTGAAAGAAGACGGGTTTAGATAAGATATTAAGAAGAAATTATTTCCTGTGAGGGTAGTGAGGCACTGAAACAGGCTGCTCAGAGAAGCTGTGGCTGTCCCATCCCTGGAAGTGTTCAAGGTCAGGCTGGACAGAGCTTAGAACAACCTGGGATAACGGAAGGTGTCCCTGCCCACAACAGGGAGACTGGAATGACATTATCCCTTCCAAGGCAAACCCTTTTCTGATTCTATGATTTTATGAGACCCTACACACACCTTTGTCCAGGTCTATGGTCTGTAATATTTACTTTGAGATCATCTCACAGCCGAAATGAAGCAGGCATATGTATACACAATTTATATTCTAAAGAGAAAATAGACGTTCAGCTGGCCTGTTTTGGAAATTAAGGTCTGAGTGTCTGATACTTTCTGCGTAAATAGATAAGAGCCCTTTCCCCAGTGCTCTGTGTAAAGGCACAAACAAGCCAAATTTAGTGTATTTGCAGATATTCTTCTCTGGAAATGAGGGAATGGATCATTTTTAATGGTTGCTGTTGACTTTAAATTTCCAATCACTCTCTTTAAGTACAACTTGTCTGTCTTCAGGTTCAGAGAAAGGATTCCAGTGACACTCACAGAAGTTCTGCATTTATAAAAAATCAGTGTTTATGATGTAAATCACATCACAAGTGAATACTTAGGAATCATCAGTTCATGATGAATGCAGAATATCAGAGATCAACTCTAGAATTGCTCATCTGAATTCAAAAGTAAAATGTTGTAAATAACCGTTATAACTGTCATGTGTTTAGCAAAACTTCAACAATTATCTGTATCATGAACTGGGTCTTGTCAGCATTCAGGAGAAAATGACATGGACAAAAAGAGTGAGCAAGTGCAATAGTGATTTGGCAGGAATTTTCCTACACTGACAGAGGATTGAAAATTATAAATGAAGTTATGAGCATGTGTAGTGATAATTTGAGATGCCATAAAATCAACTTCATTGCCTGGCATGTTTTGAAGATAAAGATTTGGCACTTTCTGTTCTGTTCATCCTGATTTTAATATTGTAACAAGTTGTGGGACTGGTGTGCTTCAAGAGAGGTAGGTTGGAAAACTAGAAACCTGCTAACAAAACGTTCTACACAACTGCCTGATTGCTGTGGAAGCTGCTGTCTGAATTTAAAGTGTCCTTTTCACTGCAAAGTTTGCACATTATCAAATAGTCCCACTTTGAGGGAATATTTCAGGACCTTTCTTGGAGGAGGGCTCCACAAGGAAAGTTTTTATGGCATAGTCCTTTGTATCAAAATAATCAGACACTCAAGACCTGATCAAAAATGAATAAGCACTAAGTGGAGGAAAAAGAATTTTCTAAAGTATTTTAACTCTATACTCATTGGGTTTAACACCTTTCTTGAAATCAAATTTACATCTAAAAGAACTCCATTCCCTTTGTATGTAGGAAACCAAGGCATGGAAATAGGCAGCTTCATTTTCAATAGACCTGACCCAAAAGCTCTAAGTTCAAAAACAGAACAATTATTCCAGCTGAAAACTAGAATTGGAAACTGTCTATTGTCAAGTGCACACCTGATCTTCTGTAATATCCCTCCTGCTCTCATCTCATGGTGTCTCTTACAGCACTTTAGGATGCAGGTTGTTATTGTTTGGTTTGAATCTTGGCAAAATGCCAACCACCCCTCAATGCTAGAGTTTCAACAAAGGAGTGAAGGGAAAAAAAACCTTAAAACTGAAACTAATATATATATACCTATATTTACACAAATTTACAACATATATATGTGTTATTGTTTTGGTTTGACTCTTGGCAAAATGCCAACCACTTCCCAATGTGACAGAGTTTCAGTTAAAAGA
>JAWWEU010000125.1:70533607-70590420 GCA_035583155.1 Acropternis orthonyx
TAATCTTTCTGAGCTGCAGGAGCGAGGTGCTCTCAGCACGGCCAAAGGGAGAAGAGAGGGACACTGGGAGCTGCTCTGTGACTTATAGTCAAGCTGACGTCAAATGGCATGAAATACCTCACTGGTCACTTAAGTCAGCTGATACCTGTCCCTAACCACATGACCCATGATATTGGGGCCTATCTAAAACTAAAACCTTAATCTGGGTTTTTTGGGGTTTATCAAACCCATCACATAGGTGTATCTATCCCTCTGCTGGTTGGCTCTGACATCTCGATCCAGCACTAGTTTTCATAAAAGATATTTTTTCTAGTTTTTCCCCCACCTTGTCTAGCCTTTTACATATTTCAAAACTTCAGGAACATATCTGATTTTTCAGCATATGTACATGCTATCTGGTTTTGATGGTGGTGCTACCAAGGATAATTTGGTACGTTTTACTGAAGATGGTAAAAAACTCTTTTTATTTTGCTTTTCTGGATGAAAATAATGTTTTGCTTTCCAGTCAAGAGCTGATCAAATGATAGTGAAACTTCAAGTTGCTATGGAAACCAGACTACAAAGACAAAGATACAATATTTAGCTAATATCTTCTTTACAAAAGTGTATTTATGTTCTATATGCATTCTCTCAAACTGGTATCTTAAGTAGGTAACGTCAGTTCATAAACTGAATCCAATACTAACTGTAGCAAAATACATATGGAGCAATAAAACACTTTTATTGCAATAATCCCCAAAGACTTCACTTGGTCATCAGATAGTAAAATTTAATACATAAATAGTAAAGAAAACTGTTGCCCACTTTCTACTCTGCCAGTGTTCATAATCCATTTCACAAAGAGCTTTATGGAATAGTCTCTTAGAGGAACAGTTTTTGCAATCACACCATTTGAGATGAAATACATTTTTATTGGCCTTCCAACTAACAGAAATAACCACAGAGGAAAAAAAGCCCGCAAGCAACAAAATCAGATTATGGACATTAAGTCTGTTTTCTGTAACTCAAACAGATAAAAACTTTCAAGACAGTTGTAGAGAGTAGCGTTAGGAAGATCTCCATGGACATTTTCAGTTTGTTTCAGAACAAACTTTCCAGATGAACCTGCTGGCTGATGCAAGGTGCTGTAGCTCAGTAGCTCTGTATCTCTGCAGTGTTTTGTACCAATTGAGCTGCAGAACTAACTACATTTAAGGACAATTTACAGAAATACCGTGGATATAAAGGTTCCTGAGAAACATGGAAATTTCCATACAGGTCCTGAGGATTGTGCCATTATGAATTAGTTCAGGGCAGTGATTTACAAACATAATTTGGACTGGACAAGAGAACTTTCTGCATATCAGGGTAAGGGTTGCATCTGTCATTGTCTACTTTTGTCCAGTTAAATGGTGTTGGAGGTTTGGTGGTTTTTTAGAAGTGTGCAATATGATCAGAGCTTGTTGGCAGGAGGACGTGACAAGAGGGGAACCCCTTAGCAGAGTGATAGCTCATAAAAACATGCACTGCTGTTCTCCTCTGGAATTCTAAGCTCCATTGCCTTGGGCATGGGGTTTCATGGGGTCGAACAATGGTAATATTTTGCCACGTACATCTGAAAAATCCCAACTAAATTTTTCTGTCTGAATTTTGGGTGTTTAGACTATGCCAGAACTGAGACAAACACAGATTGATTTATCATATCCCCAAAGTAATGTCCAAGAAAGGTGAGATGAATCATGTCCTGAATAGCTCTCTATTAAGTGCAGAGGGAACCCAGGCAATAACTAGAATGAGATGCTAGGCACAAAAATTTGCTGAGCTGAATTTCAGTTCTGGTAGGAGATAAAAACTGGAACAGGCTTCTCAGGGAGTGTTCACAGCACCAATCCTGCCAGAGTTCAAGAAGCATTTGGACAATGCTCTCAGGCACATGGTGGGATTCTTGGGTTGTCCTACACAGGGCCAGAATTTGGACTCTATGATCCTGATGGGTCCTTTTCAACTCAGCATATTCTATGATTTTATGGTTAATCTCAAGCAAGTGGAGAGAACAGCACCCCGGGGACTGTAGGGTGTGCAGAAACATGTGCTTTCGCAGCAGCTGGATCCCAGAAGTGCAGCTGGAAAGCAGATGCACCTAAACACACCGGTGGAGATCCTGGGATGCTTCAGGAAACGAGGCACACAAATTCAAATCAGTTAGAGGCTTGAAGGCATTTAGGGAGAGGATGCTCCATTGGCTGCTACTGATTCCTGTGCTTGAACATGTAGCTCAGAGGAGGAAGATTTGCTGTCTCACAGCCCATGCTGTGCCAGGCTGAGCACTAAGCAGTGGCAGAGACACTGCCTAGTTTAAAACCAGCGGGGGTGCCTTTACACAGTGGTGTACTCTGCAGGGTAGGTGTACTCTGTGCCACTCCATGCTTTAATATTCTTCAAGGAAACAGGATCATCAGACTTCCCTGCAGAGAAGCAATCAAGCATACAACAGTCAAGGTGGGACCAAGAAGGAGGATCTGCAGCTATTTCACTGGTTGAATCTGGCAGTACACCTCTTATCTGTCCCACAGAAGGTAAAACAGCAATGTTTTGCTGTGGTATGAAAATAGAAAAAACGTATTTCAGATGTGGAATTTGTTTTTAGGTTATCAGCAATGCTACTCAGCTTTAGAGTGTGGTGGAGCTTGAATCCTTGTTTACTTGCTCCCCTTCTTAAACTTAGTGGCACTGTGCCTTTCCACAGGGTAACATATTTAATGTGATACAAGTGTCCCATGGATACAAACCATATCACTCCAGGCAGATTTTCATTCTGCTAAATTTAGATTTCTGCTTCTTTTCTCCCTATCACAACTCCCTGTTTGTCTTTTATTTCCCACAGCTTTTATCTCCCAACCTCATTCTGCATTTTCCTTTTTAAGGTTTCATCTTCCTTCTCTTCATGGACAGCTTTTGTGTCCATCACATGCCTTGGAGTGAGATAAGAGGTGAGGTTCTCTACTGTGAGCACTGAATCCAACAAAAAGCAAATTAGCAAAATATGACAGATTCACCAGGGTATTTAAGATGAAGTCTGAACAATTATCAAGGGCTTTTCAATTAATTTCTTCATGTCTCCACCTGCAGCTTGTTAGCAATGCACCTGGTTCCAGGCTTAGAGGGATATGGATTCATATTAGAGGTTGTCGTGCAGTTGTGTAGGCACATGAATTTTTCACACAGATGTTCCTATGCTTGGGTGATTACTTCAGCAGGAATATTTGCTTCATCACTAATATATTAAATAGGCTGCAGACACTAGCAAAGTCTTGCTTGACAAAAGGGAGGGGAAAAAAAGCTGGCAGAGGCTGCAATCTGTCACATCTAAGTGACAGCCATGTAATAATTATTGCCATGCAATAATGCAGCTTGGATGTGGTCTCAAAAGCCTGGCTGAAACAATCACACTGTAACTGCCACTGTTAGTGGTAAAAATGAGAGACGGAAATGTCAGGCATGGTTTTGAAGTTGTCTGCTGTACCTATACAATATATGTAGTTCTAGAGTGTGGACTGTGTTCATCCTGATGTTATGTAACCCCCACATCATGCTCCTCTCCATGTGATAACCAAGTCTGAACAGTAGGGTCAGAAAATCAATGGTTTAGAAAAGGGACATGAGTGGGATAGTAAGTCTTATTCTGGAAATAAGTGGAGAGACAGGATATACAAGTTGCTTAGGTGTTTGTTAGAAGTTATTTGACATTTCTACACTCTGAACCCACTTTACCATCTCTTCTTCTTTTATTACCCAAATAAAAAATGGTGGAACGCTGCAGTTACCAACTCCTGTGTTTGCAGTGTGTTATATTCATGTCAAAGAGAAATTTTTTTACCAGATAAATCAAGAATTCATTTGTTTCTCTATTTTCTGATAAAAATCAAGACTGTTTGATCCATGATTCAAGGTCAGAATTGACACTGCACTTCCAGAGGGCATAGACATTGATTACTGGACGAGGTTTTCTGCAAGCAAACCTTAGTGGATCAAGGCAATACCTACTTCAACCTTTTCATGCACTAATGTTGTTTTTGTCAGAGTTAGAACTGACTTGGAAAGAGGCTCCTTCCTATTTGGTTATAAAGGAATATTGTTGGGTGGATTATTTTCTGTGTCTTCCCAAAACATGCCCAGAAGTTTAGCATGGTGGCATTGCAGCTGTTGCTTTTCTTTATTCACTTTCTCAAAAAAACAGCTTTCTCCTATTTATATTTACCTAATTTTGAACAGCCACACACCTAAACTCTCTGCTTAGGCTCATCACATGGACAACAGAGAAAACCAGGCAGAACCAGAGTGTGACTCAGCCCAGCTGAAATCAGAGTCATTCTCCTCAACTACCTGCCTTCACTGACAGTACAAAGAGCATGAGTTCTGCAGCTCCTCAGTGGAGCAAGAGGTCTGTTAATTGTCAAGATTGGCATCTCTAAAGTGAAGATCAGATCACTCCTTTCTGCTATTAAGAAAATATCTTTTAATTGGAAAGTGAAGCCCACATCCAGGATCCACACAGAATTGTCACAAAATGGTTTGGTTTGGAAATTCTATAGAGCAGACTTAGTTCAAAAGACAACACCTGAGATGGAGGATGTTGGTGAGTCCTAAGGATCCTATTTTAAAATTGATTTCACTCTAATCTCAACATCCCAAATGTGACTGTTACACACAGGCTTCACTTGTGTCCCTTTTTTTTTTTTATATTTCTCTATTTTAATCTAAAAGAAACTTTTATTACCTTACAATTCAAGCCCTTGGTTATATTTGAAAAGGAAGTTGGGTGTATTTTATCTGGATATGTAAGAACAAAAAAAGCCATTACAGCTTACAGGAGTTCTGTTATGGCCAAATTACCACTACCATGTGTCAAACACGTTCTGGTTTTGTGCTGACATAGCAGAGGTATCAGTCTCATCACCTGCTAAACTTGCATGTGGGAGTAGTTGAAACACAAATATACTTTTGTATGGTTGTACTTATATCAAGACACAAGCTGGATGCCCATCTGTTTATGCTCCAAGTAATTCCTGGCACTAGAGCTCAAACTTAGCTGTCTCAGGCAGATGCAGTTAAAACTTGGCTTTTGTCATCTTTCAGTACCAGCAGTCATGGATTTATCAGACAGGATCGTAGGGTTGTACTCCTCCTTCTCACCTGTTATATGACAGGGAAGGAACTATAGTACATCATTATTACTGTGTTTCTATCCAAACACAGATATTTGAACTGGAAAACACATGTTGTTTGGCAATTGGTAGGAATCTGATGCTGAGCTTGTTTCATGGTAATTAGTCTGGGCATGGTGGTTACTGAACTCTTCAGAAAGTTACAAGTTGCATCAAACATTTCTTCAAGATGACTATTCTTCAAATGGATTTCCATGAGAAGGTTTAGACTCTGAAGCAAAAAAAAATCCATTTGCTATTGGACAGCAAAAATCCATGACAATAGACTCAGAAGGCTTCAGTGACCTATGAAAAAAAATATGTAAAACCTCCTAATGCAACAGATGAAAAAACTACAAGTTAATCATCCAAGTTATTAACTAAATATTTATAAACAACACATATATTTAAAGACTCAGATCAGTTCAGAAAGGGATCAAATAAAATGAATCAATTTAAACATAAATGACATTCAAAATAAATGTTTTGACTAGGGCAGTCAATGCAGAATTGATTAAAGAGCTCAGTGTGTAGAGGTTGCAGCTAACCAGATCTGGCTTCTGAGAAAACAAGATGCTTCTCATGCTACTAAACCTTCTGTTACCTTGTTTTTACCCTGGCATGATGAAGCAGAGTTATTTCTTGCTTACAATGATATATTAAAACAAGACCATGACCTGAGCTGATGCTGCACATATGTGATATGCTCTGAAAATCTCTATTTAAAATGTGGACAAAGTAGTATATTGATAATTTAGGGGTGACAGGGTCAAAGCAACCATATTTATGACCTCTCACACAGCTATATTTAAGGTGAATGTAGGCAAATCACATGACCAACTGCAGGATTTGGCCTGAAAAATAATTAAAAAAATTAAAATTGTGTAAATCAAGATTATAATCTCTGAGATAGAAATACAGAATATCTGCTGTTTTTTTAAAGGCCATAAATGTGATAAATTCAGGCCCAGTGAAGACACTTTCTGGGAATGTATGCACTGCTATATCCTTAGAGAAACATTATAGTAGGTGATTATAAGGTGGAAGAGGGAAACTGCTGGGAGAAAAGAAAGCTCTTTTCAAGAGAAAGATGTCTGAACTCAGGAGGAGGTTTACCTTTGTTGAAAAGGTGAATACAAAGCTAAAGTGAACTTTAAAAACTAGAAATAGATGTAAGGTTGAAATAAAAAAAAAAAAAAAACAAAAAACCAAATGCACATAAGCAAGCTGAAATTTCAAATGACAGCTGCAGTAGTTGCCAGTTACTAAATTTTGAACTGGATTCTAGTCTGGGTACATAAAGAAGACCCAGAAAGCAAAATGTGATCAGTAATAGATTTATGAATGCTGTAATTAGGCTGAAGAGAATGAATTAATGGATAGTGACTACTCTGACTCACAGTAGAGCAAAGACAGGGCCAAAAAGGTTATTTTTGTGTGTGAAAATAACTAATCAGGTGTTTAGTAAGGGTTGAGTATAGATAGAGTGGGAAATAAGAGATGAAGCACAATAGGTACTAACCAGGACGAGGGTATAATCCCAAGACACCAATTGCCTTCTCTTCCTAGAAGAATTCTTGTTCTGTTTGAGTAGATGGTAAAACAACTTTTCAAATAGTGCTGTTCTCAACGGTGAACACAAGTAAACAGCCCTGACTTAATGCTGAAGTGCGATGTATGGATTGCATCCACTTGTCATTGCTGAACCTCACTGGGACGCAGAGTATGCAGACTTAGCCTGTTTCTGGTTATTGAACAGATATATTTGTGCACTATTTTTATCTATTCATTTTTACATCACTAATTTTAAGGGAGGGTTTGAAATAAGATAATGAAATTATTCTTCTATTTCCTCCTATTGTCGATTCCAGGAAGCTCCTCTTAAGCATGAGTGGGCAGCTGGTCCAGTTCCTTCAGGCGAGGGTGGCATTTGCTATGAATGACCAATATGAGCAAGCTCTTTGGAAATGTGATTGCTTATTTTGCAGTTCTAAAAGTAAACACTTTTGAAAATCTGTCCTGATTGTAAATGTCAAAATCTTGTTAACAAATACAAGTGTTTGTGGGGAGGAAGTAGGAAGGGGAAAGGGTGTTTTCTATGCTGAATTCCAGCCTAAAGAGAGATTAAGGATGGCTCAACTAAGTTTGATTGTTATTATTACATTCTGGTTCTTAATAGGGCAATATGCCTAGAAGAAATGGAAAAATAATTGGCTCTATTTGATTGCAGTGTCATCAATCATTCATCCACCCATCCATCCATCCATGCATTTAATGAGAGCCACTGAAGTTTCCCTCGGAAGTAATAAACAAAAATACATCCTGCAATTAATTCAGGCATTGCAAGATGTCCATTTAATTTTACTGGGTATACTAAATCAATTCTGTGCTTCATTCAATGCATTGCAAGGAGCTGGCTGGCAAGAACTTTGTCTGTTATTAACTCACAATGCAAATGAAGTTAATGCTTTTATGCTGTGAATTGTCCTCTGCTGTTAAACCTGAAAGTCAATGGGATAGTGGAAGAGCTGATTCCTTTTAAAATACAATAGCTATATTCCATTTGTCATGAGCAATCAAAGCTTAGTAAGAGCTGTGACTTCCAGCATTCTTTACTGTGCTTTATTTTCTGAAAGAAAACCTCCTGTTGCTGTTTCAGGCAAAACTCATTCTTTCAGTTCTCTACAAGAAGTGGCACTGTTCTCCAGGTAATAATTTCTCTAGCTAAAAATTAAATTAGCATAGTTAAATTTAATTTCTACTTGCATGGATGACTGCACTACCAGAATCTGTTCTAAACATGGACTTTCTTCAACCTTTATTGATATATTTTTTTGTTATATTTCCTGACTTGATAAAGGTAGTTTGGAATATTCTGGTACAAGTATCTGGTATGTTTTTCATGGCACTTTGAATTCTTTTTTCCCATCACTTTTATTTACATTCTGGCCTTAATGACATCAGGTTTCATGCTATGTTAACTCTTTTTGCTTTCATGCCTGTCAGCATAGTAATGAGGAGCAGACAAAGAAATTAAGCTGGAGTGAGATACACAGTTTCAACAAATAAGACCTCTCAAGTTCATTGGAGAGTGATTGACAATGCATTTAATGAAAAGACACATTACTTCTCTGGGTATATAATAACATATAATTAGGATGTTTCACTTGAGGTTTAAACACCAAAGCTCTGGTTCATCCCTGGTCACCAGACTTAAAAGCCTATGGTTGAGATCCATGTCACTTTAGTTCAAATACAAAAAATATAGGCATGTAGATCTAACTTAGTAAAATTTTCCTTGTGTACACTATGGGGAGGTATAGGCAACTCGTTTTAACACTTATTTAAGCCAGTATAAATCATTTTCTGGAGATACTTGTCTTCTGCTTTGGCCTTAGAAGTGTTGTGAGATTTTCTGTGCTGCATATCTCTGCAGGCTTCTGGTTCCTGTTTTAAAGTCATCCACTGTTTAAATTGATTCCATTCATTAGCCACATTAGAAATTGCTAGGGACTTACTGATAACACAGAAATAGGTCCTGATGCTCTCAGAAGAGAATATCAGACCTGTTAGTCAATCTGTTATAGCTCTGTCTCCATTACCACTTTACAGGTGCTTGAGCTCCCAATACTTCTCCAGGAGAGGATTTCTGTTATCTCCTGAGTGCAGAAGTACAAGGGCTTATTCCATAAAAGAGCAAAGATTTTTGCTACAGATGAGATTCTGTCACTCAATTCAAGAAGCTAACCATGGAATCCGGAATCTTACCTCAAGTGCTAAAACTCCTTGTGCTGTGGGGTCAGCTGAACTTCTCTCTGGACTCCATTAATAACTGCATTGACTTGGTCGGCATTGACCAAGTACTTAGATAACCTTGCTCTTGTGTAGAGAACTACCTATGAGTCTCTGGTGTTGAATCCACACTCCAAGTAACTGCTCACAAACTCAAATCAAAGTAATTGATAAAAAAGAATTGGTATAAAACTGTTGTTTGCTTGTTTTCTATTTTGTTTTGCCATCACTACCATATCAGTCACCACTTCATAATTAAATCCTGATAAAAGTCTTTTAAAATGGCAGATAGCTGACAGGACAACACCAAAATAAATATATGTTAAAAGAATAACAATATACTATTAATATTTGTTACATATTCATGAACATTTGTATCAGTAAAACACAATCTGGGCTTTGACTGGAATTTGGGACACAAAAACTGCTCCAGCTTACAAGTCTAAAAGACAAATAGAACAAGGAATAATGGTTTTAAGCTAAAAGAGTGTTGATTCAGACTAGGTATAAGGAGGACGTTTTTTGCAATGAGGTTTGTGAAACACTGGCTCGGGTTGCCCAGAGAACTGGTAGATTCCCCTCCCTGGAAATATTCAAGGTCAGGCTAGACGGGGCTCTTTGCAACCTGATTGAGTTGAAGATGTCCCTGATCATTTAAGGGGGTTGGATTAGATGGCCTTTAAAGGTCCCTTCCAACCCAAACCATTCTGTGATTCCATGATTCTATAATACTTAAATTTGAACTAGTCAGTTACACAGAGCAGGTGTAGCTTCCACAAGCCCTCTGACATTTTTGTCAGCCTTCACTTTCGTCATATTTTAGATATATTTCCTTTAATCAGGTGTCCATAATTCCATGTGTTTACAGAACTGACAATTACTGATGGTGGGAAAAACAAGATCACACACATTAAAAAAATACCCAAGACCATCTTTTTGTTCAGGCTCTGTATATTTAATTGAAAGAGATGGAGCTGATGAAATCTGTTGCCTGACCCCATATGCAAATAATCCCTTGGACGATGAAAAGCCATTGGGATTTCTCCCAGTGTGAATAGTTATACACAGCCTTCAAAAAGAGGTCCTGGTTATTAAATATGATCAAAAGTTGCTTGAGCAACTCAGAAAGGTTTTGTGTTACCTTAAGGGAAGTGTTGGAAAAGTAGGTCAAAGAAGCCAGGAGAGAGAGTCTGTTATCAACACAGACAAGCTTTGGAGCTTGTTATAAGGTAGGACACTTAAGTCTTTGAAGTGTTTGTAATTGTTTATGTTTTTCAATTTTTAAATAGACAGGTGGAATGGGCCTTATTTTCAGGAGGCATAAACCAGATCCCTTTGGTTTACATCAGCTTTGACCTTCTGGACAGTGAAAAGTGTGGGCACAGTGGATGTATCTGTGGGTAGCAGAGTGGACCACTCAGTGACAGACAGGACTGACTGGCAAGTGATTTGTTTCTCTTTCACTGACTTGCTGAGAGGGTTAGCTCCTGGGGCAGGCAAAGGAGATGACTGTGTGCTCCATAAGAAAGATGGAAACAAGAAAAGAATAAGGGAGTTTTTTTTGTGTGTGTGTTTTGCCTCTAGGAAAAAGACAGAGTCTTGTGACACTGTGAACAAGTGATATGTTGGCAGCTATAGACCTTCTTAAAAGCGCTAGTTACCCTTTCTCCCTTATCTGTAACATATCTGTCACATCCCTCTCTTATCCCTCAGTACAGACCCAGGACAGACCCAGGCTGTTATCTGTGATACGGCAAGATTTAGGCTGAGGAGGTCTGCGTGGCATTTAGTGGCTTGGTTTAGTTGACAAGGTAGTGATCAAAGGCTGGGCTCAATGTTCTTGGAGGTTTTTCCAATGTAAATGATTCTTTGGTTCTGTGGTTAGTTTTACCTGGGCTGGAGCTGGAGTTGTGCTGCTTACAAAGAGCCTTCTTTAGGCTTCTCAGCCTTTCCACAAATGCAGCGACTGAAACTTGCACCTGGGAGCCCAACTATAAAAACCTGGGATTTGACTTGGCTTTCCACAATTGTAACATAGGGAGAGTCATACTTATCAGTTTTATAAAGTGCTTTGGAATCTACATTGAACTCCCAAATTTAGAGCTATACCTTCAGCTCTGAGTGTGTTCAATAACAATACTTTCCCATGAAACTTTTCTACCTCAGTGAAAGTGCTTTTTTTATTTTTCTTCTGGAAGCAGCATTTTGATAGTTTTTCAGTAATTTCTCTTGTCTGAGAATGGTCTTAAAAATATGTAACCAAGAAATATCAAGTTTTTATGTCAATATGAACATTACAGTGCTGTACAGAAGTGACAAAGAAGATAAATTAGCTGATGAAAGCTTGTGGTTAATGCATTAGCTGGATCTAATACTACCAATCAGTTGGACAGATAAATTGTATTCACTGACATTTCCAAAAGCATATGAGAAACACTGTCCTTAAAAGCCCTCTCCTCAGCTTTTTAAAAAAAATCTTGTTCTTAGTGGTGTATATACCAACAGACCACCTGATGTGGCTTTCCCAATTCCAAAGATAGGACAAGGTCCTCAGCAACCTGCTCCCAAGGACCCTGCCTGCATCAGGGTTGACTTTTAATTGGACTGGATGATCTCCAGTAGTTCCTTCCAGCCTTGACTTGTCCTTGATTCTTTGTAAATCAATCTCACAACAGTTTATACCCCAGGAATATATGTCTTTTTATGTAAGTACAACTATTTTTTGACTGAAAGGAAGGAAAAAAAAAAAAAAAAACCAAAAAACAAAAAAAACCCCACCATAACGACCTTCAAAAACATCATAATTGATTTCCCACTAATTATCTTTAAGGCAAAAATTCTTGATGAAGCAGGTGAAGCACTTAATTTCATGACTTCTTTTTAAAGTTACCAATGACATGGCCTGAACTAGAAACTGTTTCTTAAATGATAATATTTCTATGTCATTTCCACTTGTCTTTCCACTGATAAATCTTCTTTCAAGACTGTACCATTGGACAGCTGTGTTTTCCAAAGCTGGGCTCGTGGACTGTGGTGATATCAGATGAGGTTAGGCATGTCCAAAACCAAAAGATGGCATTAGTTTACAATACCAATATTTAAGCATTTAATCAGCGGTCTTGGAAAGATCTTTGTAAATATTTGCTTAGGATTAGCACATCTTCATTGTTGAAATCGCACAATTTTTGAATAAGGAACTCCAATTTCTTTTATTTACTTATTTATTAAGAAATCCCTGCCTTTTTAAGGGAGACATCAAAAGTCCTGTTTGAGTAAGTCAGCATTGTAGATGGACAATTTACTTTGTTAGTAAAGTTAAAGTGTTTTAATTCTAAATATACTGTGGCCAATCAGGAACTGCTAAAAGTCAAAGAAAATACCTTTCTCTGTAGGTGTTTCTAGAGGGGCATTTCAGGTAGAACATCAGTTTCTCTTACTATGATTGAGTGCCAGGGCTGATGGATTGGTTTAATACAGTCCTTATTAACAACTTGCAGAGAACAGCAAGCTTTGCAACCTTCTAACAGAAAAAAAAAAAAAAAAACACATCAAAAATTTAGGAGAATACTAAAGACAGCAAAAATGTCATTTGAAATAAATGAGTAGCTTGTAATTAAAAAAAAAAAAAAGTAAAAATCAGACTTTTTTTGTGCTTTTTTTGAACTAGAGAATCTTCAGTCTCCTAGGTAGGCTTAAAAACTGGTGAAGACTAGAAGAACACTTTTCAGGTTTATCTTTTATGGTTGCAGAAATAGGAGAACAGGGAAGAACCACAGACATAACCTGACATGGTACATATTCAGTTAACCACTGGAATATATGATAAGGCTGAAAATTTTTCATAATAACTTCTTGTCTTTCAGAGTCATTGGGAGGATTAAAATAATATGTGTTTTTTCCTTCCTTCCTTTTCCTTTCCCCTTTCCCTTCCCCTAACTCTTCTGTCAGGAACAATAGCTCTAAATGTTGTTCTCTGGCAGGAATTGAACACTGTTCAGCCGAATTTAGTCTCTGTTTGCACAGCCTGAGCCTGCAGTCAGTTGACCTGCTTTTATTCAATAATCCTCATTGCTGGGTGGTCCTTGGATCATTTCAGCTCTTAGGTTCTTCAGTACAGTATCCATCCTTTCAGATCCTTCTGACCTGAAGGCTGAGAGGGTGCCTTAGTGCTCAGTCATCCTGCTGCTTTTTATCTACACAGTCACAGCAGCACATTCCCCTCTTTGCAGCTTTTCTTTCAATTCCAGCTCTGGAAGAGCAGCTGGGGAAGTTTCCCTGTTAGAAATTTCCATTAACCATCCTTCTTTTGGTGGTGATCTGCTTAGGAGTTCTCTGGAGGCATTTGTCAGCAAATCAAACAGAAAATTATATAATATCACACCAGCTATTTACCTACATAAGATCCAGAATATTAAACAAAAAAGGAATAGAATGGTTTAGGCTGGAAGGGATCTTAAAGATCATCTGGTTCCCTCTGCCCTTCGTGGGGCAGTGACACCTTCCATCAGACCAGGTAGCTCAGGGTTCCATCCAGCCTGACCTTGACCATTGCCAGGGATGGAAAGCCACAGCCATGTTCTTCTATATGAACCGATATCTCTACCTGATTCTGCTCCTCACCTGTTGTGCAGAAATAAAAATCATAGTGCCTACAGTCAACTTCAAAGTTTCCTGAAATTCCCTGAGAAAGTGACTGAAATGATGCCTGAACATAAATAATTCTGAAATTATGTTTAAATAGTTAAAATAACTACAGAGGCCTTCTAAGAGTGACTACGCATGAACTTCAGATTATCCAAGCTTTTTGTATATTTGCTGTCTTCAAGTCAATGAAATGTTAAAAAAATTAGAATAGTAAGATTTAAAAAATAGTTTCATAATTCCAGGAAAAGTGTAGGCAATGAAAGCTATCAGATTTCTCCTTTAGCTCATTTGGAAGAATTTATGCATGTTCTGAAATTACTCACATTTCAGTAGGCAAGCAAATACAAATAGTGATAAAAAAGTCAAGCCAATATTAAATTGGATCTCCCATGTACATAAATAAACATTAAATTTCTACCACCATGCTATCAGTCAGGTTTGTCTACAGATGTAATATTTATGCCCAAAGGAATTATTATTGCTTCTCTGAGACTTTCCTTTATAAATCACTCACAAGAGAGACACTGAAGAAAATTAAGCAAGAAAGTTATCAATACCTTCCATGTGATCTTGGAATAAATACATAAAATACTTATATTCATCTAATTTCAAGTAAACATATTTCTTTGAAGCAGGGTGCCTATGCAAATTCCTTGCAGGGCCAAAATGGCAGATGTTTTATTGAAAGGAACTTAACTGAACTGTAGCTGATTTAGAGTCTTAATTGTAAAATGTCAGCTCCCCACATGCCAGGATGGACCTATACAGGTTTGGCACCCTCTCATCCCTCCTTTCCCCCCTTTTTTTATGCTTGGGAACAACAGCTCTGAATGCCACTGTCTCTATTTTAATTTTCTGCATTTGTTTTGTTTTTTGAGGGAAAGTTCATAATTTCTAATTGGACTGTTTTAATAATAGTATAATGCAATTTGCTTTTTTGGAGCCTCGCTGCAGTACTGATAGATTCCTGTATAGACACCTATAGACATGTGATTAAGATAAAGTACTTTGCAGCCAAATCCACAGCCAGAGGACAGCATCTGCATCTCACGGTTCAAAGATGGTCCACAAACAAATTAAATTAGGTCTGGGATAAAGGGGAGTATTTAAAACATACTATTATGTCCTCCAGTCCTATCCTGTTCCCATTTTTTGCAGTTCTATGCCAATATGCTAATAAAACTCCATCCCTTTTCATGCAAAATGGTCATTTTTTCCCCTGTAATGAGTGGAAATATGGTTCCTTTAATGTGAGAAAAATATATTAATATGGACATGTTAAAGTTCTATTACCAATAAATGTTTTCCCTCTCTGTTGGCAGGCAACATTTTCCTCTGCTCCCAAATGAATATGTATAGTGTGTACAAATTGAGAAAAAAAAAAACAAAACCAGCTTAAAGAAGAAAATGTTTTTGTTTTGCTCTCTAAACCATTTCTTTCTAACAGTCTCAGGAAACATTCACTGCATTTTTTAGACAATCTTAGAACTGCATGTGGTGGAAATAAATTAGTACAAAATACCTCTTCAGGAATCATCTGATGGATGTGAAGAAAAACAAACCCAAGACAAAGGCAGAAAGCTAAATAAGGATGTGAATATAAATCATTCAACAGCTCAACAATAGATATCTGTGCAGAGACACAACTTCTCAGCTGGTATAAATCAACAGAGACCTGTCAGAGCTGTGTTGATTTATATCAGCTGGGGATCCAGCTTTATGTTGCTCCTAAAGCAGGAGACAAGATGCCTGTTCAAGTCTGCTCATGTTACTAATGGAGGAATTTTAAAGAACAAGAGGACAATTAAACACCCATTCCCATTTATGCTCAATGGCAATTTAAAATCCAATCCCCTTTAATGGCTCTGAGAAATCTCTTTGTAAATCTACTACTATTTTTGTGTTCCTACATTTTTCCTGGAATGCATGTCCAGTTAAACAAACATCAGGTTTTTGTTGGGAAAATTAAGTTCTAGTTACATGTGTAATAAACCACTGCCTTTTTTAATTTGGCCTGTGAAACATAAAAGAAGAAATGCCATGTTTTGTTTGGAGAGTAGCAGCAGGTTTAGTAACAAAACTGTAAAGACAATGATGGGAGTGAGAAGTCAGTCATGATCTTAATTTGATACAACAGAGGACGTCTGTGATATAGTACATTATTCCTGTTAATTAGTTTTTCACATAAATAACAAGGTAGTATGGAAACGTGGGCCAAGAAACCAAAGTAATTTTTCATTATAAAAAAATGATAATATGAACTAGAAGAAAATGGTGGAGAAAATAGCTATTTTTCCCATTTATTTGTATGCTTAGTTATTTTCTATTAAAAGCCAGTAAGTAACCTTATATTTGAGCCCTGATGATGCCTGAGTAATCCAAGCTTTAAGGTACAGAGAAAAACACAGCTCTGGAGGAAGAAGTCACTCTTCAAAGAGTTGCCCAGTCCTCGGGAGAATACATTTCCACCAGGCAATTGGAGTGCCTTTCATTTGTATTGCAATCCTTTCAGTTGGGTTATAACCTGTTATCCATAACCAGCTATGGATTGGGAACAAATCCAAGGAACTCAGTGAGACTTGCATAAGGAAACAGCAAAATCTTAGAAAATTTTAGTAGTCTTGCCTGACAGTGAGAAGTTACAGTGAGTGTGAAGGAAACCCAGTTGTCTCCAGAAATCACCTATGAGACAACCAAATATGACTGAGTGAAATGGAAGTTGTTTTGATGGACAATGCCAGGAGGAAGATCTCCAAGTCTCTTGTCCAACCTTCTTTTCAATCAGGAATAATATCAAAGCTAGGGCAGGATTATGAGGACCTTGTCCAGTCAAGCTCTTAAAGCCTTCAAGGATGGAGATGAACTCACCTCTCCAGGTACATTCCTGTATTTTTTTGGAGAGACACAGCAAATAAATTTTCATTTAATCTTGCCAGAATGTTCCTCTTAGCAACTTGCACCCATTGCCTCCTGTCACAACCAGAGAAGAGCCTGCCTTTGTTATCATGAGGGCACAGTGTTGGCTCAGATATGACCTGCTGTCCACCCCTGACCCCAAGAGGTTTTCTTCAGAGCTGTGGCACCTGGCCTGTTATTCCCCAACCTATACTGACTTATGGGGTTTCACCATCTTAGGAGCTGGATTTCACATTTGTCTTATTTATATGTTTTTATTTAAAATGGAAAGGGATGAGTTGTTAATGTAATAATTCTTGTAATATATATGACATGTGAAATTCCAGACAGATTGTCCAACAGGACTTTGTAATGGAATAGTTCAGGAGAACAAGAGTGCACTTGCTGAATTACTTTTGGGGTATGGATGCCAAGGGATTGGAACACAAACTTGAACTTTCATCTTTACTAGGCTGGCATTGCATTTATGAGTAGCATTTCAGCAACAGAATTCCAGGTTGAAAGACCTTCTGGCACAGAAAAGTCCCGTTTGTCCAGCTGCTGGGGCAGTGTGACTCCAAGAGTACTAGAGCAATGCTAGTAAATATATTGAAGTTCTTATTATTGATGATATTGGTGGTGTATCATAAAGAAAAGGTAAAATCTGCTGCCACTTATTCTGTCTGCTAAAAGCTATTTGCTTTGTCATAACTCAGATTGAGACAGCGAGTTAACAAAGCAAGGAGTAATTTTCTTTGTGTCTGGTATGAAATGTCCCCCAAGTACTATAAAATGATGCACCTTAGTAGAGAAAAAAGAACCCAAAAAAGGAACTCCCACCATCATGGCAATTTTTTTTCCTACCCTCTTATTTTTCCCCAAAGTCAGAGTAAAAATTCAAATTAATTTTCAGTGTATTGTTTTGTTCATCTGCTATTTGGAATAGAATGTCAATACTTCCCTTTACTTCAATGCTATGAAAATCTTTTGTTTCTACAATGTTTCTTGATATTACTCAGAAAAATGTCTCCCAGTCTGTATATTTGTAGAAATCCATTGAAATAATCAATCCTAGGCTCCATGTTATATGATGTTTTGTATCATCTCAATTTAATTCAATAGGAAAATTACTTAATCTAATTCAGCAGTAAAAATCCAAACTTTAAATAGGTTTTTGTATGCAAATCTCTTTCTACATTTTTTGACTTTGTTTTCTTTCATAGCTCTGTGGATCTTCCACTTGTTTTTTCCCTGAATTGAATTTATTATATTGTTTTAAGGTATGGATCAATATTTAATACTTTTAAAAAATCCACTATAGAATTTGATTTTACTTTATTCCCTAAGAAAATTTTGGAATTCCTATTGTTAATGGCATTTTACTGATTTGCACTTGCTTGTTTCATCCTGACTTGTTTCCCTTTCCCTCCTCTCTAGCTCTGGAAACTAAAAAGCTCTGGGGATTTGCACGAATTTGCTATTGTTATTTGTAAAATATTTCTATACTATTTAAAGGTAAATAAATCAGTTGTGTAAAATGAATAAGAGCCATGAAATGTCCAGATGGAGCTTTTTAACCATCCAAAAGGTAATCAGCGTTTTGCTTAGCAACCACACTTTAATTATTCTGGTTAATCTTGGAGGTGGAAACATAAGCAGAAAATCTGATGCTTAAATAAAATTGTTTGACTCTATAAAATGTCCTTGAATAAATGGAGGGAAATAACCTGGCCTTTGGAAAGTAGTGCACAAACAAAAGTATAGTGAAAATTATTTCATCATCATGAAGGCGTTTGATCACTTTTAAGTGTGTTGTCAGCAAGATGTCATCTTTTGAAAGGAAATAATTTTTGGGGAGAGAATAATAAGGTTGTTGCCTCTTCAGGTGAAGAAAAAGCATGATTTCCAATATAAATGCAAAACAACAGTATTTTGGAAACATCAAGCTCTTAGCCAACCACCCTCTCTATTGATTTTTCTAGAAATGTAGACTGTCCTGGTGATAACCATGACTACCAGAACATAATGGAAATAATCACATCGAATATAAACCATTGGAGTCATCTATTATTCTGCTACAGTTCGTGGGAAGAGGCACCTTCACAGAAAATCTCATCTAATCCCCAAAAGATGCTTAACATAGGTCAGCTGAATCACCTGTCCAAGTATCTTCTTGATTTATCTCTGATGGAAGGAGAAAGGAAATTTACCTGGCAAAATGGGGATATCTACACTGGTACTAAAATAATATGATTTATCACAACCTGAAATATTCTGGAGAAATCTATACTGAATCTGTGTTGCTTTCCACTGACTTCACAGACTTTGACTGTACAGCTCAACTGTGGAGACCTCTGTTGGTGAGATTTTCCACAGCCCTTCTGTTTCAGATGCAGTCAAATCAGTTGTTAGTATGGTCAGACTATGCTAGATCTTCTAAAACAAAAAGGTAATAAAAAATGTTGTTGAAGTCCTTGGTGCTCCTATGGGAACAACAGGTATAAATGTTGTAAAAAAAAAAAAAACCAAATTTGTACATTAAATCATCTTATAAAATTGATTCCTCAGGATCTGAAGGAATCAAAACAATGGGAAACTTTGGCATCATGTATAGTGACATGGTAATGTGATTTTTTTCATGATTTCTGTTGTTTTCATACACATGCATATACATACACACACACATAAAAATCCTTCAAATATCTGAATTATGAAAGCTCGGGAATCTTCTAGTGACGTTGAGGCTTCTTTTACAGACAAAAACCCCCAAATCAAACAAAATCAAACCTAACAAAACCCAACAAAACTCCCACTATAGTGACAAATTTCAAAATTAATAGAAACATTCAATTTAAAATAAGTAATATCTATGACAGCCTGGTGTGTTACTGAACTCCTGAAAAGAACTGGAAGAAGATAGCACTGGCAATGGTGAAGAAGCATTGCACTAATCTGAATATGGTTAAAATCAGTTTTGGCACTTTACTCTAGAGACAGTTTGATAAAGGATGATGAAAGTGGTGCAGTTTCCAGCTCGAGGACCCCCTTGTGATCAGCATGTATTCAAATCCACACTCTATATGTGCACAGTGTGGATATTGAGAGAGTCCTCGTCCCTGAGGGACCAGAGGGGAGAAAAGTCAACAGATTGATTTCTACTGACAGAACCTGCCAGCTTAATTTTCAAAAGGCTGATTCCTATGAATTTGATTGAAAGAACCTGTATTATACCACGATCATCTTCAACTGTACCATCTGGTAGTAGCTAATCATCTTACCAGAGCTAAGTGTGATGAAAACCGATTTGACAATTAATGCAGATGTCTCTTTAGGGGATTCATTGTATATCTCTCTTAACTGCCATCCAACAGCAAAATTACAATGCAAAAGTTCTGTTTTGGCCTAATTTTTATCCTGTTCTTATGGATTTTGAACCAGGATCTGCACAACTGATAGACGTAAAGTTATGTTAGGGGTGAATCACAAACTCTCCACTTGGGTCTGAAAAAATAATCATATTTTCCATGCCTTGCTGAAATTTAACAGTCTGCCAGGTGGCAACCACAGTTTCAGAGACATATGCTTGAAAGACAAAATGTCTATCCAGTCATCCTGAGACAATTGCCCTCACAAATGTGATTCCAGTGATAGCTTTACTGGATTTGGAGCTGTACAGCAAAATTAAACTTATGGTCCCAGAGGCTTTTAAGAACCACTTGGCCTGATGATAGAATCACTCTGTGCTAGCAGAAGCTTTATTTTTCTATCTTTTTATTATCATCTAGAGCATCCCCAAAGTAGATGGGGCATTGTTTCTTCCATTTCAAAGATGCAATTGATAGCAGAGTGAGGAAAGATGCAGACATCTGGACTAGCTCTGAGCCAAAATTCTTGATGTCTTTTCTAACACTCTGCTTATCCTTCATATTTACTAGAGGGTAAAAAGAAAAAGCAAACAAAAGCAGTACCCACTGTGCACAAACACTCACTCACAAACTCTTGCATTTACAGACCTACTGTTGGCATTTACAGGCCTGAGTCAAAGCAGTGAAAAAGGTCTCCTGGATTTAGCTGGGGTTATAGTTAAACACAATGCATAAACACATTCCAGACTTCTGGCATAACACCCAGAGGATAACCCGGACAGACTTGATAAATGCATGTGGCTGGTACCAGAGGCTTTGCCTTGCTTCATCAGGCCGTGGATAGCCCCTTTGTAACTCTAGCTCCCCACATTTTCAACAGTGCACAAAGGCTTTAGTTGGTCTTATTTGTGATAATACCTCTGAGCTGTCATCCACTCTGCTTTCCAGATGAAGTTTATTTAGCTTTCTCACACTAAATAGGAGTACATAGATGTTCTTTCCCCTGGCTGATTACTTCAGTAATTCACTTGTTTCAGGAAAGGGAGAAAGAAATTAAAAAATGCTTTTTACATAAACCAGCCAGAATCACTTGAAAACAATTGGTTTTATTGTCATTCATAGAATCATTGAATAACAGAATCATTTAGCTTGGAATAGAACTTTAAAGTCAAGTCTGACTGTTAACCCAGAACTACCACTAATCCATGTCCCTAAGCACCACACCTACGTGTCTTTTAAATACCTCCAGGGATGGTGAGTCACTCACCATATCTCATTGTCTTATTGTCATGACAGACATCACTCCTTACAGCACGTCTTGCACAGTGGTTTTTTTTAGTAGCAAAATTTACTGTTTGTGGCTTTAAAAGTAGAAAGAGATAAAAAAAAAAAGCATGAGCAGGTATTCCTAGCTCCAAAAGGTGTGCTTAGTAGAGGTACTTCATATTTTTGATGCACCCATCCGTGTGGTCTTACCTCAGGTGATTAGTGGCTCTAAAAGATGTGACATTTGCAGCTCACTAGTATTTTATACTGGCCAGCACTATATCAATCACAGCTGCCAAATGCAAATGCAGCCTGTCACCAAAAGACATCCCTTTTCCCAAAGCAGTTTTATGTCAAGATGAGAGCAGTGTGTTCCTGCTTGAGCTAACACAGACCAACTCTAGTGAAGTTCATGAAATTATAGAAAAGTTAAACTAGGTTACATCGACCTATATATGGGAAAACCTTCTCTCTATTCCTTTGTAAACTCAGCATGACTGCAGTGATCTCTGTGATGTTACTGCAGTGTCACACTGCTCCCCCAGGGGTGTGTGTACAAATTTGGCCACACGTGTTACTACTGGAACTAACTGGAAATTTTTCCTTGGAATGGTATTACAGTTGGGAAGCATTAGCTATGGGAATGTAATATGGGACTGCAATTATTTAAACAACATCTACAGGACGCTTTCTTAAACAGCACCTGAGAGACACTAAGAAGGCTCCCATCTCACTTTAAGTCTTGGATATCTATTTTCTAGAAGCTTAGACCACTGTGACAGCTGGGTAACTATCCTGGAATGTTTACCAGTACTGCCTCCTAGATTATTGTGTCTTTGGACTGCCCCATGACTGAATTAAGAACCTCAAACTTCTGGATTTCTTTGTGCACTAGAACTGTCAGGAGACTGGATGTATATAGCTGAGAAATTCAGGTGCCTGAATTTATAGTGGTTGAATACTAACACTTTGTGGAATGCTGAATGTCAGAGCAGATTCAGAACAGTTTCAGTGGGTTTAGTTCTACCTCAGTGCTTTATCAAACATGGCCACAGTTAGTCCCATTAACTTCTGTGGGGGTCTTTCCTTCACTTTATGGGATACCACTCCAGAGAAACACAGTGCCTGCTCACCGATTGCATGCTTTTCTGAGAGAGGTTTAAACCTTTCTAGTCTTGAAGCTTTGAAATATTTATAGATGCTTGTAATGACTGAAATGCCTTCTTGGGAAGCTTTCATGCTGTTGTTTAAAAAATGCATGAGTATGACTTGCTTTAACAGGTATTTCTGAATGTAGATGCAAAACATCCCTTCTGTTCACTACTTACTCACTCAGTAAACTTTTGGGTTGGGGAGGGGGACCAGAAGAGAGCAAGTCCAGGCATTACATTTCTCAATTTGCCTTTAAGACTATTAATACTGCAAGAGTAATAATGATTCTTTTTTCTTAGCAAAAAAGAGACTTTGTTGACAAAGACTACAATACTTCCAAATTTTTTTCTTATTGCAGGTGCATTTTGCAACTTATGAGCTTGACGATATTTAAAATCCCTTCCAATCCATATGATTCTATGGAAGTCTCTTTGGAGACAGAATTGGTTGTCCCTTTTTTCAGCCCCTGCCTTTTCTGTGTCTATCAATCTGAAATACTCTGACATTTGAAACTCTACAGAGGAGAATGGTGGGAAAAGAGAAAGAGGAAATAATTATTGATTGACTCTTTTCAAGGAAATGGCAATTTTTCTAGTTTTACATCTTAGTTTCACTTCAGTGAATTCATTCAGGTTATGCATATAAAAATATAAAATAATAATAATAATAATAACAGAAATGGTCATTTTCTGAAAGTAATTATTATTATGACAGTATCAATATTATCACATTGTATTCAGCAACTTTACAGCTTCCAGTATTTTATAAAAAGGTCACTATTATTATCCCTGTGGCTTTTTTTAATGGACAGTAAAACCAGGGAGTAAAGACAAAATTAATTTGCTCAAGGTCACTCCATAAAGCAACAGAAAAGCCATGAATTGAAATCAGGTTTTCGGAGTCCCAAGCCAGCTCTTTAACTTGTGGTGACAGTGCTCCTTACAAAGGACAGCAGGCACTCAGGAGGACGAAATAGCAGAGCACTAAATGAAAGCACCACTTTAAAGATTTTTGATTTGCACATTTTCTAGTCCATTCCCTTTTATGAATTCCAGAAATTCATGTTTATTTGCAAGATACAAAGGAGAAGGGGGTGATGTCCAGTGACTGTTACTATTAATAAAGTTTTTGGAGATAATATTTTTTTCTGAATAAAATGTGTTGGGATATTCTTGCATGAGAATGTGTAAGGAGGAATATAGTATAATTACTATTGATGTTAGTTTGTTCAGGTGAAGAGAAGATGTGGCATAGACTGGGTAGTAGGCCTGGACATTAGTTTCTTTCACAAAATATAGTATTACAGAATCATATAAAGGTTTGAGTGGGAAGAGACCATAAGGACCATTTAGTTCCAACTCCCCTGCCATTGGCAGGGACACCTTCCACTAAACCAGGTTGCTCAGCACTGCCTGAGGAACAATCTCAAGCTCTCACATTCTGATATGATCTGGAGTAGTCAGGTACCACCTACCACCCAAACTACCCATCCACAGCAAAGGGTCAGCAGTGGCCACTCATCAATATTTGAGTTTCTGAAGCTGTTTCACGTTCTAGCTTTGCTCATGGACTTTCTCAGAATCACTCTGAGCCAGCGTGATCTGAAAACAAACAAACGAAAACCTCAAACCAGGAGAGTTACAAAGGTGGGAAAACCCACTTTTTTTGATGGCCTCAGAAGTTAAGTAAACAGTGATTTGTGTGCCATGTTCTTTGTCCAGAGGCAATCCCTACTGCCAATTATTAACATTACTTTTGATTAGTTCAGCAAATCTCAAAGGGTTCGTGCTGCATTAATAATGGGTTGTCGGCATTAGCAGGATGTGTGAAGAACTTGCTCTACTGAATGTGGGTATTCCCACTGAGAATATTTGTTGAAATGCACTAAAAATAAGGAAGCTATTAAAAGCTCTGGATTTTCAACAACTTGGAGAATTTGGGGCACTTAAATTTTTCAAGATTTTTATATATTTTTCTAGGATGGAGAAAATAAGAGGATTAAAACAGCTCAAAAAACCCCAGAAAAACTAAACCAAACCAAACCAAAAAACCCCTTAAAGATTAACTTTCTAATTTTCCATTTAAATTCAATTTTGACACTAAGTTTGGTAAGTAAACATAGTGGGTCATATTTTCCACTGTTGTAAATTTTACAAGATGCACTGTGGTTTTTTTTTCTGAGAAACCTGTTCCTGTTTACCCCAGTGTTTCACAAAGGACTGTGGGTCACTTCAATATGGAAGGGTGGCAGTTCTGTTCAGCTGTTAATTGCTTTCTTATTGTGGGAAATGGGCATGGATGGATTGAGTGAATAATTGAGCTGTGTAGCCAAACAGTGAGAAAGAGATTAGATGAAGCTGAAAAGCCTAAATGTATGTGTGTTACAGGAAATATTCAACCTATTTGGAGATGATTATTTAAATAGCAAAATAATAAAAAGATTTCATTGGAAAACAACTGCTTTGATTATAAGGTATTTAATAAAATAAATAAAGTTGCCATCACTGCTTTTGGATATTCACCTTAAGAACTCAACAACTATCTACTTTCTTAGGCTATGTGAGTCCTGGATTCAATTCCCAAATATTTATGGCAGAGTTTCTGTGTCTTAGATGAGATTGTAGAGTTTTACAGTTCTGAAGTCTCTCAATTTCTTCTAGGTACTGTTTTGTGCTGTATAACTAAACATTCAGGGAAACCATAGCCTGTATTTTCTCCTACTCAGTGAATATCCCAACCAAAACTTTATATTGCTGAGTGAAACTGCATCAAATTGTGACATGACATAAACACAACTGTGTTTTGGGAACAAGACCTTGACAGAGGAAAATATTTAGGTACTCTGAAGAGCAATGAACAATTTGATTTACTTAGATTTCTGTCATTAAAATTGTTACACTTATTTAGCGGCATAGATAAGACTATGAAGAATATCAGATGAAAGGGATTTATCAAGAAAAGAGAAGCATTTTTCTCAATAAACACTTCAAAAATGTTGTTAGTTTAGAATTCATTGTCCTCTTTGTGCTTTCCAAGATAATAAAAAATAAAAGAGAGATATCATTAAATAACTGAAAATTATTCTCTCTTTCTTCTTTTTTTATTTTGGTTTGGTTTTTGCTGGGATTTTTTTAAATGTTGTTGGTTAGGGTTGTTTTGGGTTTTTTTGTTTTTTTTTTTCTTTAATATTTTCTGCGATGGAAAATCAGACATTTTAATTAAGACCTGAAAATATATACATTCCAAATTATTTTTCTTTCAAATTTCCTTATATCAAAATAATATTCTTACTTGTTTCTATTTCTGAATGAATGTAATAAGGTTTTCTGAAGAAAGTGAAAAGTGTAGGTAGAAATGAAAAACTATAATATTTTCAGGTAGCCAAAAACTGAACGAAATTTCCTATTCAAAACAATTGCACTAGTCCTTCAGTAGTTTGAAAAATGATTCCTGGGAAAGGGAGAAATTATATAGAGAGATTAGGCCTGATTTTCCACTTTATAATAAGCAGCATAATTTAACGCAATTCATTGGTTTTCTTCTCATTCAATTTAGGATTAAATTGGGTTTTTCATTCCACCAATATATATCTGAATGAAATGCAGATGTTTGGACTTCCCAGTATACTAAATTTGCTGTCACATGAGCTGCTGCAGAGATACAGGCACCAGTCAAGGACTGAGAAATAAGTTTTTTTGCTTTTTAAGGTGAAGAGGCTGATTGTTTTCTCACTGTTTAATGTCAATATATCCCAAAGCTTAAATTGTAACAGTAGGACAACACTTCATTATATGTGTGGCTCATGTGTTGTTTGATGAGTTGAAACAAGCCTTTTGCCAGAAATATACAGAATGTTTTAATGACTAAATAGAGAAAAAATACTTTAAAAGCCATGAAAGACAGTATAAGCAGCTTTAAGATCACAATATTCCTAGAAAATGATCTCACAGCATTTATGGGCATTCCTTAGAGTAGAAATACACAATAACACATATTTTCTTTAATCACTAAATCTACTTTGATGCCAGAGAAGATGAAGGAATGAATCAATGAGAGGACAAAATATCCATTATAATAAAACTTTTATACACAGAATACAGTTTACTTAATCCAAACATGTTTACACTTTAGAAGTACATTATATGGTACATGATAATAAAGCAATGATTAAATGGTCCATTACAATAAAGCACTGACAATAAATCCATGGCTGTGATTTTTCTGGTCAGTACTATTTGTCATTCTCTGTGGTCATTCTCAAAGACTCTGTGAATCTCATAGCTTTTACTAAAAATGAATAAAAATATATATATTTTTTTCAGAGTTTTATACTTTAGTTCTTTAAAGAAGTCAATGCTTACTTTGTGCTCTAAATAAAATAAAGCATATATACATAGTTCTTCTCAGCTGGAAAATAGATTAAATCTGTAAGGAATTGACCAGAGTCTTCCAGCAACTTTTAGGCTTGGGATTAGCTACCTTTGGGTCTTGCAAAAGGTAGGTCTGTCACTGAAACTGAATGCCAAACCTCAAATCTTATTTTCCAATGAAAGTTTTAAATCAAATTTTTTCACTGCCGCTCATAAGCACATGAGAGAGATTTCTAAAGCAGGTGAAGAAAATGAGCTCAAAAAACCAGAGATTCCTACTTTTACATTGCCTGCTAGGGCACAAACTCCCAGCAAGCTTGCCATAGCAAATTCCATGGCTTGATTCTTACCCTGTCTGTGTTTTATTAAGTTGTAAAAGCAGAATATGGGATTTCCATATACTGGGATTTTCAAAAGCTCTCCATTCCCAGGTTTCAATTAACTTTCTCAACATTTTTAAACCCCTAAATATCTTTGAATATCTGCTTTGAAACTCTAGGTCTTTGTGCCCATTGCATACAATTCCCTTCATTGTAACAGCTGAGCATTTTTGTAGTTGTTAATGGGTTTTATCCCAGTGAGACAGGGAAATACTCTCACAGCTTTGATAGCCCAAGAATGGAATATGTAATAGATTTAGAGGCTTTCCCAGAGTCATACAAGAGAGTCTGGGATGAAGCCAAGAAGTGAACTCATGCTCCCCAAATTCAATCCACTGCTCTCTCTGGTCACCTCTTTTTGTTCCTGGAAAGACGGGGAACAGACACAATGGCTTAAACACACTGTTATCTCTTTTTCATTATTGTCTGACCTCTTTCCCTAATTATTTCACTCCTTGTGTTAATATGCAACAGATTTTCTTGAACATGACACGGTCCACTAGAACTCACTTCCCTGCAACTTCATTGCTTGGTAATTGTAATTGTAATGCTTCATTTGCCTTTGATGTTACTTCATAAGTGACAATTTTGAGACACTACAGAGAATAGTCCAATGTTTCTGCAGTCTCTAAGGTATGGCATGACAATACCCTGCTAAACACTCTAGTTGCTGTCCATGGGGTTTTTTTTCACAATGCTCTACTGTAAGAGATGAAGGTTAAGTAGACAAATATCTCTCCACACTGGGATTCAGGCACTGAACTGGGACTCACTGTGGGAAAATAAGTTCAACTGAGGCAAGACACGATTAAGAAAATAGGAAAAAAAAGTAGAAAGGAACTGACATAAAAAATGAATTTTTTTCTTTGGGAAATGCCACAGATTTCCATTCTTAGCACTTCATTTTTATATTTTCAGAATGAGACAAGGAGTGTGTAGAGAGATTCATCATATGGGGGAGGCTGCACAACTAAGTTTAAAAGCACATGGGAGCATTCTGATTGCCATCTTTTGAAGCAGAGGAATGTACAGTAATCAAATTTAACATGACAAAAAACAGGATATTTAAAACAATTTGAGTTCTTCACATAAAAAAATGTAAAGCCCTTACATGTTTTATGATTATTTTGATGCCTCTTGTGGCTTTAAGCACACACAGTATCCCACATCAACCTCATTACTTATCCAAACATCATTAGTTTAAGAAAGAGACTTATGTCTGATTTGGCAGTGCTCCATTCCTGATGCTTCTGCTTCAGCTGAAGTCCTGTTGAGTTTGGGATACCTCACTTACAGGGATATAATTAGGGAGAATTATGACTTCAAGAGAGGGAGAAGCAGAAGAGTAACTGAGATGTTCAAGAGTGAGTCTCGTGTTTGTACAGAAACATTTGAGGAACAAATTTAGAGATCAGAGGAAAAAAAAAAAAAAAGAGAGAAAAAGAGCCAGACAGCACTAAATGTCTGGAACTTTCTTCAATGGATTGTTTTCCAAGTTTTTCAGGAAGCATCTGGGACTGAGACTTCAAATGTGGTGACATTTTACTTGCCAAAACACATCAGAGGAAAAATTAAAATGAGATCACAGCACATAAGTCTGAATTAATCTTCCTCTCCTCTTTATCTTCCTTTAACTTTCATGTACGACCTCCACCACAATCAAGTCTGAGAGTGTCTGCAAACCTAGCTACAGTGATGTAAACTGATATAGTTCTTCAGTGAAGCTTCATTAATTTGTAGTGATGGTGATATTGCCCTACTAACGTAATTGGAATTACTTTTGATGCCTACTACAAATTCAGAAAATGGCTTTGAGAGACATGACTGATTATGCTACATTTGCTTCTTTGAAAGCAATTGGATATTTCTCTCTGGAACTTTTAATCCTCTATGACATTTCAAGTGTACCTAGCATAATCAGAATCAGAATCAAACCCAAAGAATCAAGAAACGAAAAAAGAGTAATTACATTATCAGATTAGAGGAAAAAATTAGCCCAGTCTTAAAGGGATAACAGAGGTTTAATTGCTATGTGAAAAATGTTCTATTTATACAGAAAAAAAAAGGAGTCTGAATACCTATTTCAATGCAACCTTCATGTTGTGCTCTGTGGGAGGGGAACATGTGGGATAACATAACACACTCTGGGTTTCTGAGCAGAGAAGGAAAAGCAGGAGGCCGTGGGTGCATTGCTGTTTCTGATGATCTGTGATTAGAGATCCCCACCTCTGCTGTCTAAAGCCAGAAATGGCTTTGCCCATATGAAGGTTATAGATATAAAATGGAACCCTTTCAGGCAGGAAATCTACAGATTTATTAATTTCTTGAAGCTCTGAAGAGGAAATTATCTGGATTAAATTCTACAGGTTCTTGTGGCAGTTTTTGCACGTTGTTGGTAATTTTTGAAGGCTCCATTCAGTGCCCTGCAGTGCTCACTATGCATTTCACGGTCCATCGACTGTGTTTGAACTGATCAGTGAAGGAAGGACTTGTAACTTCCTTGAATCACTGACAAGCGTTCAGCCCTTGTTGTTTGTCACTGGTGTGGTTTCAGTGCTGCTGGTATAACCCCACAATTCCCAGGCACGTCTCAGAGGGTAGTGCAAACCAGGAGGTGTTCCCACATGGTGGTTTTTCCATCACTACCCTGTTTTGGGGCAATAAACAAGTGTAGCTGTTAAGAAATAAGTGGGGCTGTACCAAGTAGACCACGGGGGAAAAAATGTGATCTTATCAGTTTCCTGGACTCAATCAGGTGTTCTATCAGGCACAGACTTTTCAACATCCTCTCCATTCTTCTCAGAACTTGATAGATTTGCTATTTTCCAAGCTATTTTTTGGCACATCAGCATGCATATATTGCACTCTTAATTCTTAGTTAGAGGCAGAACTTATTACCTGGGGCTTGGTGCTGTGTTTACTGAGTTTCTGACTATTTTCCAATACAGACATGTGGAAATGCAGCTCTCTACAGGTGCCTTTCATGACATAACCAGAAATGTACTTTCCAAACATCATTTGTCACTTTTCATTGTAAGTTCAAGATGTCAGTGAATTTGATGTTTAATTGAAGAAATGAGTAGAAGTTGAATTTCAGTACCATTATTTTAATCTGCTAAAATCAATAATAAATGCTACAAATCTGATCAGTTGCCATGACTTCTAGCTTTACTTTGGCAACACATTTCCAAAGCCCAGTCATGCTGTAATCTTAACCAGAGGGATATTTTCTTTTAGGTTCTCTGCTGTCACTATGGGGTTTTTTTTCCTTAACTGTTGGCTTGCTGCTTTCTGAGGGAAGAGAAGTGAAGGATGGGATTTGATACACATTATAAAACTGAAAATGGAAGGACATGGAAAGAGTATTGATTATTCATCTTAGAATGGACCTCTCCCTACCTGTTCTTGAAAACCCTGAAGACAAGTTTCAGACATTTGGACATTTCTTTTGGTCAATTTAATTCAAAGCGTTTCACAATCTTTATTTTCCACAACTTAATGTGGGATACAAAAATATGACTCTTCCATCCATGTGTGTGGTTTATAATGCTTAGTTCCTGTTTCCCTGGCATGCTGCACTGATGAGTTGGTCCTGATAACATCTTAACTTCATGAATATGTAATCTGCTTCAAGTACATCCAGCAGACTTTAATTGCTGATGTTCTCATGGCAGAAAAAAACCTCAATGTTTTAAAAAATTTAAAGTGTTTAATTGAATATAATGTATTACCTATTGAATTACACTACATTTGGGATTCTGTTTCAATTAAATCCAAAAATCCTTACTTTTTATAGCTTTTCAGGCCTCATGGTGGACTTTTAAAATCTTAATTAATTCTTAGAGTTGTTAGATGTGGCCATTAAAGAAACTGCTGTTGTTTCTCCTTCACAAACTTTAGAAAGTTGGTTGTAAAGAGGAGAGTGAAAAATGTTTAACCAAGAGGAAAGTCTGAAGAGCTGTATTTCAGAATATGTGCAAATACATATTTCTGCTCACAGATCAGTGTGCTTAAAATTGCAGACTTGCCCTTTATATTAGGAATCAGAAAATGACTGATGTTCTTTAGTTGAAATAACTAATTTAACAAAATAAGAAATGCAAATTATAAATGACTGCTACTCCTTTTCCAAGTATGAACAATAAACAGCACTGCAATATTCTCTGGAAATTTATAAAAACCTGAAACAAGTCAGTAATACTCAAAAAAAGATTGATTTTAACAGCTCTAGCAATAGCCACGTTTCAGTAATACTATTTTTCTTGAGTGTAACTGACTAAAAATAATTATGTTTACAACTGTATTACTGTAAGCTCAGTACTTGTGAACTGGTGCTTGTCAGACTAGCTCTGTCTGAGCATTTTCTGACATGCCAGCAGCCTTTATTTTCACCTGGTTTAGCTGTAATAGCAACCTTTCTAATTGACCAGGTGTCCGTATCTAATTTGTTCTACTTTTGTTTATCTCTCTGTGGTACAACTGCAGTTTTACACACACAGCAGTCAGAAGGAGTGGCCCTGGGCAGAAAGAGATTTTTACAGCTCTAACACAGTGACATAATGCTTGAAAAACTCAGGCCTGGGATGATAGCAGAGACTTGAGAAGGGGAGCCATGGGATGCTAAGAGGTGAGGCACAGGCTGGAACCGGTGATGCTGTGGCTATAAACAGCTCTTCAGTGGTCAGTTAAAGATATGCAGTTAAAGTGGAGGTGGACAAAAGTGGGTTTAGACACAGCAATGAGAAAAAAAAAAAGGTATCTATGTCATGAATATCATATATATTATAAGTCTGGATGTATCATGGAGCTGCAGAACAGTGAAGAAAGGAAGGGGTGTGAATGCTTGTTAGCAAGCTGATAAAGATGACCCCATGTGGATCCTGAGAGGATGAGAATAAACTGTGAACATGAACCATCATTCCTCCTGCTGAAGGTCTGCAGAAATGCTGCCTCAATATAATACCACTCCATCACCAAGACCAGAGTGAAAACACCAGTGCTGGGACCCAGAGGAGCAGCAGCAAGGTGGGAATAATCCCAAAAGTAGGAGTAGAAGCTACATATGTTTGTTCTGATTTTAACTGTGTTACTGCTACTGTGATTTTTTTCTCTTAATAAGTACTCTATCTGCATTTCTATATTTTCTTTTTCTGTTAGATATAGATAAATGACAATTCTTGAATTAGACTCTTGAGACTTTCATTATACAGCAATAAAAAATTTTAGAGCAGGGCCACAAAATAATCATGGAACTGTAACACATCTCCTGTGTAGACAGGCTGAGAGTGTTGGGGCTGCTCAATACGGAGAGGAGAATCCTTCTCCCACAGTGGTTCAGATTAATCTAATAGCAAGTGAGTTGTGATTGGTAGCACAGCAAGGACCAGTACATGACATTTCAGTTATGTGATATTATCACTGTGATTGCATAGCAAGCTTGGGTAATTAACAGGGTGAGCTGGTGCTAGGTAAGTAAAGTTTTTGGTTAAACAGTATCTTCAGAGTGTTCTAGGTGAATTTAAGAAATGTTATTTTTCTGTATCCAGCATACTAATAAAGGTGGCAGCAAAATTTACTCTAGAAATCTTTGTCGGTTTGTCTTCCGCAGGAAATTAAAAAAAAAAAAAAAAAAAAAAAAAAGAGAGAGAGAGAGTTAAAATTGAAACAAATGCTCAAAGATTTCTGTTGGATCAAGACTACTAAATGTCCAAGGGGAGAATGAAAGTGGGAATACCGGGAATTTGCTCTTGCAAATTGATACAGCCAGAAGTTGCCTAACAAAGTCAGAAATCTCTGCCTTGTTACACTCTGTGAGGTATCCAGAATACATCTGTATAAATAGTTTTCTCTCAGATTAACTCACTTAGGGAAAACAAAAATTTATGCCACATCTGCCTCATTTAAAACATAAAGCAGAAAATCTGTGTGGTTGAGACATGGATCACTGCCAGGGAAGTATCGACAATATAAGGGAAAAGAAAAATCCATATTATATATCCACTTTGCATTTTTACTGCTAACACAATTGTTAACATTGTAAATTGACTCTTAACATCATAAATGGCTTTTCACACATTGTAAAGTAAATTCCGTACACTTTTATTAGGATCATAAATGGCTTTTTAACATGTAAATAGCCTCCTGCGCATGGCAATGTAAATCCCACAGGCTTTATGGACAACATAAGTCATAGAGGGTATTGCATTTTGCTATCAGCGTTGGTTTTCATTTAAAAACAAAATAAAAGTTTGAGGAAATAAAACACAGGGATTTGCACATTTTCAATTGTGGCTACTCTTGTTTTCCTGCTCCTGTGACAAATGTGAAATATCAATAAGGCCTGGTAGTCTTTTCTTATGTTTAAGTCTCCTTTGTAAAATCAAATGGCTAGTCTAGTCTGGATATTTCAGTAGAGGCTGGCAAAGCTGACTAAATAGATGTAAGAAACTGTAAAATGGTAACTATTTTTTCACTCTCATTTCTTTGACACCTTTCATTTGCAAAGGTCCCAGAGCACTTCAGAAAACTCACAAAATGCATCTCAGGAAATATTTTTCATATTAAAATTATGATATAGCCCAAATTCTTAACTGTTAATTCTAAATACTCCTGTGTTGCTTATTTTTGCTGTGAAATATCTCTCTGAGACTGACCAGCAATAGTTGTTTAATAGCACTCAATAAAAATTCACTACATTTTCAGATGTAAAGAATAAACCCAAATATTTTGTAAATATGGATGATTTAGGGGGTCATACCCTAAATATTTAACCTATTAATTAACTCCCTCAATAATATTGAAGGTGATGATTTTTCTGTGTGAGCAGGCACATAATTTATACAATTTCAGGACTATAATTTGACAAGATATTGCTCAGATACTCCTGGAGTGGGATATTGTTGTTATGGTTCTGTATCTTATGGCTCCTATAGCTCTGCACACATGAGATATGCGATGGTTAAGTTGTTAAGAAGATGATAACTCAGGCATTTGTGATGATCTGAGGAAACCCAAATTGCAGAACTGAGTAGAGTTTCTCAAGATGCTGAAATACATAACCCTCCCTGTGTGTCAGTGAATCCATTCCATCCCTCTGGGATTTCCAGACAACCAGCAGACATGGAAATACAAAGTAGATGAACTCATAAAACAGTCAGTTTGCTGTGAGGACAGAAAATAGATCAGTTTTCACTGGATCCCTTGAAGAAATATTAATCCAAGTTGTTATGAGTAACACATATCTACAAAGGTAATACATATCTCCTGTTTCTACAATGCAGCTAAAAATTAGCTTTCATATATGTGTGTATCTGTCCGTATTTTTTCCTATAATAATTAAAGCATTAGAGTATTGACTGACAGTACAGTATATATGTGTTTTTTTCTTGCACTAAGAACATTTCACATGAGAGGACTCTGAAGTACATTTGCTTGCCTGTTTACACCATAGGTGAGGACGACTTGTTCTAATCACTGTTATGGGAACAGCTCCTGTATTTTATCCAGTGACAGTTTAATTCAAAGTACTATAAACCAGAGAGTGTTTAACACAATGACCATTCAGTTCAGATTTCTGAGGGAGAGTTAGATGCTTGAACAGTTTTGAGGAGCTACATCAAAATGTCAAAAGTCATATTTGAAAATGGCATTACAAGCCCTACACCAATAACAAGATTGACCCCTTCTCATCAGTCCATTTTGGAATTTAGCTGCATGAGCTCAGCTGACCTTGTGGTCCTGGCTGGTACATAAGAAACCTGACCTTATAACCTCCTCTGGGAGGGCAGCAACTTTTTCTGCATTCATGAGCAGTGCAGTTCCTCCCAGGCTTGTTTGATATTTAGACTGTGCCCTAATCACCAGGTCAGTAATCCTGTTTTAGAGGAATCAATGACACTTTCCCTTTTTTACCAGGAAAATAATAAAAAAAAAGTGTATAACAGGCCAAAATTTCCTTAGATCAGTTCAAATATAACTAACAAAATCATGACTACTTTTACCAAACCTGAGTTTTCCCAATATGCAATTGCATTAACATATATATGACATTTCTGTTCACATAATGTAACTGGACAACTAGATCTTACGTTTTCAATTTAAGTCTAGAAAGAAATTGCTGAAGACATTCAGACAGCACTGGCTTCAGAGGGCTGCTGAGCTACTTAAATATTTAAAAGTTTCTTTAAAAATTGCCTTAGAGGAGAAAAGATTATATTGTGGAGATGGTCTGACTTTCAAAGTCAGCTCATTAATCATAGTTAATGCTCCTTGTTATAGCAGATAGTAATTGCTACTTCTTATAAACTGACACTGCCCACAGCATGAAAATATTTCTGATCCATCTAATAAAAATTTATAGTGTCATTCCTTTCTAAGGCTGGTGTCTTGTATCCCTTGTAGCAGATATCTATGAAGTAAGAAAGTTTCAAAATCTACTTGAGATTTTATGTTTATATTTATTTTCTATATTATTAAGTTTATACATAAATGCACAGGTATGACATACATATGTGAACATCACATTGTTCAGGATTTTGCCTAGACAAGTTCTGAAAAGCTGCAAGGATGGAGTTTCAGCCCCATTGATCGCCCCCTCTTCTTTTGATTGACCAATTTTATAAGAAGAACTTTTCTCTTACATCAAATCAAGATCCTCAAAAACACCTTGTTCTAATTAGCTGTGTTTAAATAGAAATAAATCAGCTCAGTAGATAGAAAGATCTTAATTCAGGGGACTCAAAGGCAGTTATTCACTGTGATTCACTGTAATTTCCTTTGGGGTCCAGTTACGACTATCTCTTAATGAGTTAGCTTGTTAATTGTCACTAATGCTGCCGCTGTTGATATTTCCTTTATCTTGAACACTGTCTTATTCTTAAGTGGCTTAAATCCTGGACTGAAGGGGGACTCCAACTCTGCACCTCCAATCTGAACAGTCTCTGAAGTTTAATTACTCTAAGAGCTGTGATGTGGTGAGTTTGTTGCACATTAACTAAGCATTGTCTTACATATCTTCATTATGGCCTTGCTTAAGTGAACACAGAGACTTTCCAGGTGATGCTCAGCGAGACTGAAAGGTGCCTGTACTTTTAAAGCAGCCTGGACTGTTGTTTCTGTTCAGCATTTTGTTTCTTCTTTTGGCTAATAATGATAAGTATAAACTCCTTGCATTAAATCCACCCAGTTAAAGGTTGTCTCTGAGATGCCTGCTACCATATTTCCTTTTTTTGCAACCTAATTCACCATCTGGAAGTCACTGGGCATTCCTGTATCTACTTGAATAAAGAAACAGCCTTATCTTGACTGAAGCCCTGTTATAGATTCCTTCCTGGGTGTGTAGACACCATGCTGCACAATTTCAGCATTAGCATGTTGGAAGCTCAGAAGCCAAGAAAACTCGTGCTTTCTGTGAAACTTTTCCTGTTGCTGGATGTGGTTTTTCTGCCTCCTACCTCTGGAAAAGTGTGGTGGCTTCTTTGTGTTTGCCTTGATGTGTGAAAAGCAGAGGTAAAAGGTAATGAATGTGCATTCTATGTTCTCCCCCTGTCCTCACTGTGTCTGCCTGAGAAGCCTGTGAGTCATGAGAACCATCTGGCAGTGACTGCTGGCTCCTCATCTGAAGGAACTGTGGTCTGGCACACAGGGAGCAGAGCACTTGAATGCCTGAGATGCCCTTTTGTGAAAAGCACAGAAGTCTCAACTAAAACAACGGTTCAGGAGAATCCTACCTAGCATCTAAGAAGCCATCATCACCTGCAATTTCAGGTGGTGTTTCTCAGACTTCCTACTGCCACCCTTGCTAAACTGGGTGTAAATACCTTTCTCCTTCCAATTTCTATCAATGATGAAAAAAACCCCAACAGTTTAGTGTTTGCTGGTTCATCCAAAGGAAGTCTAATCTGCTAAGAATGTTCACACCAATATTGAGGTACAAAACTGCTTCTCTAAGTTTCTTTTATGAAAACCTAGTGACAATAACATTGGCCTTAAGGCAGGGATGCCTCGATCCTGCCCTTATTGTGTAGTGTGAATCCAAAGCACCTTCATCTGAAGTTGAGAGGCTGATTTTCACTGGAACCCAGTTCCTTCTGCTAATGCTGAGGGACAGCAGGGGTAATCACTGCTTAGGCCAGTGTTCAGGTTCAGGAATCCAGAAGAAAAACAGACAAAAATGACCCAATTTTGGGTGTCAATGCCAGCATTTAGCTGCAGATAAAGGGAACTGTGATTCTGACTTTTAAATTCTGGGGGGTTTTTTTTGTTTTGTTTTGTTTTTGGTTTTGGGTTTTTGTTTTTTTTTTTTTAGCTAATTACTATTTAATATAAATAGCTTTAAAAGTTGAGGAAACAAGATCTAGGATTCATCTTTTCAAGAAAAGTTTGGTTTTGCTCTTGTGCTGGCAGTCAATGTCAGACTCTTTTTAAACCTGTTTGTCAAAGTTTTTTCTTTCTTTTTATTTAGTTTGTTTGTTTGTTTTAGTTTCTTCTGCTTCAGCAGAAGAGGAAGGAAAAAAACTGGGAATGGTTCATAATATGGTCTTTGGAGGGGGCTTTTCTGGTTGTAAGAATGATTAGTTAAAATCTATTTGGCTGAACTATTTAAGTACATGAGGCAATTTCAGTCTCTGAGACCCTCCACCATATTAAATGAGTGATTTTAGAGAATCTTCAGGCCTGCAAACTCCATTAAGCAGTTTAATATATAGATTTTAGGCATTGTGTTGCCACGGATTGTAACATTTAAAGACTTCTACTGAAAGGTTCTCCACTTGCTTTGAGGTTTATTATCATGGCTCGGTACTAACGAGGGCAGGCAAAAAGATGACTGTCACAATGGCAACAAACCTGAGCAGATTAACACTGGAAACTTTTCAGATAGTGGGACCTCCAGGTCAGATTTATTGTATCTGAAATGCCTTACTGGTTTTATTCCCTGCCATTTGCTCTGTTCTGAGGATTGCTCCTCACAAACCATGCTGACAAGATGTCTCTTGGAATAATTTTCAGAATAGATGAAGGCACTATCCTATGGTAGGGACAGAAGAGGACAACTCCCACAGGCCTTTACTTAGACAGGCTCCCAGGAGAAGAAAAGCTCTCCCTGGGCATTGTGTGAAGTCTGTCACATCGCTCTATTCCCAGGTGAAGGCTGAGCACACCCATTTGTATGTGCTGATTACAGAGAATTTCTCCCCACTGCAACACTCAGCCAGTGGATTAGCTCTCCTTTTTTTATGGGCATCTGTGTTTTCTCTTTGAACAACATAACACAATGTTTATTTTACTATTTCATATTTTAGTCTTTATTTTTCTCTCTTTATTCTCTTTGATTTTACAGTAGTGAAGTCAAAGGATTCCCAGACTACCTCCTGCACTAAGATGAGAGTGTTCTAAAGAGAGAGGATCATCCCTAAATTCCAGAACTTAGATCAGAATTCTCAAAGGAACTGTTTTTTCTGCAGATTATTATAAAACAGACTGAGATAAGATTTTGGGGTTGAATTTGAAGTACAACATCTTCATATTTTGAATCCAAATTTTGCAAACAGTGCTTGTACTTCTAGATGAACCCAAATTCCAACAAAGCACATTGATTATTTGAGTATTCAATATCTGGAACTTAATCTAAAATTTTCCATAGTGATTCCCCTTCCTCCAAAAGTTACAAACAACCAAATACAGACATTCTGATTAGTTACAGGCTTTTTACTCAATAATCCTGTTGCTACACAGCAACTGAATTTCACAAGAGAATGTAAGGGGAAAAGTGTTTTGGAATTCAAAGACCAAAACTTCAGCACCAAATAATATTTCTGTGAGAGATGATGAATTGCAGTTTTTTGATTTACTGAAAGTTTTGTAAAAAAATAGGGCTTGAAACTTCTCTGTCTTACTAGAGAGTAAATAAAGAATAAGACCTTTGATCTAATTTAATGTAAACTATAATCTAATGCTCCTTTTTCTTTAGGAGTTTATTATCTGAAGGTGAGCGGTGTTCTGCAGCATTTAATAGAATATTGTATTATCTGTCAACAGTTTTCCTCCCTGAAACCAGCACATCATTTAGCCTAAATATGCTTTAGGACTATAGAAAGCTGATAAGAACAAGGTCTAGGACTATAGAAAGCTGATAAGAACAAGGTCTCCTTTTCCATGTACACTGGAGCAGACTGAAAACTGTACATCCCCTCCCACCAAGAAGAAGGTTATTTTTGCTTACCTTGAAGAAGAAATTATTCACTTTCATAGCTATTCTGATATATGTAGTTTGACCTTCACCTTGCTACAACCCTGATGGCTCTTTGTTACCAAACAAGATACTATAGATGTGTTTTGTACAATTCCTAGTGTCAAACATCATTGGAATTCACATAAGGTAGGTCATGGTTGAAAACCTTAAGAAAAGCACAGTCTGCAGAGATTCAGAATGAGTTAAGGTGTGAGGTAAGCCTTTTTTCCTTTCAAATGAATTATGTCTTTGGACAAAATGAGCAGCAGAAGAAAGTGTTAGTTTCTCCAAAGAAGTTTCAAGTTCTTTTTTTAATCCTAGAATTAAAACAGCCAGTACAAATATAAGAAGCAGTACATCACAATTAATGGTTCCAGTGCAAGGATAGTAGAGAGTAGGGTTTGAAGTTTTTTGATTGTTTTTTTGTTTGTTTGTTTTATTGTTTTTATTTTTTGTTGTTGTTCTTGGATTTTTTTTGTTGTTATTGTTGTTAGCTTTTCCCAAATCTAATAAGAATGCTAAACTACACTTCTTTTTTTCCTCCCTTTTTCACAAAAAAACCCACTGTCTCAAAACAAAGACAAAAACCAAATGAACCAAAACTAGTCTCTTGTTTATCACCCAACTTCTTGGAAACAGGCACAAAAGAGCAAGGTGTCAGTTCAACTCAGAGATGCAATGACATTTTTGGGGTTGTATAAAACAGCAGACTCTGAGGTGAACACCTGGATAGCTGCTAGGATTGAAATAAATGGATCAAGAATAGAACACCTTTTTCTTTCACAGAAATAAGGGCCTGGCAGAGTCTGGTTGAGCTGCTCAGCCTGATCTCCTGGGTTCATCAGCAAGTGTGGCAAAAGTGGGAAATGAGCATCAACAACCCTGTGAGAGCACTGACATGGCATTGCTGGAAAGCTGCAGTGCTTAAAAAAATGTCAGGCCTGAAAGAAATATGCTATAGTGATATTTCAAATGGCCACTTCCTCTTTTTTCAGAAGTCAGAACAATAAGTTTCATGCTCTGGTACTTTTATTCTTGCTCATAGGTTAGGTGAAATGGTTTCCTTTTTTATCTATAAATAAGTTCGGATCAGCAGTGAACAAGTTTTTGATGTGAAAACTTATGCCATGAGCTCAATAATGTACCTTTTTTTCAGTCTAAAAGCACTGCCAAGGTAAATAAAAATAGCACAAACTAACCATAGCCTTAAGGTAGGACTCGAACTTGGACAGAGACCGATGTCTGGAAGAAGAAAGTTTTCACACTACTTGTTAAAATGATATAATGAAACAGTTACTTGTTAAAATGTAATGTATAAAAGCAACGTATAGAGTTACAGGTGAACTTTTATCTCCACCTGATACTTTCAACCAGATCAGAGTGAAACAGTTACTTGAAGTGTGTTATAGCTGCATTTGATACAGGAAACCATTTTAGGTCTTGCCACCACCTTTATAGTTCCCCAGGGAAGAAAAGGAGCTGAGACAGCTGTAGCCTCAATTTGCCACCTCTTGGCTTTATACATGGCTAGTCTAAGAAAGTGTCTCTGCCCATAGCAGGGCATTGCAACTGGATTATCTTTAAGGTTGTTTCCAACCCAAACTATTCTATGATTACATAATTCTTGATTCTATGCTTATAACTTCAAATCTTGGTAATAAACATTAGAATATCTAAGTGAAAATTTGGTTTATTGTATGCCTTCTGAGATATTCAGAGATATATTTCACTTGTGGTTTTTAGGAAACAGTTTTTCTTCACTGACACTGCTCAAAACTCATCATTGCATGTCCTGAAACTTTCTTCTCTTTATTCCCTAATCCAAAGTTATTAGAAGAAGTACAAAAAAAAAAAAAAAAAAAACAAAAAAAACAAAAAAACCACAAAACCAAACAAACAAACAAACAAACAAACAAAAAAACCAAACAAACAAAAAAAAAACCTAAAAGAAATCAAACAGGAGCCAGTATGAAATGCCACAAGCTTCATTCTGGTTTTTGTTTGTTTGGTTGTTTTTGTTGTTGTTGCTGTTGTGGGGGTTTTTTTGTTTGGTTGGTTGGGTTTTAGTTTTTATTTGTTTTGTTGGTTGGTTTTCCTTTCTAAAGAGAGTTAAAAAGTTGTATTCAGACATGGCTTAGTGTATGTCCAGATTCTCTGACTTAGTGAACTGGGTTCCAATGAAAACGGCAGTAATTTTTTTTCTTTGTCTCTTTTAAAAAATGTTAATGTTTCACCATCAGACTCATGTCTGTTTGTGTGGGTCAGCTCCATTTTGGCTCTATGCTCCTGTCTAACATGGTGTGTTGTAGCCCACACTACCCTGATTTTATTGTGTGCTTTTGCTTGAACTCCCATGGGACTTATTTTTCTTTTTGCCTTCATAGATGCCAGTCCAAATTGCATTGACTGATTGTCTGTGACCATCAAGGCTGACAAACTGTGACTTAAATGGGACAGTGCCAATTTTTCTCAGACAAGGAAAGGTCACTTCAAATTCAGAAGCCTGGACCAAAATTATCCATTGAATCTGAGTTATTGGTTTGAAGGGTAACATTTCAGTGATGTACACTGTCATTAATATGATTAATATTTGCCTTGTGATTGTCCAGTAATAACTGCAGAAACAATGAGATTGAAACATGCTGTTGTTTTCCATTCCAGAGCAATGTTATAAAAAAAGAAGCTTTGAAAATAATTGTGGAATGGGCTTCTCCTGGAGTCAGTGTCCCCTGTCAGTAAGAGTGTTTGAGAAAGACACTGAATTTTAATGCAGGGATGGAGCTCTGTCCCTAACAGCCTTCAACATCACAATCCCTTTTTGGCTTCAGTGGGGAAGTTTTGCCCACACAACCTTAAAAAACAGACTTTTGAAGTTCTTTTCTTTAGGGTGAGAATTTCTCCTGCAAACAAATCATGGTGTGGTCTGTATGACAAAATAGTGTTGCATGGCCAGGTGAGGAATTTCTCAGATCTGGATACTGGTGTTATCCCCATTCACACTGCAGATACATTCATTTCCTCCTGGTTTCTCTTTCAGCAAATTAAAAAAAACCAAATCATGTTGGTAGTTTTGAAAATTATTCACCCCAGTGATCCCTCTCATGAAACATCAGTGTCAAGAATGCACCAATTTGGTTGCTTATGAGTTAGGCAGAATCCCACACTCTTCCAGGATTTACCCACTTAAGCAAATATCCAATATGCCTTCTTTCCATCCCAGGACACAGAGTCTATATTCTCAGTTTCCCAGTATAAAAATAAAATTCTGATAGACTGCTGCAGAACTCTTACATTATCTTATATGAATGTTGCTTAACAGAAAAAAGTATGAAGACACAGTTTTTCTAGAATTATTTTTACTAATAATAGACTATTACATAAGTTTGGCTTCAAGAAATCACACTGAAATCTGAAAAAAAGTGTCATGGGTTCATGGTACAAATACAGAAAAGAAGATTCCAAAATTTGTTTCTTATTCTGCATTATAAAGATTAAAAGACCAACAAAATGGGAGTAACAGACTAATCTGAAAGATTTAAAACTGTCAGTCTTGTGCGATCTAATGATGTTGACTTTCTATCAATGTCATGATTTCTCAAACCTTTATTGGCTCGAGAGCTGGTACACATCATCCCATGTTCCTCTGCAGGTATGTCTGTCTGCAGACTGACAGAAACCTAATTTTCCTCCCAAGCAGGAAGATCTTCCATGATCAAATCACTCCAGTACAGTTTTAAAAGTACTTTTAAAGTTAAGGCTGTTCTGTGTTTACTAGTAAATTGAATTTATAGAGGTAAGGGATACACAGTAATATACTTCGGGATAGGATTAAATTAATACTTTTTTTTTTCTTTTTTATCTAACATCCTTTTACATTTCACTTTTACATTTACCATTACAAGCTTGGAATCCAAGTTTTAATTCCAATTCAAAAGGTCTTATATTTCCATGAAATAAAGACAACACTCACATTTTAGACTCTGACTGACCAGAAGTCCATTTCTTATTCCTGGATGATGCAGCTCTTCTCTGCTGCTTGTGCCCAGTTTTCCACTAAAACTTTTTCACCTGTATTTCACTCTTGCATTAAGGTTTGCCCACACAGTGGGGATACACTCTGAGGATAACTTGCTTCTAGAAGAGAAGGAATATTTTTTACCTCTGTTCCACTGACTCCCATTAACTTCATGACTTCCCAGAAAGACATCAGCAGTATTTGTAGAAGTTATTATTTGAAAACTAAATCAGAAAATAATTTAAAAAAAAAAAAAATCTCAGGTATAAAATAGTGAAAATATTTGTAGATCTGTCATCCTGAAACTTGTACTTTTTCTTGTGTAAAGTTTCTGTCTGTTCTACTTTCCCTTCAGTCCTGCAGCAGCTGGTAACTCCTTATTTGTCATTTTTTTTTTGTATAATGTGCAAGGAGTTTTTTGCAATAGATTTACAGGCACAAACTACATTCAAAGCAAATAAATATGTATTGGCCAGTGGAAGTCATTCCTGAATATTTTTCAAGTAATTAGGGAATCCATAAAGTTTTCATTCTGAACAATAAATCTGTTAAAGCTAAAAAAGAAAGTATAAGAACAAATAAGAACATTGAGTTTCATTTCTGTAGAAAGATGTTTTAATCCCCTAGTGATTTGTTAATGCCTAATACTGGCTAAATACAAATTAATTAATCAGATGTATCAAATTGATAAGTTAATCAAAGGAATAAATCAGAGCAGATTGCTGTAGAACAAGTATTAAAACCACAACCTTCAATTTGTGGTCTTCATGCGAGCAGTGCACTCAAACTATTCCTAGGAATTCTTCTCTAATATCATAAACAGATCCACAGGATGTTCTTCTGACACTTGAAATAGTATTCATAACTATAAATATAAAATAAAAAATATGCATCCTGAATGGTGCTTCTAAATCTGTGGATCACTTAAATCACTTGGCTTGACGTTTTGACCTAATGAAAGACGGGTAGGTCAGTTTCATTATCCAGAGAATAACATACTGCACTTACTATGTTAAAAGTCTGTCTGAATTCATAAGTGTTACTTTTTGAATGAGGAAATCTTGTATTAGGAACTTCTGTCTGACCATCCTTAAATGCCAATCAATTTTTAGCAGCAACTAGAGAAAGTTGTTTTACTGTTAATTAGTTAGTTATTGCCAGAGTCTCTATTCTGCAGAGCAACACCATAACTTGATTTCTTTGCCATAGGCTAATAAATTAATTTTAATGGACTGTATTTCAGAATTTAATAACAGGACAATAGTATTTAATGATGTAAAACAAACACTGCAACAATTTCAGGGCAGTACACAGCACTTAAGATAAACTAGCCATTTATCCTTCTAGAGACTTTTTATATCCTTGTCTATGTCATAAATAGCAAGCAGCGCCTCTGAAGGTCTGCCTTGTCTCTTTATTGCTTAGGTTTTCACATTGTATCTCTCCACTTCATGTGTTCTGTCTGTACTACAAGAAGGAAAATGCTGCAAATAAGCAGCTGACAGTGAAAATGTCTTAGCTGATTTTCTAAGGCAATAAAAAAAGATGTGAAAAGTCCATCTTCTTGCCAAGTATAGAGTACTGCAGTGAAAGAGAAGTTGAGCAAAGGTGATAGACAAACATGATGATGATATACTGCAGAGAAGACTTGCGGAAAGAAAAATCAGACCTCATATCAATGTTAAAATTTCTGACACAGTTGTGTGAATAAAAAAGCGGTATAAAGCAGTGGCAAATCATACCTTTGCACTCACTTTTAGGCTTCTGCTCAGTGTTAGAAGGATGTACCTGCATGAGGAGTAATTCCTTCTACACGGACAATGGCAAAAAGATATGATCTGATTTGGTTGGTACTCCAGCTCAGTGGGACTGGTGCTGACCTCAGACCAAAAGCAGTGGCTTTTTTTAAAGGGTCTATTCATTCTAAATGTGGCACATATTGTCTGAGAAGGCTGCATTAAGCTGAGCTTGGTGTTTTAGCCACGTGAACATACTTTTAATATCTCTTGAGTACTCACTGTAAAATGATTATACATTGGCATGAGTGTTGACTTTCACAGTGAGGGGAACATCTGTAGCTGTATTAATACGGACTGCACCATCACAGTTACATCCGAAAGAGTTCAAAATAGGTTGGAAACAGTGTTTAAAACTTGTGAGTGCAGGTTGATGGTCTTTGATGTGAATGACCTGGGAAAACTAAAGGAGCAAATCAACATTTAGACGACAACTGCATGCAGTTGAAAAGCACAGATATGGCCCAAGGATGAACTTCATCATGGTATCTTCTGCAAAATGCATTCCAACACCATCACTTCTAAACAGACATTAAGGAGTAATTAAAATTACTGCTTCATTGTGCATAGGAGAAAAGGTGGGTTGGGGTTGGACTAGATAGTCTTCAAAGTCTCTTCAAAAGCATACAATTCTATGATTCTATGATTTTATGATTCTATGAAAAATGTTGCCAGTTTTTTCTGTTCCCACAACACCCTCAGTCCATCTGTCCAGGATTTGTTGTCAGGGTTTTTTTTCATTTCCTTTATACACTGACTCTCTTCTGGACATAAATATATGAGGTTCCTCCTTCTAATTTCAGCTTCTCCTCCTGCCTGATGTCTTTCCTTTTATTTTATTTTTCTTTTGCTTGGACACCACCATAAAATGGCATAGAAGTGCCTTTCTCCTCACCTTTGGAAAGCTGAGGTATATGGCTGGTTTTGACGTGATGCTGTTTAGCATTTCATAGCTCTCAAAGTGCTGAGGGCTTTTTCCAAGCTATTTTTTAACATCAAGGATCCCCAGAATTGGTGGGCAATACATACTGTGCTTAAATGAGAGTTAAATGTTGCCTGGGCTTATAATCAAGGGTACATTTGTACAAATAAATTAATGCAAGGACATGGACCTACAAAATGTTCCATTTTTGTTCTTGTCGTGATCTTACCTTATGACACAGTTTTATCCCTTGTCATAAGGTTGTTGTCAAACAATTCCTGGGTAAAATTCCTCAAGTGCACTTACTGTTTCAGGAGAGTTCAGCTGTAGGGATGCAATATCTGTTGCGTCACTTTGCTGCAGAGATACCAGGAATTTCCATTAGTTACTAGTGTATTTGTATATTGAAGGTACATCTATGAAGAAAAGTAATTATTGTGGTGTTTGCATTGGTTATAAAGAAATAAAAGATTACAAACTTTAGTGGAACAGCTGACTGATGCATTTATCTAATCTAATGAATTTACATTGGTGGAGTTCAATATAATGTCAGAAGCACATTTCAAGCAAAATAAATTGATTTTATTTAATATGAAATCAATCTTTGAAGTCTCTGTTTTTTGCCAGAACATAAAAATAGCTTCAGACATTAAAATTAGGGGTGGATGTCTGTGGATGTCTGCCTTTGTATCCCCAAACACTGAAGCCTAAAATTGTGGACTTCAATTTCCTTGGTAACTTACTCCTGGTGTTGCTTTTTCCCCTCTACGTGTTTTAATATTTTAATTAAAGAACCCTTAGCAATGTGTCAGTCTCTCAGAGTTTCTGTATCCCTAAAGTTTTTGATGCTGTGTGAGAAGAGTCTTTCCCTTTGCCGTTTTCTTTATTTTCATTGCAAATTAAGAATATCGCAACTGTAGCTTCACAGAAAAGAAAAAAAAAACACAAAAATTTGCTATTACTGCAAATATTATTACTAATATCAATATTAATATTATTCTTTCATTAGTACCATTAGTCTTAAAACTATCCCATATATACATCTGATTTTATATCAGAAGAGTTTTCATAAAGTTAAAAGTTCTTTATGCACTGTTTCACAGAGCAGTACACCTGCAACTGATTTCCACTCAATTGGTGGTTTATATCAGTAACAGACTTGTAGTGACAAAATCAGGAGCTCACAGGAGCTTTTGTATTTTTAATTAACATTTGAGGCTCCTTCTGCCCCTCTTGTCAGAGGTTTGAGCTTTAGTTATGCTCATTTTTCCTTCAGTGAATGTTTTGAATGTTCAACAGACACCAAAATCTGCAAATATCTCATAAAACCCACCTAAAAAATTAAAACCACAGTAAAAGACTGTGCTAGGAAAAGCAACATAATGCTAGGAAAAGGAATTTTTTTTTAAAGTGCCTTTCCCAGAAATTCAAGCAAAGCCAAAATCTAAACTTAATTGGTAAATACCAAAGTGAAAATGTCTTCTTGCTATGAATTCTCATCCCTCCATCTGCATCACTCACAACACAACTGTCAATTTTGTGCTGTGTTTGTACCTATGAAAAATATTAACTTTGACGAGGATAATTGTAAGCACAAAAATAAGGGTATGATTTTGACAAAAAAAGCCCTTAAGAGCAGAAGTTAGGTAACATCTTCCCACTGTCACCAAAGATGCTACTTGCTCTTTTATAACACATCTGAAAAGTTTATAGGACTCAGATCAATACAAGCTTCCAGAAAATCCTTCAGAAACCATTAGGTCTGGCTCTGTGAAGTCAACAGAAATTTAGGAATGGATTTAGTGGCTATTCCTATGAATTATTGGACCCCCCACAATTACATTTCTCATTGGTTTGAAGCTCCGTTCAGTCTCACAGAGGGCAATGTGCTGTTAAAGTGTTCAGCCCTGTTGAATGGCCGCATTCAACATCTGTAGAAACCTACTCATAAAATCTTAATTCCACACAGAAAAATTAAAACTTGTCATATTGAACTCATTTTATTTTGTTATGCATACAGGTTTCATAGAACTTCATATATAATAATGGTGTCCTATTGTTATGGCTGCAATACATATATAAGGTGTATTTCAATTTTTGTTTTTCTCTAAGGAAGATGATATACAAATTCTCTTCTAAATACCTTTATTGTTATAAAAAATGAGAGATGTAGTTAAGCCATTTTCTTTCCTGTTCATTTAACAATTGTTACTAAGTGGCAATTACAGAACACTTCTTGAATGGAGGCAAGCAGAAAAGGAATAATTTAAAATTTTAAAAAATCAGTTTTACTAGTCTTTAACCGGGCTGAAAATACTTTTTCTATTCAAAATGATGTCTCGTATATTTTAATGAGGACAGTATTTCATTTATACTATACAGTGTAGTATTTTATTTTCAATAAAAGACTATTGTTAAAAAGTTGACTTAATTTACTGCTTATGTAAAGCAGCAGACTTACACCAAAGGTGGATTCCATAATTAAGAGAGAGCTGAGAAGATAAAATTGCTCACAGAATGATATTATCTCCTTGCAAAAGCCCAACTTCTGCCTCTCAAAAAACCAGTGGGAATACTGTTAATCTGTTCCATAAAAGACTTCCATCATCATCATCAACATTATTATCCCGGACAAGTCTGCCAGAAAAATAAGGAATGAGCTTAAATTCTTCAATGGGACAGAAGGGAAAGAAACCTGCCACCTATAAAGGGTGAGTTTGAACCTGAACGAAACAGGTATTCATTACCTTCCATCTCTCAAGCTCATATACAATATTCAGCATTTTCTTAGGGTTGTTCCTGGGTCCTCTTGCAGCAACTGATTTTCCACCTCTGGTGGTTAAATTTCTTGTTAGGGAAGAAGCTGGAATAGCTGGGACCATGTTTTGGATGTTGCTCTTTTAGCTGGAAGTACTAAATGCACATATTCTGCTCTACTTTCCACTTCATTCCCTCCTTCCTCCAAAGATTACTGACCCTTCAGATTTTCCAGCATACCTGCATATTTAGAAACTTTCTAAACAGATCAAATGAAAGACAGTTTAGAAAACACCTGCACTGAAAACGTATAAATCACATTGATCATGTGGCTGCCTAGAGAGACACAGCACAGGAGCTGGTGTGCTGGAAACTGGAAGGTGAAGGAATGTCCATTCCTGACAGTGAAGAGCAACTGGGGACAGATTAAAGCAGCAATTTCCTCACGGAATTCAGCTGCAGCCAGAGAGTGGCACAGCACTGCAGTGTGAACCTTTAATCTCATGAACCTTGACCACATGAGTAAAACAGTTGTGTATTAATGAATAATTCTCATTTAAGAAGACTATGGAACTAGGTAATAGTTTTCTGAAAGCTGAAAAAGTAATTATTTAACTTTCTAGAGCCAGTTTTAAATCTCTCTCCAATGCCACCATCCAAATAAAGAAAAGTATTGAAAACACAAGGAGCAAACTGACACTATTGTGAACATGAATTTTATAATCCTTCAGAAACATTATATGCAACATAATTTTATTAAGAATAGCATTTCTCATTCTTTTTCTTTCCAGGAAATAATTTTCCAAAGTGTCTGACCAAGAGCACTGGATGACAGTAGGAAGGGAGAGATTCAAAATTAATTTAGTTAATATGTTTGTGTTGTTTCTTTGGAAAAAATCAGTGTTAATGACATTATTCATTCTGAGAAACTGAACAAAATAAATCATGACAGCAGTGAAATTGAAATCTGCTGTGCTAATATAGTCATCAGCCTTAAGTCCCTACGAACTCCTTATGAGCTCAAAACTCCCAAAATTGTTGTATGTGCTCTATATTTTACACATCCTGGGGAAGATTTTGGCCCTTGACATCCAGGTAACATCAGTTCAGTATTTACCACATTTGCTAACCATTCTCCAGACTAATCTTTAAGACCCATTAAAAGAACAGGACAAACCCCCTAAATCAGCCATTTTTCACTCTTCCTGTTCACATAAAAAAGAGTAAAGCAGAGTTTATACTTCTGAACAAAAGGAAAACTGTTGGAAAAGAGGTAGCCAAAAGTATTGACTAAGAGGGATACAATTATTGGTGTCTCTTACAACTCAAGTGTCTTTTTTCATGGATGAGTTTCCCAAGGTTCCTTCTAGAAATATATTTGAAAAGGGCTTATCCTTAATCCTCCCCAAAGACCCCTTTCTGCCAGTCAGTCAATAGACATGTTTTGATAGGAATATAGGAATCCAGGGTTCACAGTGATGTCCAAAGAGAAGACAAAATATTATACACAGTAAATATTTTCATTTTCTGAAATTATATTGCTGCATTCTCAGTCTCAGTCCAAAGAATTCTGGTTAGTCGAAGTGTGGTCTTTTGCACAGTGATGTGCACTAAAGTACTGGTTAAAAAGTGTTCCAAGTCCTGGGAACATTTTTATTTGTAAAACATGCTAACCTGATAGAGTCTTTTTTCAATCTGTTGTAATTCTGGGAAAGGATTCACTAAAACCAAACCAACCAACCACAAACTCTTCCAAATTTAGGAGCTCACCAAGGTTATTTTTTCAGCCTTATTTCAAAGCCAAATTTATAGTGTGTTATATTAATATATTGGGCATATTTGTACCACTATGGTTTTAATAATCTAATACCAAGATTGATTAATGTTTTTATTTTTAAGAGAATTTTTTTTCCTCTTTACTGCCAACACTTCATAAACTTAGACTAAAATTATGCAAATATCTAGCATCTGGGACATGTAAACTTTGCAGACAAGTCTGACGATGAAAGATGAGTTACAGGTTGCCCAGAGAGGTTGTGGGATCTACATATTTTGAAGTTTTCAAGATCAGACTGGATGAAACTTTAAACCTGATCTGAGTTCACGGCTGACCTTATTTTGAGCAAGACGACCAGACTGGACAATTCCTGAGGTCCCTTCCAATCCTTTGACTCTGTATCTTCAAGTCTCATTCAGATGTCTCAGTTATCCTTGGATTATCCAAAATGGTGCTACACACTTACGTTTAGACAAGCAAAGTATGGAATAATATCAGTTCCCCTGAACAGAACAAACCCACTGATACACCTGTAAATGAAATAGGGTCTTCAGGAGATGATGCTCATAAAAAGGAAAACCTTCAGGTCTGAGCTATCGTTTCAGGCACCGCTGAAAGAAAACAGACCTGGTAGGTTGAGTGGTTCTTTATGAAAACTGAACTTTAATAAGAGAGATAATAATTCTCATCAAGATTTATTTGAAAGAATCATGTGTTGTTTACCAGTGCTTATAAAAAAGACTGGGTTGGATGAAATCCTAAAAACAAATGCATAGAAAAATCCCCCCCACACACATTTTCCCTTCTCAGAGCTCCTTCCCTGAATGTAGGACTGCAAACAAGTGTTGCCTAGCTTTGCAGAAGTTGACAATCTCGCTTGATGTCAGAATATTGAAGGGCTACTGCTGCTGTTCATTATGCAAATTGCTGTAGTCCCAAGGAAACCAACTCTTTTATGCAATTAAATTGTTTACAAGCCTATTTATATCTTAATAATGGCTTAGCCTGGGTGTGTTTTGTTTCTGCTGGCACCAAGCTTTTAAGCAGGATCTTTCTATTATCCACACAACCCACGCAGATTTGGGAGCTGGTGCTGTGGAAGGGATTGACAGTCTCATTTCTATGCAAGAATTCTTCCTGTATTCAAATGAGTTTTCAATCCATAAACCACATTTCCAGGGTTTAAGTAAAATTATAACATTAAGTAGTGGCCTCATGCAATTTTGCCAGCAATATACAAACATCAAAGAGCTCACTGCAGAAAATGTGGTGTTCCCTTAAACGCTGCACATATTTCTTCTATGTATTGAAAAATGAAATGAATGAGATAAGTATAGTTTGCAAATGAGATTTGCTTGGCCTATGAGAATTCTAATAGCAAATGAATGGAACCTTCAGATAATAAAAAAGACTTGCTAAAAAAAGCAGAATGTGCAAAGAAAGGAATTCATTACCTAATTCAACATTCTTGTGTTAGCTGGGTTTTGGGTATTTTTTGTATAAGAAAGAGTTAGTTGAAAATAAGAGACACAGTTCCTCCTTTTCATATTTCCTTTTTTTTGCAGAAATCTATTCTCAATCTTTTAAAAAAGAAACATCAGGTCTTTAAGTCTGATTTCAATAGAATGTGAAATAAACCCAAATCAAATCCAACAAGTATACACATAGTAAAAAACAGAGTTGAACTAACAGAACAAAAATGTGCTGATTCCACCCACCCCCTCATCTTTTCCCCAGTTTTCACAGTTTAGGGCAAATATAAACTGCTACATTTTGAAAGGTGCATGGGTCACAAAGAAGATTATAACAAGATGTCTCTTCCTTCACCTGTTGTTTCATTCTGTGAATTTCTCAATCCTTTTGCTACCATGTCACACCTTCAACAGAGAAAATGTCCTCTTCACTTAATTCCAATAATTCTCTGCTTGAGCAGGACTAAATTAATCTGAAAGTTGGGGAGTTCTTTCAAACCAAGAGTGTCATAACCTATATATGTATACACAATTTTTTGATGTGAAACTTTTAGCAAGAGCTTTGTGGAAAGCTGAAGTTACATCACTATTAATTTAGAAATCAAAAACCAGTTATCTACTTCCCTTTAGATGGCATAAATATTAAAGGACAGGAAATCATTTGAAGCTGCCAATCTTGACCTTGTGCCAGGTATGTCTAGTCTGTACATACAATATATTCATTGGATGTAGCTTACAGAGGATGTATGTCATTGATGTGTTACGTCAACAGACAGTGTGGTACACAGAAAGCCAAACCTTTTGGTAAAAACTTACCAAATCTACTCACCTTCTTCCTCAGGACAAGGAAAATCTCAGGGTATCTATTGACTTTACATGTCTGCACGCTAATTTTTTCCTAATTGTTCTTTTAGGCACAGATTTCCAAACTGTATTAGACATCTAAGTATTTTATTTTTATGTAGTTATTTATTTGCATCTGACCCCTAATTGTGAAGACACCAAGTGGGACAGAATGAACTTTGAGACTCTTGAAGTCAAAGACTCTAAATAATGCCAAGAAAAGGCTGAAAAATGAACAATTCTTCTATTATTTAAATGAAAATTTGATACAGTTATTTCTTTATTATTCTGTTGAATGAACAGTTTAAAAAAAAACACGGATTGATGGATTTAATCTTAATTATGACCTTCATTTGAGTATTTCATTAATGCAGCTTTAATTAGCTGAGTGAAACTGCAATTTATGAGCTTAGCATATTGCTTTGTGTGGTGCAGTTTTATTTTTTTTCCTAAATTCCTAAATATTAAGCAGAAATACCTGATTCCACCTGAATGGTAAAAATCTGAGACATCAGGTTGTTCTGGGTAGGAATCAGTCTGTCATTGAATAGATTTAGTTTAGAGATTAGTAAGAAATTCTTCCCTGTGAGGGTGGGGACACCCTGGCACAGGTTGCCCAGAGAAGCTGTGGCTGCCCCACCCCTGGAAGCGTCCCAGACCAGGTTGGACAGGACTTGGAACAACCTGGGCTAGTGGAAGGTGTCCTTGCCCATGGCAGGGGTGGAATGAGTTGGTCTTTAAGGTCCTTTCCAACCCAAACTGTTCTATGATTCTACCGTTGGGTGCTGCTCTTAAATTCAAGCCCAGGTAATTCAAATTGCCAGGGAAGCAGCAAAACCAGCTGTGAAAGTCCCTCAGCCCAATGACCTGAATTTCACCCTGTGCAGTGCTTAGATCTGTCTCTGCCTTTGTCTTTTCAGTCCATGACAGGACGAGTCTGTTCCACAGGGATGGCAACCACAATGGTCTGAGTTAAATCTTTCACTTGGTTGAGGCATTCATAAGATTTTGTGCTTTTTTGTGGATTCTTTGCTGAAACTGAAAAATGTGTTCAATATCGGTGGAAGCAGAAGTGCCAGATGGGCTAAAAAACAAAGAATGAACACTTTTTTTTTTGTTTGCAAATACTTAATGTAGTAAACATGTAGTGCTGGATGCTAAGCCTGGTGGATTGGTATTTCTTCCTTATCTATTCTTGTAACTTTCTTTGGACATTGTCATAAATAAAATTTTGATCAGAGGCTATTGATGAAGCTGAAATTTTGGAAAGCTGGAGGAAACTATAAATAAGAAAACTAATAGTGGAGATCCTCAGTGATGGACCTGGATGGAATTCATTTTTAAAAAGAAATAATTGAGTTCTATTAAATTAATTTCTTCTTGCAAATTATTAAGAAACTATTTAAGAAATGCCAATATTTTTTTACTTATAGATTACCAATATTGAAATAATTAAAGTTGTGTGAAATTAAGGCTATAAGTCAAGTCTGACAGCTCATGGCAAGTCTCCGTCACTGAATGTCATAATAAAATTGCAAGTATTTGGAAAGTCAAACAGCAGTGTCTAAACAACATGTTTAAATTAATTTTTATTTTAAAAATTGCCTTTTTTGGTTTCTTGTTTCTTTTTTGAATGGCTGAGATCAAACATACCTATTTACACTTTGGTTTAAATTAAATAGTAACCTACAAAGGAAAGTGTTAGTACTACCACAAAGCTTATCACAGTAAATGGGTTTATACCATCCTGTTATCAGCTAATTCAAATATTTCACTCCTCCTTCTTTTCTGTTGGGACTAGACTAGTATGAATTGATGTGTTGGATTAAACACATAAAATATTGATTTTTCTTTTTTTTTTTTTTCTCTGTCAGATCCACTTTTATTCTGCTACTTGTGAAAGGTGATACCTTCTGATACCTCTGTGCTCATGAAATACTTTCTCTCTCCTTCAGCTCTCCCCACACGACGGATACACAGTGGGAGCACACGTTACCCAAAGGAGTGGAAATGCAGAAAAAGAGCTTGAATATCTCTCCAATGAAATATTGATGCACTGCCCAACCTCTCTGATTGCTGAAAGACCAATACTATTTGTATTATTATGAACAACCATGAGCCATTACTTGTTCATTGGGAACACTGAGCTGACTAAAGTATGTTTTCACATATATTTGAGTCAAAGTCATAATCAGCTATCGGGCCAAGGAAGTGTATTCCTTATCACCAGCATATCTCAATTCTTTCCTGGATGAAGAAGTTTCTAGCAACTAGATTCTCCTGTCCTCTACCTACACTGCCATGTGTATCAGCATTACTATCACGCTACTTTTGTATCAGTATCAGGTTGTGTTCTGAGTTTAACAAGTGAAATGCTGTAGAGCAGTTTCCACTGTAAGGTCTAAAGTCTTGTACTGGGTAGTCTCCAGCTGTTCCCAGTTTCACTTTCAAAAGGAAATACCTGGTTTATTCTGTTACAGATGCTGCCTGTGAATTAATCTCTATGAAATACAGAAAATCATGGGCCTGTTCTCTGCTTTACAATACTGAAACAAAGCTCACGTAAGCAGAAAATTTGTCGTTTGGAAAAATTAATTAAGTTTAGTTTAGTTTTCTCCAAAAGACTTCCAAGAGTCTGGGGTGTACAGGAGCTTTGAGTTCACTATCTTATACTTAATAGACTCACAGAATTGTTCGGGTTGGAAGGGACATTAAAGACCATCTTCCAATGACCTGCCATGGGCAGAGACACCTTACACCAGCCCAGGTTGCTCCAAGCCCCATCCAACCTGGCCTTGGGCACTTCCAGGGAAGGAGCAGCCACAGCTTCTCTGGGCAACCTGTGCCAGGGCATTCCCACCCTCACAGGGAAGAATTTCTTCCTAATATCTATCTAAATCTACCCTCCCTCAGTTTGAAACCATTCTGCCTTGTCCTATCACTGCATGCCCTTATAAAAAGTCCCTCTCCAGACTTCTTGTAGCCCCGCCACCTCCATTTCCTTCAAAACAGCATTTCTCTGACCCTTTCCATGCAGTCTGTGAATACATGATGTATTTCAGTTTTCAGTATTATCCATTTGACATTTCCATGAATGATTTAGTTTAAACTCAGTTATGAGCAACAAGGTGCTGGTGTGACTCCAAGGATCTGAGGAGGAGTCTGCCTGATAACTTTCTCCTCAGAGGTGCAGAAAAACATCCTTATCTCTTCACTTGTAAACACCTTGTAAAAAAAGTCGTGTATCTTCACCAGAGTCTTCATCTGGGAGCTTTGGCTGTCAAACAAAACATATCTCTGCAAAGGGAAGGGATTTTGTGGGAATAGCTAAATCTATCCTGCAGACCTGCACCTTGACACATACGATGCCTTAGACTGTCAAATAAAGGGTTTTGATGATGTACAGTCTGAAACTACTTTCAACAATGAAATCCATTTAGTCAAAACCTTTAATTCATCCCAGTGACAAAACTCTCTCTTTTCTGTGTTGTTTAGGAGCTATTCTCACGCTTCCTCGCACACTTCTGGGAAGAGGCATAGAAGAAAGAGTGCCCAAGTTTTACTCAAAATATGAAGATTGTGTGCAAACAGTATTTGTGTGAATCAGAAATGGGTCACCTGTTTTTTTTTGCTCCAGATGATGGTTTAAGGAATTTTTAATTGCTGAAGTTTGCAATACTTTTCAAAGTTGTTTTTGCTCCTCAGCAGAGTAAAGACAATCCTTTGAGCAGTATTCACTATTTTGAAATGTTTCAGTTTCAACAAAGTAATTTATTTTTACTACATTTAATTACCTTGAAGATATTATTTCAATTTTAAGATAACTATGCTAGTCTATGATATTTCATAAGAATATAAGGGAAAAGAGCCAACTAAGCTCCATTTGCCACGGCCGAGCAAGCTTGGACAGTGACATTGTGTAAGCAAGTACTAAAACACTTAGAAAGGATTAGAA
>JAWWEU010000125.1:70590520-70622090 GCA_035583155.1 Acropternis orthonyx
TCCATTTGCCACGGCCGAGCAAGCTTGGACAGTGACATTGTGTAAGCAAGTACTAAAACACTTAGAAAGGATTAGAATCTGGAGTGATAGTGGAGTCTCACTGTGATTTCATACCCATTGCCTTGAGGTGGGAATATTTATATTGCTCTGGGATGCAGGAGAGCACGCTGTGCCAGAATAGTGTTGCCAATAAACTTGGACTGTCCAGACTGATGCTCAGTAATCCCTTTTCATTTCTCCCTATTGCCTTACACAAAGTTTAGCAAAGCAGATCTGTATGGTGGCCATTACCTGACAGCTACTAAGGCAACCCTAGAGAAGGTCGAAAGTCCTACTGAAGTTTAGTGACAACAGTTAATAGCACAAAAAAATGCATCCTGGAGCACTATTATAACAAATACCATATTTTGCCCATCTCAGACACATGCTCTACTGTACTCTTAGGGAATAGCTAATCCCAAAATAAACAAGATAGCATAAAACAAGTTTCATATAGAGCTGCTAATACTCTTGATGCCCTGAACTCTTGAATTCACATAGCAATTTTAGAAGAAATAATTTTGTTTATTATGTAAAGAAATACATACACATATCTGGCTAACCCCTACTTCTTCAGTTTCATTAGTTAGGGCAAAGCTAAGCAGCCTGTTAAGCTTTTTCAATGTTCAGAGGTTATGACTTTAGTCAAGAGAAGGTATTTTCCCTGGTCTAGTATTAAATAAAACTGGGAGTTGGGAAAGGCTATTTACTTGCCTTAAAAATAGTCATTAGAATTACCAGATATCAAATGAATCTCTCACTGCAATTAAATTCTCACCTTTTAAGACAAATGACATCCCTGAAGTGGAGCTAAGGTTGGGAAGCAATGATGTGAAGAAATTAAATTTCTCCTTGTTCACATGTGCAATCTGTGGAAGGTCTCAATAGTAGTTTAAGATCTCCTGGGACTTGGTCGAGAGCTTTGAACAGTAACCTTCCATTTTAGAATTCACTGCAGTACAAGCACTGTATATCACACAGAAATTCATACAGCTGCAGCATTCACAGCAGTGTTTGCCTGGCCCCTATTTCAAATGGGCAGTGTGCATCCAGCTTTTATTTTTTCATATAATCCTCCAACAGGATACTCATGATGGCAGTACAATCTTCATTTTATTATGTGGAACAAATAAGTGGAGCTTCACAAACATTATGTATCTATCTATTTACTTACTATTTCTTTCTTTTTACCATTAAAGAAAAAATAGGCAACAACATCTGAGTGTGACAAGCTCCACTTTAAATAGACTGCTGACCTAGAGACATATGCAAAAATATCCCATTAAGGACGTACTTTATTGTCTACTGCTGAAGTAGCTGCATTAAAAGTAATCTGTGTGAAAAATAATGAATGTAAATCAATATCTACAAAAACTATTTATTTCAACAAGCAAAGATAAATGGTTTTCTAGCACAGTTTGGGCTGAGCTGCTGACATACCTATATTTGTATTTAGTAGTGTCTAAAAAAGGGCTCTGAAAATAAACATTGGGAAAGTAATCACCTGGGATTTGACACTTTAAAACTAGTAGTCAAAATTAGTATTCTGAAGCCATGAAGCCATAATGTTCATGACTGAATAGCTTCTGTTACTGGAACATACTGATTTATCACCTTCTGCAAGGTGTAGAAGTAAATTCAAAAGCTGTATTAAAAAAACCCTATATGACAAAAAAACAGAATTTTATAAGATTCTTTTTACATTATAACATTTACTAAGCAGAAACTGGACACTAAAATTAGTTAGAAAATAGTGGTTTAAATCAGATTATGTAGGCTGCTAATAATCTCTTCCCCCCGAAATAACTGGATAAACAAGATGTGGCAGTGTTATTCTCTAAGCTAATGACCTTTTTGAAAGTCTCACAACATTAGGATTTATTGTTATTAATATTATTATCAACAAATGTTTTTAAACACTGTAGATTAGTTGTCATTTATTAATGCCTCAAAAAAATAAAACACTCACAGGCTTAATTGGGTTTTGAACATACTTACTTCTTTATACTCAAAGATAAATATTTTCAGTTAAAGTATTTGGTGAATACAGAAAAAATACAATGACAAATTAAATTACACTTCAACCTAGGAATATTTACTTCACTAGAAGTGTTTTCGTCTACAGAGTTTGTGATCCTGAGTGATAGCGGCGGGACGGAATGAAGGGCAGCACTCCTGGTAGTGAGGTAGATGCAGAAGAGAGTTTATTCAAACTGGTACACAACTTATATCTGGCCCTAGGGCTGGGTTCTGGTACGGGGTGCAGCCTGGGAGGTTTTGGGGAAGGGTCTGGCAGGGTCTTGGCCAAAGCTATGAACCCCCAAAGCTGAGGGGACAGGGGCAGGAATATTCCGTATAGGGGTTATAACCATGCCGCCAGTAAGGAGGGGGTTGCAGGCCATGTGAGTGGAATTTTCCAACCAGGTACACAAGAGAACAAAGGAAAAAACATATAACGTTATGAAGTCCTCAAAAAGAGGAAAATTCTTAAATTATAAACAGTCCTCTGGCATGACAGACGTCATATACAGTGTCCAGGGTTCAGGCAGTCATAGATATGTGTTGCTAAGGTAATTCTTCCATTGTTGGTCGTCGTCCCTTCCAACAAGAGTTAAGAGGAAGAAAAGGCTAAAGAGTGTTTGGGTGCTGAGACATGCCAGTCCCAGAGCTGAAGAGTTAGTCAGCTCTGTGTTTGTATATTCATGTGTTATAGTTTTACCTAGTGTCACAACTGATGGGCAGCTGGAGACAAACAGATGAATCAGTCAATAGATTTCTAGATACAAAGAAAGCTGAAAGAAAGAAAGAAGGTATGTGATTTTGGACTAATTTACCAGACTATGTACAGAGGGTCCCTTCTCTGGCAAATCTCCTGGCCATGGGAAATGTTGAATATAAATTCTTCTTGCTCTTCTCAGGTGATGGGGATAATGGTATGTATGGTCCCATGTTTTAGAGCCATCCTTTAGTGATTGCAGGTACTGGGCTGGAAGACCTTTTAAAACCTCCGAGGGAGGTTTATAACCAGAGCCATTGTGAAGTGGAGACCAGGGAAAAAGAGTGTTCCTACTCTGATCACTATTTATGGCCCTCCATGCAGGCACCTCCTTCCCTGAATATTAATGCAAAGAGGAGGAAATGATGTACAAGACCTTCATACAACAGTTAATTTTGAAAAGTGACGTTTCTATGGCAAGAAATAAGCAGCTGGGATTCTACATGCAGGCAGAAATGACCAGCTAACTGGGGGAACAGAGAGGCTGAAACACTGGCTGAACCTTGCAGCTTTATTGCAGACATAGAAGCCAAACTGACAAATGAAGCTAATCACCAAATCTGAGTATCCTGCCTTGTAATGGATCGTTTTCCAAAAATAAGAACCTTTTTTTTTAATGTTTTGCTTTTTCTTCAATAAGACTTTTTAGATTTTACTCTTCTAGCCAGTAGAGGTAAAACAGATCTTTCATAGTCATGAAATACAAATATTGGTCTTAAAAACTAAGGCAGTTTTAACCTCAAAGCTACAGAATATCTAGTGCACTGTTATTACACGCAAAGCTGTGTGTCACACAGCCCTGGAACCTTCAATATCTGCAGTTCATTTCATAAAACCATAGAGTGGTTTGGACAGGAATGCCTTCCACTAGGTCAGGTTGCTCCAAGTTCTGTCCAACTATCTCCAGGGATGGGGCATCCACAGCTTCTCTGGGCAGCCTGTGCCAGGGCCTCACCACTTTTCACATATTAGGAAGAATTTCTTCCTAACATCTAATCTAACACTGCCCTCTGTCAGTGGGAAGCCATTCCCCATGCCCTGTCACTCCATGCCCTTGTCCAAGGTCCTTCTCCAGCTTTCTTGCTTTCTTTAGGCACTGGGACCATTTATTAGGAATAAGAAGCTGTTTCAAAAGTGCAATGGTCTTAGAGAGGGAGATTTCAGGGAGTTCAGATTTTTATGCAATTTTGATTTCTTCAGGAGACACTTGACATCTTGAAGGAGAGACCTGTGCTTGTGACAGTGCTTCCTTGCTGGATCCTCTCCCCAGCTTCCCTCTGCTGGGTAGAAAAAGCTTTAAAGAGACTGAAGGTGTACAGATCAGATACCTAAGTAACCACAATTCCAATGCATGCTGGAAATGATTAAGTTTCCAGGACTCACAGGTGTCAATTTTTGAACATCTCTGTGTACACACACATGAGGGTGGCTGTGCTGGGAGGGAAGACTTCTCTTGCCTTTAAGCTCAAGCTCATACTGAGTGTATGTGATCAATTTTCCAGACTCAGGCACTCAAATTAGCACTCAACAACCTCTGATCGGGTTTGGACTTGCTCCTTATTCCAGCCCTTCTGCCTTTACTCCTGCAAAAGCTTGTCTGGCCTTGAGGGCAGCTTTGCAGAGCAGCAGGCTGGAGAGAGGCAACTTCCATCCCTATTTGGGCTGCAAAGCTTATGGAATACCTCCTTCACATTCCCCCTTCAATTACTCCAAAGCATTTAAAAAGAAGACTTTAATTTCTTTGACACACACTGTTTCAGTTGCTGGCACGACAAGTTATTTCTCACTGAAGCTCTCTAAAATACTATTGATTTTGGCAGAAAGGCTAAACTGAGCTACTGTCTGCTTCTTATCATCTTCCATAGACAACGGAAGACAACTATGGACAACGTCCAATCTGCTTTGGAATCACAGGGTTTTCATTGAAAATTTCACATAAAGGGCAATACACATGCCATGGGTTAGGTCTAATTTTGTTTTGTCAAAGAATACAACTCTTTTGCCATTTTAAATAAGATGACTCATACTGCCTTGCTATTTTCAGCTTCTCCAGTGAGTTATTGCTGGTGTTATTTTTTAACATTCTTCTATAAGGAAATAGACTTTACACCCAGGAGATGTGGTTCCCATATCTGAAGAGGATAAAATAAAATTCTTTTGTGTCCTGTAGCACAAATATGGATAAAAAGTGACTGTCTACTCTTTCTTATGTTTTAGTTTTTGAGGTCCTTTCAGTGATGAAGTGTCTTTTGTAAGAACACCAGTATTATGCACAGAACACCAGAAATATTATGTAGGAGCAGAGAACCACTTTTCTGAAAACTTTGTGTAAATTTGTACAAGCCACAAACAATGGAATCTGACTATGATTCTCTTCTCCTGATAGGTGTTTGTTTTACTTGATTCCCTCTTTACAATATGTCTTTTATTTTATAACTGGAAAAAATGAGAAAGAATTTGCAGACAAATGCTTTGCACAAAACTGAGTGATCTGTGTGCTCTTCAACAGAGGTTTCCTGTGGGTTCACAAAGATGGGAGTTGTCTCCTCTATAGAATGACAGTTTTGAAATCATGGTGGAAACACAGGCAGGGATGGTAGAAACAAGGCAGGGAATGAGAACGGGATCATCTTCTCAGGTTTGTATAATGTAAGAAGCCAACTTCTTGTATCATCTACAGCTGAATATCAGTAAGGATGGAAGAACATCCTAACTGTAAGGGTGATGGGGCACTGGAACAGGGTTTGCCCAGAGAAGCTGTGGCTGCCCCATACCTGAAAGTGTCCAAGGCCAGGTTGGATGGGGCCCTGAGAAACCTGATCTAGTGGAAGGTGTCCCTGCCCATGGCAGAGGGGTTGGAACAAGATGGTCTTTAAGGTCCCTTCCAACCCAAGCCATTCAATGATGATTCTATGATTCCATGATGATCATGGCTCTTTGGTATGAGCCAGCTATAATACAGTGAGAAAATACTGTGTTTTTTGTCTTTTGGTATTTAGTTCGAATTGTGGGTGCTCAGCTGGGTGTCTCAGACTCACAGTTATTTGAACAGACCCTGAGGTGGTTGGTAGGAAAGTGTGAATAAAAACTGTGACAGTGGGAATGAACTATGCAAATCCTTTAGGAAACAGAGGAGACCTGAAGTCCATTCGGTCTTAATCTAAATGGAACACTCTTTAAGCACAGTGGAAAAGCTTGGTCTGCAATTTTTATAACCCTTTGATAAACTTAAGGTCACATTTATCCCTTGTCTTAATTCTGATTTTGCAGCTCACTTACTTCACAGGCAGTCAAGCAATTTGGGAGGTATTTATCAGTCTCAGCATGAGCTGGGGAACATCCCACTGGGGAGAGATGATGGTGCTTGCCCTCCTGTCTGTCCCTGCCTGAACCATCCTCTGCTATGCATAACCAACCATACTTTTACTGAGCGAATACAAAAAGTGACACTTTTATTTTATTGAACAAAGACTCTGTTTCATTAACTCTCATTATGATTTGATTTATTGATGAGCACATGGGAGTGCTTTCCAAGGACATCACAGAAAGGTTTGCAGGAGCCACACCAGCACTGTTTAACAGGCCACAAACCACAATGCAGCAGCAATGCTCCAGTGACAGTTGTTTTAGCTTCCTTTAGGGTAATATCACGGTGAGCAATGGTTTCTGAGACCAGACTGAGTAGGAGAAGCCCTTTTTGTTTTTTAGTTCTTCTTTTGGGGTCACATTGTGATTTATTCAGACTTTGGAGTTTCCAACATACCATGAAACTGTTGTATACTGTAGGACATCTGCAGCCATTTAAGACTTTATAGCTGCAGTTACTTTCCATACCTTAGATGTCTCCTGTTTCACTGCAACAGTGGGGATACAACCCAGATCTCTTTGCTTATAGTAGCCCTCAATATTGTGGAGACTACTGAAGTTCTGAAGGCAAAGCCAGTCGCACACATGTGCCCTGTTTACTTCCAGTACTGTACCGTGAGGTCCATATTCTGGGTGTAACTCCAAAGTCACTTTGCAGATCACACCATTAAACATATTGGAGGACAAAGGCACAATTTGAAAAAAACACAACACCTTCTTGCATTAAAGCATATGACAAACTAAACATCTACTACATTGTTTTTTCAAACTTTCTGTCTAATGCACAAACACATAACACACATGTAAGGATGACATATTTACTTTAAGAAAAATATGTAAGACAACACTGTGATCAAGGTACTAGAGAATCTAATGGATGTCTTAATTTAAAAAGATACCTTGACCAATTAAGGGGAACTATTTCTGAGAACAGCCTTTTGTATTCACTCTCTTTGTCTCTCCTTTAGAAGCCATTAATGGGTTTGTCAAGGGAAAAAAAAAAAAAAGTAGCCCCATAAGAATCAGCTTTGGAAAAGATAATCTGAGATCATCTAAGTTCATGTGCCATTAGTGTGGAATTGTTCTCTATAGCATGTTTAAAGAAGCTTTATTCAGTCTAATGTTAGGTAACTCAAGCACAGAATTATTTTTCTGTTTCTTCACATGCCTCATCCCTGACTAGCTGAATAGTTTAAAAAGAAACAAAAAGGTTTCTTTCATTCTAATTCTAGTGCTTTTGATTTTCTATAAGCTATCACCTAGCATGACCTGTAGCTTCTTTCTTTTATGTGTATTTATTTAAATGACTTTTCAACTATATTGTTTCCAATAGGGCCCAGAAAGCTAGAGATTAGGGTGGGGAATTTTGTAAATTTAGTTAGAAGACATCACTTTGTTTTCCTCTTGATATTAGAAAATTTAGTCAAAATTCTATTTACATATATACAGATAAATACACACACACACCTCTGTTTGGTCTGCTCTGATATTAAGATCATGGAGTTCAGACTCTATTTCTATTTTTAAATCCGAATTAAGTATAAATTATAAAATGTATATTCATGAGATTATTTCTGTTTATTCTTTCATCTAGTTTCTGAGAAATACCCAGTGACTGATATGAACATTGTATCAGAGCAGGCAGTCCAAGAAGTTCTTTCTGACCTTAGAACTACAGGGTTTTTACAGCAGACAGAAATGTGACTTTAGACTATAAAATACCTCCAGCTTCTGCAAATCTCTTTATAATCAATGAGAAAAACATAAGAAAAGCAAGAAAAAGCGTTATGTTAGCTCCTGTTTTGTATTACCCTGGCATGAGATAAGAAGATGCATCTCCATAATTCTGCTAATTATAGTAATCATAAAAGTGTCTGGTCCATTCTTGTTTACTCTGTGTTTAAATCCACTTGTATTATTATTCCATTTTTATTTCCTACATTTTTTTTCTTTCTTTTTCCTCTCTAGCTCCGTCTGTGAGAACCTGTGAACTCACAGCCCAAATCGATAGGAAAAGACTCTTTGAACTTTCTCTCAACTTCTTTTTCACAATGTTTCACTTCTTTCTTGACCTTAACTTGGAAGTTACCTTTAGTTAGATATATCTCAACTTTTGTATAATTATGCTTTCATCGCTTATTAGGCATCAAAACCCACTCCCTTTGCTTTAATTCATCAAAGAGTTACTATTGATAAGCTGCAATCTAGCACACATTACCTGAATTTTTCATTAGGTTTTTCTAGTAATATATTGCTAATATTCCTATCTTGAAAACTGAAATACTGCAATACTCTTTTCACTAGAAAGATTGAAACTAGCAGAGATGCTTTTAATTATATTCTCAGATATCTTTAGATAAGTTTACTATTAAAATTGAAGGTACTTAGAGAATGACAGAAAACATTGAAGTGTTAAAGCAGAACAAGAAGGAAACAGAAAGGATAACTGTATGTAAAACAGTGAGTAAAAGGTAAGAATAGATGAAAATGGAAAGTGCATCATATAAAAGGTAGAAAACAAATAACATAATGGGGAAGAACAGAGAAATGAAAGATCTAATTGTGACCTGTTTTTCAGAGAGTGTCCTTGAGATAAGCATGGTTCATCAGATTTCATCCGCAGAAATGCCTGGAGGGGCACAAACATAAAGCTGAAAGTCATAGATCTGATTTGGTTATATCAATGAAAACTTCAACATATTTGTCAAGGCATAATCAGGGCTTTAAAATCAGAGAATGTACTAAGAAGAGAAAGAACTTGTGAAAATATGGGAAGTAAGTATTAAAAATTCATTGGGGTTGAATTTTCTGGTGATGTTAACAAACAAGCTTCTCAGATCCTGCAATGTCTACAATATTGCAATGTTTGGTTAGCATAGTGTTCAAAATGAAGGTATTAGGGAAATTCCACCATTAAATAGAAATTAGATTCCAGGAATTTGGGGCAGTCCTGTTCCTCCTTTGGCAGAAATCACTTCTTTTTCACTGACTTTTATTTATGAATTTTTTAATATAAGACTATATCTTCATCCCCAATTTCAGCTTTGTGTTTAGGCTCTTGTTAATGTCTTTGTGGCTTTTTTTCTGGGTGTGCACCATGTGGCTACCTCAGACTTTCCTAAGATGCCTATTGGATGAAATCAGCTGTAGTAAATAAACACGCTACCACTGCATGAATCACGTCTGTGTCCAAATTGACTCTTGTTAACAGAGACCATCCATAAGTGTCTTGCTCACTGAATCATGATGATTTGGTCTAGGAACTGGTGAGGAGAAAAATACTCTTTTCTGTAGGTTGAAATGAATATCAAGGTTTAAGCTTCATGAAGAAAAAAAACCCAAAAAACAAAAAAAGAAGACACTGATCCTGGCTATCCACCCAGCCCCTAATTTGGGTTAATATTTCATCCTGTAAGGAAACCTAAGTTCAAATAATTCATCTGCATTTTCTCCCAAACTGTTTATTCTAACACCCGTCCTCCCTCTTAGTGAATAAGACAGGTGCAAATGACTTTATTTATGCATTTTAAATAACTTGACAGTGCTGGTGGACAATTTTATGTAGCAATCTGCATTTCTGCTGTAACCTTCACAAAAAAGACAGCAAAGCCCATGCTTATCATCCTTAGATTAAAAAGCACACAATTACATGGCAAGTGACAAGGGCAGACTTATCTGTGATACAGAGAGAACATATACAAGTAGATAATCACATTTCCTGTAGATGTGGCAGCTTCTGAGCTAATAGCAATGCTGTTGCCTAAATATGTTACTCATTTAAGCTAATTAGTCCTGTAGTAAAAGCGGAGGGAATTGCCACACTCAACAGTGTTAACGGGAAAAATAGAGCTCCAATAACCACTCCAGTTTCCTTATGTGTATTTGCCTGTATTTATCCTGGTTATATTCCTTCTGTATATACCTGTCTGTAATGTTTTCAGGACACAAACTTATAGTCCCACATGGTTTATACAGTGCGATAAATCCATGCTAAATCTCAGGACACGCGGGATAACTCTACAACACAGCTTAACGAGCCATCTTTTTTATTTTTCTTTTTTTTTTTTTTTTTTTAATTTTGACTTGATTTAAAAATCATCGTCAGATTTGGGTTTTTTCCCTCCACGTGATTTAGCAACAAACCCCCATATTATTCTTGGCAATCCTTCCAGTTACATTGCATAAGTGATTATTTTATGTTACTGTTTTCTGCCTGTGCCAGCAACCTGCCAGGCAGTGTTTGGTCAGAGAGCAGGCTGAGTTTCATACTGCAGCACCAGCAAAGTACAGGGGATTTTTCTGGGAAGATTGACAACATAGCAGAGCTCACTCTGAAAGTGAAAAAAGCACTCATGGGTAAAATAAAACATTACTGAAGTTTCAGGTTAACAGTTAATGATCACACAGTTCTTTGTAGGCAATTACTGCAGTCTTTTTAAAGTCCCTTTTGCGGCTGCTGAAGGGGCCCTCAGAGTTTCCTGTACTACTGATACCATTTTACCAAGCCATCACTTTGCTTGAGTGCGTAAATGCAAAGTTTAACATACTCCTTTGTTATTGTGTCATGTAATATTCTCCCTCACAATCATTCAGCTGCATGTACTTTTCTTTTTGCTATGCAGAGAAGCAACATCTGGGAATGCTGATAAAATCTCAGTGCACCAAAATTGGGATCTCTGAACAAGTCTAAAATGTATGGATAAAATAGTGGTGAGGATTAAAAAATAACTGATTTATTTTCATTTTTGGGGGGTTTTGTACTTATGCATGGGTTCATAGCAACCAGTCTTCTTTAGGAAGTGACATTAAGTCAACACATAATGAAGACCAGGCCTGCATTAAAGACATACAGTATGAATGTATGTGATGGGGAAAAGCTGATAGTTGTTTCTGCACAAGAATTGAGACCCAAATTGAGCAAATAACTTCCCTAAGACAACAAGAAGTCTTTAACAATGTTCATTGTCCATCATATCCTTTCACATGAGCCATGCAAATGGGGAGAAACACAACCATTGGTAATCCTGCCCTCCCGATCTGTCTGTGTTTTTATTCTGGTGCTTCACCAAATTGCCTATTTGTTTCCAAGACTCAAATGCGCATCTCTGTGTTACATAGGGGCTGACAGGCTGAGAGAAGAGAAGGTTTTGGAGAGATCTTTTAGCACCTTCCAGTGCCTAAAGGGGTTCCAAGAGAGATGGAGAGGGACTTTTCATAAGGGCCTGGACTGAAAGCACAAGCGAGAATGGCTTCAAGCTGAAGGAGGGAAGGTTTAGATCAGATATTAGGAAGAAATTCTTCCCTGTGAGGGTAGTGAGGCACAGAACCAGGTTGCCCAGAGGAACTGTGAGTGTCCCATCCCTGGAAGTGTCCATGGCCAGGTTGGATGGGGCTTGGAGCAACCTGGGCTAGTGGAAGGTGTCCCTGTGGAAGATGCTTATTTAGAAGTCTTATGTCACATTATTTAGATTCTCAAACTCTCTAAAATCATCCAATTTGCTGAAAAGAATATAAAATATCCAAATGGTTTCTCAGTGAAGGCTGGATATGTTTTTGTCTATATTTTGTTCAATAAATCAAATTTCACCTGTCCCATGAATAGCTTCCATCTTAAAATATAATCAGTTACAACGCATGTCCTTATGAAAAGTGAGAGAGACAGAAAAGAAAAATCTTAGAAGAATTAATATCTGATGATCAGCCCTAGCTTACAGTTACAAAAATGATATTTCACCTACTGGAAAATCTGAAATGAGAGGTATTTATTTATACTTTGAACTGCAGCTTGTAAACAGAAATTACAAATTAATATTCAATGGATTGGAAAACAGGGATATCATCATTAAACACAGAATGCTATCCAAAACTCTTTCATTACACACAGATGTATGCACAGGCATAAACATATACAAGGCACAAAATGCAACCTGTGATATGAAAATCACAGTGTACTACTTTATTTTTTTCCACTTTTCCTGCAGTCCTTTTTTGAAGGAGAATTACCATTAACATTTGGAGTTTCCATCCATAGTCATATACCATATTTATTCTTCTGCATCAAGAAAATATAAAATCATTTAACTGCTATCATAATCTGAAATCCTTGCTATAGGAATTCACAGCTTTTAAAAATTTGCTTCTAAAATGATTCACCTTATTTAGGTCAAAATACTGGATTTATTGCTCAATATATATCTTTTATTCTAACCTATTTTATTCTTCCATAAACCATTTGATAATCCATGAGCATCTTGAAAAACAAAGCAACTTCACTTCATTCAAAGTAAGTGAGGGGAAGATTTGATCCTGAATGTATTGAAGCAAAAATATGAACTAATACATTATGGCATTCACATTAATGGCTTAAAAGAGACAGAAATGTTGCTTGCATTTATGTGACTTTACTGTTTCATTTTATATGATCCATTAGCTTTTCTTTTCTTGCCTCAGGGTGTATCTGATAAAGACAATACAGTCAGATGGCCCATCTGTCTGTGCATTTTGAATCATTGAATCATTTCTTTGAGTAAGAAAATAATGTCAGTTTCATAAACCTAAGTTTTCAGTGTCAAATCATTTCATGTCACAAAACCCTCTGTTGTGACCTACTGAGCTATTTGAAATTTTTATTGCCTTTGGAGAGATCAAGAAACAAATGAATCCAAGCAGGTATAATTCTTTGGGGCATGGTAATAAAATAGTACAAAATGTTTGGAATTAACCAGAATTACTGAGTAATTGATAAAAGGATTTAGGAATAATTAGAAAAAACAATTATGCCGGTTTGGTGCTTTGCATAAATTAGCAGAGTGAAACCAGTGAAAGAAAGAACACTGTAATTTTTAAAACTCTACTTGGGGTCACATGCACTAATTTTCCCTCTACATTCACCACTGTCCCAGGGAGAAAAAGCCCTGGGCAGTCAACAGCTGAGCACCCAAAAAATGTGCAGGCTGGACAAATGAAAAGGAGATGATGGATCCAGGAGTAGTGATGATCATTCCAAAGACGGTGTAGGGTATTGTTGCTGCACTTACCTTTGCATTTCTAACACCTGATGTTGCCCTGGGTGACACATCATTACCACTACCTATAAGTTTTTGCACCAGGGAGATAAGATACTGGCTTTCAGGAGAAACCTGGTGATCTCTCATCAACAGGCAGGATATCTTGGCTGCCACATTCATTTCTGGCTGACCAGGAGACCCAGTCCAGCTTGTGTCCTAAGCTGCAGGCTTACCCCTCACACTACATTTTATCTGTGCCTCTTTTACTGTGTTCCTTCTCTTTGTTTACAAAGAGTGCTCTGTCACAGTGCCTCTGTCTCCTGTTTTGTCTTTCCATGTAATTTATTGCTCCATAACAAAATCTGCCTTATCCTCAAAATAAAGCTAATAACTCAAAATAGAATTATAGAACATGTCCTCACTTCTTTCTCTCTACCTGTGTCTTGCATCTCTTTCCTTGTGCAGGTTTTATTTTGGAAGCTGAAAGTTTTTAAGTTTGTCTATCTTATTCTCCCAGATCAAAGCTGAATAGGGCTCTAGTTTCCCATGGTTTCTGAATTCATTGCAGGAAAAAAAAGTAATTTATCTGATTCATAAGGTATTGTTAATTATTTCTCTGTATCAGAACATGTGTTTTTCAGCTGCAAAAAGGTTCTTGAATCCTAAGGTGTTATTGAATCCAACATGCTTGTGGTTTTTTGTTTGTTTGTTTGTTTGTTTGTTTTTTTAATTTTAAAAAATGAAAGTGTATTCTTTCTTATTCATTCCTCTCTTTTCCCCCCTTGGTTTTAATGTTTATCACCTAATCAAGTCTCAACCACCATAATAAAATGTACACAGCAGAGTAAATATGGCTTGATTCCAATTCCAGTGTAGAATAAGTTCCTTTAATATCAATATGTGCCAGAATGGTTTTGCAGTACAGCCTCTGAGCAGCAGCTAGCAAATGATTCAGAGCTTGGAAATTACTTAAAAGTGCATTTGTCTGGCAAAGTCTTATGAATAATAAACATAACAGAGCTATACAGCATCACAACCAATTGTAAACTATTTATTAACAAAACAAGACATTTGCAATAAAGACTATCCACAGAAATAATCTGGTTTTACTGCAACACCAAATTGTTCTCCTTCCAGAGGAAGGTCACTCCACAAGCATGTTAATGGGTTTTCCACCCTTCAGTTTTCAAGGCCTTAAGCCCTGTTACATTAGTTTTCTGCTGCAAATCTGGTTTGCATCAAAAGCCTAATGGAATCTGATCTCAAGAAATCTTTCTCATTAAAGAAATTGTAAGTACCTCTCTGTTTTTTCCCAATATAATGATAACAAATAAAGTAGGACTGTACTAGAATAAGTATGATGGGTACACACCCTTTTCCCAGATTTCTTTGCTGTAGTCTGGATGCTTGTCTCTTCTAAAGGCTTAGCTTTACATTTTGGCAGAACAGACAGAGAGGTGAAGGGGGATGGAGGAAGAGAAGTTATACAGACCAGAAGACTAAGTTAGAAAGTCGTGTCTGCCCTACTGATGGATTTCCTGTGCTTAACATTCATCCTCTAAAGAAGATCCTGGCGAGGTATTGAAACAGACTGGGCCAAGAAGAAAAAGAATTAATTTAAATTAAGTTCATCAGTCTCAAGTTGTGTTATACCAGATGGTTGGTGAATATGAGCTGATAGAAGGCCTGATGGATATGAGCTTTAAGATGAGCTAATAGAGGTAAACTACAAGTCAAAAGCAGGCATGTATCTCCAGAAATATTTCCTTTAATTATAATGAGCCTTCAGCTCCTGAATGTCTTAAAAAAATTACAACTCCTTACAATCTTCCAGATTTTTAACTTAGAATCTTCTTGTTCTTTTAAAGAATTAAATATTTGTACTTCCAGAGGAGTTTCTTTTCTTTATTCAATGTCTATTTTGTGATTCTTGAAATCAACAGAAAGACTTAAAGAAGTACATATTCTCAATTCACTCCTTATATTCACTTGTATTTGGACTGAATAATATTACCACTATAACTACTACTGCTGTCTGCATCTCTTTCTACCACTGTTTCCTATGGTAAGGAGACAGTGAAAGAAAATGCAACATAGATCCAATTCCAGCTCATATAATTTTGAGTTTTGTCATGGTGACTGTCATTAGGTCCTGAAATACCAAAAATAACTGTTTTTTTGTTCATGTTTTAACTACCCAGCTGTTTCTCAGAACTTGTTGAAGATATTGATATGGTTTTGCTAGTCTCAATATAAACAATCAAAAAGTATTTTCACCAAAGTGTAAAGTCTATAATGAATTGCAATTTCTCCCTTTATTTTATATTTACTATGTGCATAATGTAGCACACACTTCATAAGAAATTGAAATACTGAATTATTTTTTTTTATATGAACATGTTTTAACACTATATTTATTTTCTGTTTGAAGTTCACATCTTAGGGAGAAACTCTTCTGACTTGGTCATGTTCAGTTTTGCTATCTGACAACTTTGTACCAATGCTTGAATATGACTCTTTGTGCATGGCTATCTTATTTTAAGAATTCTTTCTTATCCAATGTCTTTTCTTTACTGTATCTTGTGACTAGTGCCCTCCTGTGCCACTATAAATAAAGTCTTAGAGTGAGATTCATATTACCCGACTTGAAATGTCTACAAATATAAATATCTACATATGAAGCAGGCATTTAAATTTTCTTTGTATTCATTGGGATGACATAGTCACTACTTGAGTGCAATTCATCTGGCCTAATTTAGATGTCTTCATTAAGATGAAAGGAATTGTGTCCTAGAAAAGTCCATTTCTTTCCACTGGTTGTAAATGGAGTGACTACAACTAGGTTAAATGAAGATACACTTGTTTTAGATATGTCCAAGTGACTCTCAGCAGAAAGGTACTGCTCATTTTCTTTTGGATCTGGATCCAAGATTCTGTCAGTTCAGTTTTATCTTGCTTTTATTTTTTTATGTAATTATATTTATAGCAATTCTAATTATACAATTTTGTTTTTCAGCTTCAGTGATTTCACTCAGCCCTTTGTATCCAGCCTACCAATAAACACAGGAAATCAAACTTTGTATTATCTTATAGACCATTAACTTCCTCCTCATTCTCCTGTCAGGTTCCTGATTTAAGCTTTAAAAATATTCAGACAATAGTTCAAAGAATCAACCTCTACCTCATTACAGCCCTACAACTTCAGGTCATATACAAAAAACAGTTGTGCATTTGCCCCTCTCCCCTTCTTGAATCATTAAATAGCTTTTTCTTTGAGAAAGTGCAGCTGAAACAGGAATATAACAAATTGCAGAAGTGACAAGCAGTCACTCTGGCAAATCTGACATTGTTCTTTTGTTTCAGATTTTACCATTATTTTTCTGGTGCAGTATGTGCTTTCCCTTATTAATTTGTCTACATTTCTCCAACAAAAGGTGAAGTTTTATCACTTCAGACATAGACCTGTTATGCTGTAAAACATTTTTGCTTCATCTGCCCACTGTGCAAGGTTTTTTAAAACCTCATGTTCTTTAACAACTTTGATCTCCATCAGCTTCCCCAGAAGCATTCCTTCAGCATTCTTTCTTCCTCCCAAGGAAATATATAATTAGTTTCAACAATTGTCCAGCTTTTTACTAATGTTTCCAACAATGACTGCAGGTCATAGCCAAGGCGAATTACATGTCCTAAACATTTAACATCAGACATTTTCTCCTTTATTTTCAATTTAATAAGCAAGGTCTTTTCTTCCACCCTCCAGTTAGCGGCATCTTTCACCAGCATTTCTTACAAATGTATTCAGGCTTGTGAATGTCCAGGTCCTTTACAATTTATAGGTGTACACAAACCCCTTGCCCATCCTTGCATGGAAACTGGACTTCTTATTCATAGATCATGATTAGAATAGTCCCAAGGGCCTTCAATGAAGTTGACTGTTCTCTTTGCAGCACTTCGTGTCCCACAGACAGTGCCGGCCCCATACAGCCTACAATATAAAAGTTGATTTTAAAGGTTGACCATCAAAGGTAAGAGCTGTAAGTCCTGCCATACTGAGGCACATAAGGTTAGAAATCCATTGAAATTAATTAAAAGAATCCTACAAGCGTGGCCAAATTTAGGATCATGGGCTCCAGTGTTTCTAAGCAAATATATACACATTTCTGTGTATCTAATGTTTTCTGAAAACCCAAGGTGAGATTTTTACTTGGAAAAATCTCTTTATCCTCTTTTAAAAAATGGAAAATGGTATTGTCTCCAGCATGTGTCATGGAAGTATATATATGGAAGTGCTTTGTGATGTTATAAAGGCCTCCTGCATGAATATGGATATAATGATATTTTACTTTCTGACTGAGATTTTCTTTACAGACAGAATTATTAAAAACTTTGCAGCAAAGAATTGCTTTAAAAGACATAAATCCGGTGAAGTGTAGCATAAAACAGTATCACCACGTTTCTTCATTGAGGGAAGTTGTTGGCTGCACTTTTTGTTCTGAAGTACTCAATTCTCAGAGCAGAATGAACATGGGATGACCCACAGACATGGCTGACAAAAGTTACTCCTTTCACACTGTTTTCTTTGACTTTTCCATATTTCTGTTGCTCTTTTAACCTCATTGTGTATGTAATGTGTATATAATACCTCTATGTAAATTTGTGTTCATGGGTAAGAGCCTGACACAGTAAATTCAGGTTTGATAATGGAAGAGAACTCTAATGTTCACCTTTTCTCATTTAGATAATTCTTTTCTGCTCTGCCCAAGCTTTGCCTGCCTCTGTCAAGACTGACTGTACATCCAGCCCCAAAGTTATACCAGAGCTCATGCCCTTGCAACCCTCATGGACTCAGATTTTCTATTGGTCTTTGGTAAAGCATCTGCCTACACTTTTGTTATATTCTTTTATTTATTGTTAACTCTTTTCATTCATCCATCATGAATCTTTTCCCACATTTCTTCAGTGAGAATTCATGTTTAAAGAAGCTTAGCATACTTTATTTTTTTTTCAGAATGCATGAAAAAAATATAATACTGAAAAAAAAAAAGAAACCAAAACCTTCAAGAAGTTGTAGACAGTTTCTGTTACAAGAGCCCATGCAGAAATCCTTCAGCTACACTGGCAAAAAGAATCCTGAACCACTGTTCTGCTGAACTCTTATGCAGTCAGCCATATGTCATTTTAACATACATGATGTATTACTACTGATTATCTTAAATTCCGTGCAAAAGTTCTCCTACCTTTGCAAGATACAATCCATCTAACCATGTAAACATCTGCAGGATCACTTGTTATGGATTATTTACAAGTCTCTTTATCTCTATATAACAGTCAATTCTGCAGCAGGGATTCCTTCAGAGATCTCTGGAATGGTCAAATTTTTCCTCCATAACCTTAATTAACACATATAAGCATATAACCCACATATAAGCATATAACCCACATCTAAGCACACAAGCCATGCCTATTAGTTGGACAAGGTACAGCAGGAAGCGCTGGAGAGAATCTTTGGAACAGTTGTAAATTTCCATCTGGAGCATTACTGTGTGCATTAGGCAAATGTTCTTGCAAAGGTACCTGGGAATTCACTGAACCATCTTGTCCCAAGTGGCCCCATTGTCTCCTCTGTGCAGACAGCTAGATGGGGAGATCCAGGATCATCCAAGAGCTGATGGCTGGTCCTGCAAGCACAGTACTGATATCCTGCTATGCCATGTTATAGATATAGGACATATTTCAGTTTCATCCTACTTCTCACACTAACTTGGGAAGACTTATGATCCTGACTATTGACCAGCATTGACCAGCTGCCTATTTTGGTTTTGACTTTTCTGCTTGCCAACCAAATTTGAGATTTTTGGCAAACTAAATCCCTAGTCAGCTAAGACCGTTGGCACATGGAGCCCCTCAGTAGGGTGCATTTGATTATAAAATTCAATAAACAGCTGTTAAGAAGGAAGCAAAGCTTCTGGAGTTTGTTGCTGTATCGAATTTTCCAGACATCTCTTACTAGGGGCTGATGCAAAGCCTTGTCCCAGTGGCAAAAACATCAATAATGAGTCTCACCCCTGTAAAAGTTTGTCAAGAGATTTTTCTCTTCTGCAGGGCAGCAAGTACAATGCTGTGTGTGTGGCAAGCAGTCTGGCAAATGAAAAGGCTTGGAATCTTGTGTGACATGCTTTTAGAGATGCATTCTCCTCCAGGAAGCTGGAGTGTCTAGTAAGGACACCACAAGCATTACTTCGAGGTTCTTTCTGGGAAGTCTGTAAGTGATCTCAATGCACTCCTGGAACTGAAGTTCAGATTTTTATACAGTGCCGTAAGGATCTCTGCAAGGGGCTCAGAGTGTCTGTCCTCTGGGACACGCACATGGCTTATTGCAGCAGAATGGTGTTAGGCATGGCCACTGACTCTAAATGTAATCCAGGAGAGGTGTGAAAACACACACTGAAGGGTCAATAGAACCAGTTACAGAAATACAGATGGCTAAAACAAAACAAAACAAAAATTGTTTTTGAGTTCTGTCACAAACTAAAGTGTTCTGGTCCTTATATTACACCAGAGAAGTTAAGCATGCAGCTATATCTGCTCAAGGAGTAATGGAGAAAGAAATTATATCTTATCTTATTCTGCTTTCTGTGAGAACTGTCTCCAAGGTAAAGAATAATACAGTGGTTACTCTTTCTGAGATGAACTGTGAATGATGAAAGATTTAAATCTTTTAAGCTTTTGTGCATAACTTGAAAAGCAAGAGTAATTACTTTGAAGTTAGGGGAACATTCACATGCTTAAAATCTTTGTTCTACTGAAAACTGAGAACTCACAAATAGAATCATGGCTAAACAGCTGAGTTTCCTGTAGCAGTTTCCATACTCCTTCAGTCAGGGAGATCTTGTGTGTAAAAAAAAAAAAAAAAGATTTAGACAGGCTATATCTCTAAGGAATTCACTAAACTTTATACTCTGTAAGTTCCTCTGAGGATAATGTAGAATTTAACATTCACCATGGTGCAAAAGTGTTATTTGTCCATGTCATCTTGCTGGATGTTGTAATAGCCTTTGGGGGCAGCAACAGAAGTTGCATCCCTTGCTTATGGCAAGTTCAGAACTTGGAAACGGTGCTTCACAGTGTTTAATGTGCAGCCAACCAAAAGCCTATGATTCTGCCTCATCAAAGAGGCAATATGACAATAGTTTAGTGACTTGGAGGAACAGATTTCCCTTCACAAATTAACATAAGCAGCATAAGAATTCTTGACTTAAATGCTTGAAATAAAGAAAGTCTAAAAAGGTATCTGGAAATTATTTGGGTTGGAAGGGACCTTAAAGATCATCCAGTTCCAACTCCCTGCCTTGGGCAGGGGCACCTTCCATTAGACCAGGTTGCTCAAAGCATCATCCAACCTGGCCTTGAACACTTCCAGGGATGGGACATCCACCACTTCTCAGGGAAACCTCTTCCAATGTCTCTCCACTCTTTGTAACTTCAATTTAAGGAAAATGTCTGGAATCAATAACTTAGAAATGTACATTTCCCATACTGAGTATAAAAAGAACCTAGTGTGAAATACTGAGATATATGCATTCACTCCTTGGACAGAAATGATTAATGAAGGCAGGCTAAAAATACCTTTCTTCTTGTGCAAACTACTGTGCTAGACCAATGTGTAACTCTGCTCCACCAGTTTCAGAATCTGTTTGTCTTTGTCCCTTTTTTATGTTCTTGATATGTCCTCGTCTGCTCTCTTCACAGAATGAAACCTCATTGTCCACCTTCAGCTTCCTCCTTAAAGCTCATTTCCCCATTAATCCTTACTGAGCAAAGGCTTAGCTGTTGACATGCTGGGATTGCTGTTTAGAGGGCTAATCCTTATTTTAACATTATTTTCTCACATTTCCCCTCTTAAGTTACTGCTTCTTCCACATAGATTGTGAGATTCTCTTTTGAGTATAAGCTGACTTCTCTTGATACATAGAAAGACCAGTGGGATCCAGTTGCTGACTTAAGATTTTAGCTTCTACCAGTACAAAACCAACTTCATCAACAATAACTACATATAATAAAGTTACATAAATTTGCTACTGCTTCAAAATTCTGGTTTCTTTTACAATGCCAAATGTAGTACTTCACAGACTTTGTGTACTGAAATTGCTGTTTTCAGTGCAGACTGAAATGTCTGCTATTTGTTTTAAAACCTTTTTCAACCAGTGCTCTACAGGGACACTCAATTTAACTACAAACAAAATAGCTCTTGATGTAGAAATGCAGTAGTTGTGTCAGCATAAGGTTGTTCCTGAACTAATAATCCTGCTTCAATGAGGATAGCCTTGTTCCGCTCCCAGAACATGAGCTGAGATCTAGATCATAGAACTGAACTGTGCAAGTCTGGGGACTTGCATTAGCTCAGAAAGCTTCTACCTTCAACTCAGAGCTGCAGAGCCCAGTGTAGTTAAATAATCATATATATTGGTTGGAAGGAAACTGTAGAGACCTTCAGCCTTTGGATGAAAGTAGGACTTTGGGCAAGCATGAACTGTATAACTGGTAATTTTACCTAGCCAAGTCTAAAAAATTTGTGGGTGGAGATTTCAGTCTCTTTGAATAACTCCTTTCTGTGCTGCATGATCCTTCTGTTGGAAGGAATTCTTCCTAATACACAACTTGAAACTTGTGAATGCCTTTACTCAAGATGAGAGTGTACCTTTGGCTCATATTCCATCCACGGTAATTCTCAGGCCCTTTCCAGCAGTGAGTTTCCAGGCATTGCAGAGCACTGTGCAAGATTTTGGAGCATTTCCCAGCCCACATGGAGAACTTCAGTTCTTCCTTGGTGAACTTTGCAAGTTGTCTCCTGACTCAGTCCTCCAGACTATCAGACTTGGTTGGTCTGAAACTCCATCTTTTGGTATCTCAACCTCTTCCCATAACTTAGTATAATCTGCAAATTTGCTGAAGTTTCACTCTGCCCCATCATCTAGACTGTGACCAAAATGAACAATGGGGACATCTGTTTTATTCATGACTACTGCCACTGCTAAATTAATCCCATTTTCCTTAGAGTCACCTAAACTGTCTCGTGGATTAGTTAAACCATAAACTCTGACATATCCCATTATATTCTTACCTCTTTGGCATTATGTTATGTTAGGATATGGCCATTGTTACCTTTACCCATTTATTTTTTTATGCACCAAATCTCCACATATGTATGTAGTTCATGGCCTGAAATAAGCCCTGGTCAGATCTCAACCGAAGGGCTCTCAAACCTTCACGAAGTTATGACTCCACTGATGTTCTTCTGGTCCCCAACAATGTTTATAAAATGAAGCAGTGGCTGAACATTTGTTATTTAGATGCAGTACTGTGTATTAGGCACCACAAAAAGGTGATTTGTGTGGATGAAACAGAATTCTGCTCAGTAATGTCAATATGGACAGCTCTTAACTAGTTCAGCATCAGGCAAATTGATATATAAGCCATGCAAATTCACACACACCAACAGCTGCTCTCCCACTTGTACTCTCCTATTACTCCCTCAGTTGCTGACTCATAGTCAATTTATAATTCATTGCAATTATTTATGTCCCTCTGCGTCTAAGGTCGATCTCATCAACCTATAATGAAGACAAGAGAAGTATTGACTTAAATAAAAGAAGAATAATTCCTACCCCTCAGTTTTTTTCAATCAATTTCTTCAATGTAAATTCTTTGATTTATTTTTATGGTTAACAACATACATAATTTGGATAAAATTACTGCTGGTGACTCTCCACAGGTATGATTTTTCTGTTCCATTGCCCAGTTTTTAATTATGAAAAAAATATACCTTAAGCAATGTCTATTATTGGCTACAGTATCAGAACTGGGACTTTAAAGAGAACTGTGGAACAAATTACCTGTCATGGGTGTTATTGATCCTAGAAATCTAAACCAAGAAAAGAATGCACAGAACATTTACTATGGGTTTAATTTCATATTTAAAAAAAAAGTTATTAAAAGTACCAGTTTTAACCATTTTTTCCCCCATTCAAAGCATCATTAAGATCACTGCAGAAATTCTGCATTTAATGCAACCTAAGTGCCAAGCTTCTAGATATCTGTGTGGGAGTCTTCTCGCTTAATGACAGATGGATGTAGACATTTGTCTGTGAGGTGTTCACCTAAGGCTCTCTTTAAAGCTGTCTTATGTCCTGCACAAGTGTATGATCTGGGAGCCAACCTAGCCATTATTAGTAAGATATATCCAAATGCAATATAGTTATTTTTAGAGGCTTGGTGTATGCATGTCTTCCCATAACACACAGCCCTAGTGGTTCCATGTGATTTTAAACTCCAGAGACAAGTTCACTGCATCACCACAGGTAGCAGCAACTCCCCCACAGGTGGAAAAGACACAGGCAGATCTGAGTGACCTTAAAATGGTGCAGCTCTTTACATGTCAGGTTGGTACCAAGGAAACTGAGAATGATTATAATCAGTCACAACTTGGACAGACAGACTAGGTGGGAAATCGAGTTTAAAATTGACAGTGTTGAATTGCCAGCACTCCTGCTATTACCAAAAAAAGTGTACTTTTCACACTCACATGGACAGTCCTCCTGAGCTGCATCATTTCTGAGAGCTCACACTTTGGTAATGCTTAACTCCCCATTGGGAAGTTAATGGACCCTTCCAGTTTACACCAGCTGAGTGCCAGTGTGATGTGACATCCTGGGCATTGAAACACAGCTTGCAAAGAACATGCTGTTCTCGATAAAATTCAGCCCCTGAAGGTAGATATCTAAATGTGTTTTCAGACCCTTTAATCAGTGGTGTGATTTTTTTCTGTGCGTATTATTCTCCATGGGGCAGAGGTACTGCAATAGTTCCAAAGATAAAATCAAGTGGTCAGGTCTCCGGGCACACAGAACTGACTAAGCAGGTACATCAAAAAGTGCTGGCTGACTGCCTTCTGCCTAATCAATCCTGTTATTAAAAAGACACAATAAAATTCTTCCACTCACAGATGTTATAAATCTTAAGCAGGTCTTGTTATAACACAGAGTAGGTGCAGTTCATTACTAAAAGCCAGAAAGTTTTTCAAATTACAAATGCTGCTACGATTTGAGGTCAGTTGTATGCATATTAACAATGATAACAATATTTAATTATCATTCAAACTTCTTCAAATAAACTTGGATTACTGACAAATTAGAAATATTAGACTTTATCACTGTGCATAGTTTGGTAAAGTATTGTTAGACCAAGACAGTCCATGTTAGGTACTGGCAGTGCCTATATTGACACTTCAGTAGCTTCAAATAAAATAAAATAACTAGATAAATAAGACACTATACCTGAAATTGAACAGTGTCACAGAAGTCAACACACATCTGTCTTTGTTACAAGCAAAATGAGGGCACTGGAAAGAGAAGAGCTAAATAGGTAAAAAATCCCTAGAAGTTTGGCATTTCTGAGAGCATGAAGAGAGCTGCAGGGAGAGTAAAGGGGAATGTGGAATAAAGAAAACTGGCTACCATATTGATTAAAGGAGTAAGTTGTTTATTTTTGCCTCTGACTCCTGTAATGATGTAGGACCCTGAAAAGTGGCAGAACAACACCGCTTGCTTGAATGTAGCATGGGTAATGGGTTAAATGGAAAGACCTCTCCACTGACAGTAAGGAATGACAATGAAAGTCCAGTAACTTGACCTCAGGCTAATTACACACAGCATAACACAGGGAGACATAATGCAGAGCTCCAATGCACGTTTAGCAAGCAAGAAAGCCTGTTTTCATATAAAAAGTCCATTTGGGGATTCAAAAGGTGGGGACTAAGTTGTCAGGTCTGTCACTGATGTGCTACTTGCTGTCTTCCTGGTTTAGCTTTCCTTAAGAGGGAGATAACAACACTTCTTCATCTCTGTATATAATTTCTGTGGTGACACTTATGACCTTTCACATAAGCCAGGACCTGACTTTAAGAACTTTTAAAATGTGGATCTAAAGCAGATTTTAATCTCAATAGGAGACTGAAAGCAAGAAATGGCTATGACACATATCAGAAAATACAGGGAAATATTAGGGTTTTATTGTTCTGCAAGGGAGGCAGGATTTCTTTTACATCTGAACCTCCACCCAGAGTTCTCAAAAATATCAAAGCAAAGGTAAATCTCAAGGGTAGTTTTGACCTGGGATGATGGAGACAAAGCATGGTTTCTTCCCAGCACGTGGGACGCAGTATCTCCCCATGGAAAAAGCATGAACATGCCTATCTGCAAACTGAATGGTCTGGAAACAGGTGTTTGTGCGACAGGCAGGACGAAAATGGGAATCAATTTCTGAATACCTAATATCAGAGTGCAGTAGCATGGTGATAGTGAAAGGATTTGAGATAAAGGACTTATCAGATGCACCAGAGACACCTGGAGAAATGTATATAGAATATTGTGCAAAGGCCAAAACAAAAGGTGAGAGCTGAAAGAAATGGGACTCGAGTTGTTAAGGTCAGAGAAAACAGATAATGGAGGTGCAACACCTTGGGAGGTTAGAGATGAGTTTTTTCTGTCTCTTATTTCTCTATAGATTGTAAAACATCCCATGCAAGACCTCTCCTTGGTTCTGGAAGCTTTCTTACTTTTAGACGAAAAGCTGGGGGTTTTTTGCTGCCAAGACTTGGCTTTGAACTTTTTATTTGTCATATTTTTTTTTCCTTACTGAAAGTCAGAAAAACACTATCTTTTTGGATGGAAGCATTGGGCATATAAAACAGAAAATCTGTGTCCTGAGTCCAGCTGCAATACAGAAATGAAGCCAAATATTCTGGATGTTCACATCCTTGAGCTCACTACTTTTCCCCCCTCTTTCTCTGCTGCTTTTTTTCTCTTTCTCTACAACAGAACCTTAAAAAAATGAGCACTGTGAGGCATAGATGTCTCAGGGGTCCTTCCTATCCCATTCATCTCTTCCCATTTCACTTTCTCCAGACATGCTCTTCACAAGAGACAAGCACAGAAAGGTGCCTGACACTTCAGCATCTGTAGGCTGAGGTGGGCATAGCTGTGTATTGAGGACTGTAACACTGAGATACTGATGATGCTAACATGTATTACAAAATATGTTCATGCTGAGTTATCTTTACACCTCTGTGTAGTAACAGGCACTTAGAGAACTCAGCAAAAAAAGAGAAATTAAGTAGTTCCTGCATTTGAAACTCAGGAAAAATTTAGGAGTAACACAGATATACTAAGCTGTGTTTTATAGGCAGTGTGGAGGTCACACAGAAGATAATTTTTCTTTAATATTTATATGTAAGAGATTTGTTATATGTAAGAGATTTGTTATATGTAAGGACTGTCAAATAGTATATTCACCAGTCTATGTGTATGTTCGAAATATATAAATGGACATAACTGTATTTTGATACTTTAATTTTTTATTTCTGTCATCTATCATTATATCTGAGACTGGAGATGGAAGGTCTTCCTTCCTCAGTTGTTCCAGTTCTGAATACAAATACAGTTTGAGCATAAATTGCAGTCAAGTAGAAGGTATTCTACTACAATCCTCAATCTGCAGTCCAAGTATCTGTGTCAAGCTATACCTTTTCTATATACACTAGGAACACCTATTTTCAATGTAAATTGTTATCTTGTCTGCAGAAGGCTCTAAGGACAAAAAGCAAACAAAGCAGAAATAATGTAAGAAAAAAGGTGGGGAGAGAAAAAAAGAGCTTAAGACAGGAGGGAGGCAAAGGACAGATAGAGAGTACATAAGCAGCAGCAGAGCTGAAGATTTATAGGAGAGAAAACGTGATGGCAGTAATGAGCAAAAACCTGCCCTGGATTGTCAGTTACTCAGAGCAGGTCCAGGAATTTGGAACCCCATACTGGGCTGCTTTGTATGCTTCCTGGTACACCAATACCAAGACTGCACTTCCAGCTCCCAGCTGCTTCACAGCAGTGCTGGTTATTCAGTTCTGGGAGCAGAAGCAAAATATTTGGCTATGTTTGTGTGTGCAATGCTCTGTGATTCCTCTCTTATCTCCATGAAAGATTGTAAGATGGGGAAAATAGATCTTGACAATTAAAGCTACCAACAAACTGTCTCACTGAACTTCTGTAAGCTTTCCTCATGTTGGGGGAAAAGAAGGTGAAATATTCCTTCTGCATAAATGGATCACAACAAGGTGTTATATATCAAGTTATGCAATGGCTTGTCTGCTAAATCTGACTATAATAAAGTAATAAAAATGATAAAACATGTACATGTTACTGACTAGATGGCAAACCTGCTTGGATAGTGCTGGACAATGAACTCATGGCAACTAACTGGGGTAAGCAGACTCACAGGTCTTAAGATGTGAAGCAAAAATACCATCCATCCATTTGACCTTTGATTTCTTTATTCTACTCCGTTGACATTTGCAAGCTTTCTGCTGTACCTTAGGGACAGAAAATTATTCTTTGCTTTGAATGAAAGCTGAGGTTTTTCTTTAGTTTGTTTGTTGGTTTCATGTTGGGTTTTTTCCAATAGCTGAAACTTTTAAGGGAAACAAATCCAGGGATTCACAAGATAATTGCATGAGACGGCAGAAGGAGCCATTTTCAGCATGTATGCCCAGCATTTTCATGTCACCGAGTTTTACACACCCCCTGCATATTTTTAAGCACAGATAAAGTTCCCCTTGTAGCAAATTTAAGACTAAAAATGACATGTTTTTCTGATTTACTTCTGGCAGATTCCTACCTAATGCCCCACAGGCCCATAGAGCATAGGCTGAATACAAGAATTTGGGAAAAAAAAATTACAAAAGAGCAAGACTTTCCAAATGTAATTTTTCACTGAACAGTGTATCTTATCTTTCCAATCCATACTTAAATTTGCATTTCATATACATGTGTTTCTACATTTATCGCTACAGTTTTCCAGCTTCAAGTTTAACAAAGACCATTGCTGGAGTATTCAAGAAAGTTGTTCCAATGATTAATTACTTTTAATCCAAAGAAATGTATTTTATTTAGAAATAAACTATTTGTTTGAACAAATAGTTGCTGTATCACTTGTTGTGCCTATTTTTGCTGGAGAAAGTGCCTCATTATTAAAGTATTGTTTCCTTCTCCATTTTGCAAATCTTGCGAGTGATGCCCTGTTTGAACATCAGAAGACCAGAAGAGAGTCACAATATTCACAGCAGGAGGGAGAAGATGGAACTTCCTGTCACTGAGGTTTTTTTGTTAGTTCTTTTTCTCCCTTTCTGATACCTGCAGCTGCAGAGCTGTGGGGTGTTCATGTAAAGAATCATGTCAGTGTGGCAGCTTGTAAAGAGTGCAGAGTGTTTGAAGAAACTCTTGAAAGAAAACCAATGATATGAGTGAAACATAAAAAGCCCCACATAGCAACAAAATCATCACAGATTAGAGAGAAAAACAAGAGGCACAAACCACAGCTGAGCAAGTGAATTTCCAGTCTTTGTCTCTTGGAGGTGTGAAAGATAGAAACATCCATAAGAATAACCAAACCGATGCATTCAATGCCCTGTTCTATTTCCAGATCCTGTGCAATTCGTGGAGCTGTTCACTTTGCAGTTCAGAGGATTCATCCTTCCCTTTAAGAAAATAACTTGGCAATCTTGTTTGGAGTGCAAGTCATTTATTCTGTTTTTGTACAGGGCCACACTACACATTGATTCAAACTGATGTAAACTGGTGTTACTCAAATAAAGTCAGTGCTAATTTATACCAGCAGAGTCTTTTCCCTTCATTTTTAATATTCAGGAAATTAAATTAAAATTCAGGGAAATTGAGTGAAACACACACTCCTGGGTTTGATCTCTAGGTACTCTCTTATTGTACTTACCTAGTTAAAAAGTTTGTCTATCTTCAGTCCTTTCCCAAACATTAATAAAACTGTGCTACACCCATTAAGGATTATCATTTTAGATGGTCAAGATAGCTGGAGAGATTACAGATGTGATTTCAAAAAGTATCTAGTTCCCAGACTGAATGATGAGTATCCTCTTATGACTATAAAGTAAAAAATGTTTTCACATGCAAACCATATTATTATACTTCCACTAACACATTAAAACATAATAAACATAAAGAAGAAATTTCTCTGATTTCCTTTACCAGACTATCCAGTGGCAGGAACTCATCCCTTAAACCTTCAAAAGCAACATAAAAGTTTTAAAGCATAACACAAGAACACAACAATAAAATTGAAACATCCTTTATGTGTCCATGGTATCTGGACAACAAAAACATCAGCACCAAAGACTTAGCAAATGCCTAAGATCATCTTATCCATTATTTATTTTGCTTTACACTAGAACACAATGAAGGCAAACCTTAGATTAAGCAGCTGCATTCAAGGCAAAATCTGCACTTGGCTAAAAACAGGTGCAGGTTTGATTTGAATGACACTGAAGAAAGAACAAAAATACTCTACCCCTTAACCATGGAGCAGCACCTATAGTTCTGGAAACATAACCAGAAATGGGTCATCCCCCAAATGAGGAAGGGAATGCAGTGACTCAAACACACCAGAGTAAAGCGATGTCTTACTAGTGATTTAATTTTGTAAGACTGAATGTAGGTCTTTGGATTTGAACTTTAACCAAACAGAACACAGGTTTCTTAAAGTCTCCTTTGAAAGCTAATGAGGAATGCGTAGTTGTGCTTCTTATTTATGTGGAGATTGGACAGAAATTATCATCATTGACTTAATTATGGGTATGTTTTTTCTCTGTGATGTAGGAAGACTACATATTTCTCTTTGTGGAGCCGATCAGCAAATTTTTGGGCTTGTGGCCTTTCCTGCCTCCCAGTAGGTGTCACAAACTGTGTAGACCCCCCTCACACCAGCTCTGAGTTTTATATCATTTGAGGTTTGGAAAAAATCTCTTCTGACTCCCACGCGAGGCATATAATAAATACTGTGCAGCACCACGAGCTTTTTTCCCAGTTGTCGTATCTACTTCTTATTTTTTCCCCATTCCACTTACAGCTGTCTGAAACATCTGTAGAATTTGTCAGGAAATACAAACCATTTTTCTTTATATTTTTTTTTCAATTCTGACTTCAGGTGAAAGCTAAATTATCAGCTTAAATATTTGCAGAAGAAGAAAAGGTTTGCAATGCTTGTTTTCCCAGAAATCTACATCACCAGCCTAGACATTTTATATGTCAAACCCAGTGGATGGTAATTTTCCTCTGAGAAATAATAGAAAAAATACACTGCAAAAGAGAAAGTGTCAAGCTGTGTTTCTCTCTTGTCTCAAGAACAATAAAATATATCTTTTAACCTTGCCAGATGATGAAGGTAATTGAAATGCATGATTATTACTCTTTGTGACTTTTAATTCTGTAATTTAAACTCAGTGTATGTTCCCTGGATGACAGCACCATAGAATCATGGACACATAGAATACCTTCAGCTGGAAGGGACCCATGGAGATCATCAAAACCAATTCCTGGGCCTGCACAGAACAATCCCAAGAGTCCCACCATGTGCCTGAGAATGTTGTCCAAATGCTGCTTGAGCTCTGGCAGGCTTGGTGCAGTGACCACAGCCCTGGGGAGCCTGTTCCAGCTCCTGTCCACTCTCTGGGTGAAGAACATAATATCCAACCTAAACCTTTGCAAAGACCAAATAAGGAGCCTACATTTACTGTTTTCCTTGCTTGCTAAACACTCAAGACTGTGTCTAAATCCCACTGCCTTTGAGAGAACTTGGTGTAACTTACAGAGTTTGCTGAATATTTCCAGCCTGGGACAGACTGCACACTCACTTCAGATTTTTTTTTTTTTAATGTGGTACATTTAATTTAATTTTAAAACTTTCTCAACCAGATTGTAGAGGCACCACAGAAGGAGAGGTGTGAATAACAGTTTGATTTGTTCTGCAAATTTGCTCTTAAGTCTACACAGATTTTGATCATCTCAGGTCTCCTCTCAGCCCCTCTGCAAAGCCAGATGCCAAACTCTTCCTCCATCATCCCGAATCTCCAAGATTCTGTAACTCCACCAGATATGGGGGAAGGATGAAAATGGAAGAGGAATGACCTGGGTGGCAGAGCTGGCACTGCTGGCTTCAATCCCTTGGGCTCCAGCCCCACTGTCCTGGGGCTCCAAAACCTCTGGGTGTGTGTTCTGTGTGGGAAATTTGCTCCACAAGGCTAAACCTCCACCCATCTGTTCTCTCCCTTTGCTGGGCACTGGTGAGGCCACACCTCGAGTGCTGTGTCCAGTTCTGGGCCCTTCTATTAAGGAAGGACATTGAGGTGCTGGAGTCAGTCCAGAGAAGGGCAACAAACCTGGGGAGGGATCTGAAGGTCATGTCCTGTAAGGAGCAACCGAGGGATCTGCGTTTGTTTAGACTGGAGAAAAGGAGGCTCAGGGGAGAC
>JAWWEU010000125.1:70622190-70658503 GCA_035583155.1 Acropternis orthonyx
AAGCTTTTAGCCGAACTTAGTAAAAGACCTTTTTGCCTTCACCCTGTCGTGGAAGTTTTCTTCCCTTGGATTTACGGTAACACCAGGATGTCAAAAATTTTCAGATTTTACCATCCATCCTTTAATAACATACTATGACAACAGTTTAATCATCCAAATTTCCTTTACTGTGTACACTGGAGCCTGAAGAGCTGTGTGCTGAAAGATAATTCACATTGCTAAGAGAAAGTATCACACTTTTTTTACAGTGCAGGTATCCTAATACTAAAAAAACTATATTGGCATACTTAATCAGAATAGCTAACTATACGGTTTAATTAAATCAGTACATCTGTGTTTATGTATTATTTGCAATCTTTCTAAACCAAAACCATTTATGGGATATTTAGTCTTTATAAGATTAAGGCATTTCTGCTTCTATGTAAAATAAAAAAAAAAAAAAAGCTCAGAAAATATGAAGTTTAAAAATCTCTAGGGATTGTAGATCAAAGATGTTTTAAAGTTCATTGCCTAGATCTCCCCAAAGTCGAGTTCTAGTTTGGATCAGTCTTAGAACTTGAGTTTGTCTCTCTGTTGCTTTCCTGGAACTTCAGGAGAAAGCAAGTTCTATTTTTATGCCATTTCCTGTCTATATTTCCAGAATGTAGGTTTAAAATTTACCTAGATATGAGCTTTAGAGGGAAGTATCAAGAAAAGGTTATCTGATTTTCAGGAAGAAAAAAATTCCACAGCAAAAACCCACAGGAAACATTCAAACTGGGCTAATATTTAGCCGTCTTGGTTTAAGGAAAGTTTGGCATATATTCCTCAGATGTCATGGTAACATTTCACTTTATATTAAGTGACAATCTCATGGACTTAGCAAATGCATCCAGATTAAAATACCATTTCATAGCAAATGTTCTGGAGAATCAGCTGGTGGTGCATTTTATTTAGTACTGTATTTACTAGCAGAATTTGGATAATTCAAACAGATTAATAGATGGGAGTGAAGAAAGTTGTTTTCCACTGACCTGATCACCTGGCTGCTCTTTTACAGGTCCCCTCCTATAAAACTAATATAATGACACATATCTTCGCATGGAACGTGAATTAATGCTTTTACTCTCTTAGACACCTCCTTAGCTTTAAGTCCCTCAGTCCCAGCTCTGGATAGGAAATAAACACTGCCATGGACTCTGAAGGCATGGGAGATGTCAGGCTGCCAATAGCCATAAACTGAAAATGGATTCTCATTTCCTTTTCCATAGTTGTTTTGTCCTAAATGACAAAAACTACATTTTAATACTAAGGAAAATAAACAGACATTTAATTAGTCAAATTACGTATTTCTTATGCCAAAGGTTTGATGCCACCTGTATCTACACTCCATATTTTTGGTTGCTTATAAGAGAACGAGAGAGAGAAAGAAAGGAGTTGAAATAAGCCTGATGGATTTTTCTCTGTAATATCCATGCCTGCTAAGGTTACTTAACAGGATTTTTGCTGTAATGCTCTTCCACTAAAAATCAGCTAAAAGCCCATCTTCGATTTATTAGCTTTTAAAAAATTCTTTCTCTTACCCAGTTTTTTCTCTTCAGGGAATTTATAAATGGAAAGAGTAGAGCAGCAAATTCAATAATTTTTGAGCAAAGCAGTGGTGTCTGGGAGGATCTCAGAGTATAACTTTATCCCACATTAATTTTCATTTTTTAAACATGGGAACAAATGTGAAGGCGTGTACAGACACGTGATACTGGGCTTTATACCTGAGACTGGATCATGTGATTATTAAATAAAGACTAGATCCTCCCAAAGTAGCTGGATAAATGCATGCACACACATCCCTGCTCTGTCACAGATCAACACCACATTTTGCATTCAGTGTGTCTGTGCTGATCACAGCTTTCGCTCAGGTCAGCCTCATCTGCTTTGTTTACTAAACACCGCATGTATCACACCATGCCAGTTTTTATTGATTTGAATTTTATGCAATTGCGCTGAACGTTACAAAATGCTATGGCTGAGTCTGGCACTTGAGACTAAAGCTGCCAAGAGGTGCATATAAACAACTACATTTTTAATAAAAAAGAAAAAAAAATTAATTTAAATACTACTGTGATGAGGCCGAATGGTCAATGCAGTGCAAACTCTTGTTCTTAGCTGATGCTCTGTGTTATATGCTGCATCACAAAACTGGGCCTGGAAAAAATATAAAAATCATTATCTAATTATCTAAACTAAGTCCAGCACCTTGTAATGCAGTCCTGCATTCTTCTAGCAGGTAAACTCAAAGTCTGTAGGTCAGCTGCAGAAAGGGAGAATAAAAAATAAACTTGAGCCTGTTTATCACAGTAGGAGCAAAGGGATTCATCTGCAAAGGATACTCAGCTCAAAGCCACAGTGGTCAAAGTGGTCACCAGACCAGGGATATGGCAATCAACTGCTTAAAGGTAACCAAAGCTTCTCATGAAAGTGAGCTAATCTGAGCTGTTGAAATTCTGTACCTCTCCAGATCTTATATAGCTCCTAGGTCAGAATAATAGATCTTACATAATGGGAAAAGTTCAGGATTTAAAAATAGCAGAGGGATTTGTGAGAATTATTGTGAAAATCAAGACAGTCAAAAGAGAAAAATACTCGGGTTATTTCCCTGTTAGAGCTGTAATTTCTGTAGGGGGAGGGGGAAGAAAAGAAAAAAAAAAAAAAAAAGATGCATATGTTCAAACCCAAAATTTATTACTGTTCTTTTAAACAAATACTTAGGAACAAAACCCCTATTTTTCAAGTAAGCATGAGTTAAATCTCTTCCAATTATTTCCTGGACTGCAGTCAGACATACTTTCTGAAACCATGTTGAGTTTTAGGGAGTGCTGGCACCCAAAGACCCAGGTGACCTGCAGTGCTGGGCGGTTGGTTCCCCAAAACCCAGGGATCAAACTGCTCTGATTTGTGCTTGTATGTCACTGCCTGAGCTGACTTGGCCAAGATCCTCCATACAAACAGCTCCACACTCATCACCTATATCATGATATAAAGCTATAGGGGTGTCAGTTATGAAGTTCCTCACAACTGGGTAGCCTAAAAGTGTGTTATATTTGGAAAACAGGACTACAAATTTACCTTAAATTCACTGAGACTAACTGAATTCAAGGGAAGTCCAAATTGGGTACTTGTGGTGCCAAGTTTAAGATTTAAATCAGAGAAAAACAGGCAGCTCTGAAAGTAAGTTGTTAAGGAGCTTCCATTGTACCACTTGTCTGAAGATAAATTTGATTTTTTTAGAGAAGCAAGGTATTGCCAGTCACCAGCTGTGTACTTTAATACCTATTATTAACACCAGCACACAATCTGGAAGGGAAGAATCAGAAGCACAACCCCCAACCCCTGAGTGACCTGAAATGCTCTGTACAATTTAATCATCTACTTACAGGTTCAGGGGCACAGAACGGCCCAGAGATATCCAGCCCCCTCCTGCACTGTACACGCTTCCCCTCTGCAAAGTGGATTTGAAATTATGTCTGAAAACATTGGATAATCACTACCTTGATGTTTTGTTTTCCATTTTATTTAAACTTCACAACCATTTTGACCAATCCCCATGAAAATCCTTATGTTTCAAACTGGAAAGATGATGGTTAAACAAAACCCCACATCTCTCCAACAGGGCCAGAAAAATCATTTAATCTCTGCAGCTAAAGACAGTAGTCACTAAGATGCATTCACCACTGGGCCCTTAGGTAGCATAATCACTGCTCTGAGACTTTCTAAAAGCTATTTTACCTATATTAACCTGCAAAATAGACATTGTTTTAGGATTATTAGGTAATTCACCAGCCTATTTCTTTATCTCATTTGCACCTGCTCTCATGCATTGTGTTCAGTTACAGAACTCAGAGCAAGGCTTTCCTGAAGGGAAAATGAAGTGCCAAATACAGGGAAGGGAATTTTTTTATTTTTCATTTGGTGGAGACAGAGAACAGTGATATGGTTTTGCTTGCAACAAGCATCCTTACGTTAACTAAGGATAAAATCAAAATTGCTTTTCACTTCAAAATGAAATATTTACTTTCAAATTCAAATTGTATTAATCTTTCCATTTACTTTATATTTTTAAACAAAACTGAATTTTTAAAACTTTTTTTTTTAAAAAAAAACCCACTGATATAAAGTACCATGCAATTATTTAATATACCATTTTCAAAATTTCTCCCTACTTCCTCACAAGTATTTGGAATCATTTATCCTCTTCAAAGAAATTAGCTTTTGAAAATATTTATGCATCTCTGTGTAACTAAAATGGGTACTTTACTCATAGTCAACACAGCTGAGTAAGCAAAAAGTAGTATTTCTCCTCTTTGGCACCAAAAGATCTGAAGTGTTATTTGGATTAGGTACATAGTAAACAAATTATAGGTGAACAAAAAGAAATCTTTACCTACTTTACATGTGAACAATGACTGTAAGACAATTCCTTAGAAATACATTGTACCTTTGCTGAGATGTGGGTTGGCTTTGAATTTCTACTGATTACCCCAAATTAGGAGATATTTGCTCATTCCCAAGAATGGTTTAGACACCAAATCATGCTGGAAAAACATATTTTCAGTCTGTCACCAGGAAAGACTAAGTTTGAAACAAGAAGCGGCTGGAGGAGCAGTCAATGGATATAGACACAGTCATGGTAGAAGGGGACAGGCTGAAGGATGCAAGTAGTTGAGAATCACTCATGGTTTTGTCTGTCAGTGATCTGAGCTGCCAGTTATGTGATCCTAGCTTAGGAGATTCTTTATAAAGAAGACTTCATTTTCTGATTATTACCTATTTTTCGTTCTAAAATGACTTTACAGCATGCTGCTTGGAAGGAAAATATATAATGAATATCTGATTAGAATGGTGCTTTGGCTTGTAGACAAGTTATTCTGATACTCCAAATGCAGGCAAAAGAAAGGCTCACAAACAAACAAACAAACAAAATATCCCACCAAAAAAAACCCAACAAAAGTCCTAAATAATGTAATTTTCCTGCATTTTTTTGGTCTATATTTCAGCAGATAGTGATTTTGATTTCAAAATATGATTTTGTAACTCTCTTTGGGACTTGAAAATGAATTCCCAAGAGAAGAATGTTCATGGTCACACTAAATCATATTTTGGCATCCAGAAGGCTTCAAAGTTTATATGACTTTTTAGTTACTGATTTGTTTTACAAAAATACCCTGACAGTCATTTCAAGAGGCATTTGTGTCAAGCTGGGAGCCAGCAAAGCACTTAAGTGGCTGTACTTAATAAAATGCATCTTCCATTGAAATCACTGCGCCAGCCTGCAAGCTTAAACATAAGAATATGCTTAACTGCTCGCATGAGTTACAGCAGATCAGCAGTTTTATTATCACTGGAGTCAGGAGAGGTCCTCAAGTTTGTCAGTTCTTTCCTCTTTTTAGCACATTGTTAAACTGAAGCTTTATAATTGGGAGGTTTTGGACTGTGGCTCAAAGCCAGTGGTAATTCATCACTGGAAGGATGTGGAACATGAGATTGTTTGAGACAGTCACTTAGTTTTAACTTTTAAGTAACATTAATAGATTTTTGCAAACAATTCTCCCTTTGGCTGTCTGAAATGGTGATTTCTAGGTCCACAGTTGCTTTGATGGGGTCACCAGTTGCTCTTTTTCTCAGCAGTTCAGGAATAGGTGATGTACCACCTTGAACTCAGCACCTATCACCAAACTTCAAATATGTAGAGCTGGGCTTTATACAGGTGATGAGTGCAGAGTCATTCTGCATCAGTGGGATATTACTGATTTTGTGGAAGTGCCTTAACACCTTGCACAGTATGTTAAGAGTTTCATACATGTTAAGTTGCTCTTTGTCCCTTGGTGCTCCCAAAATGAGAGATTCCAAACTCTTGAGCAAAGCACCCAGAGACTCTCTGCCTTCCCAGGGTGCCAGAAATCATGTGAACATCAGCTAAAGTAAAACAATCTGATGATGTTCAGACCCTCTTTAATAAAGTCATAGCATCATTGAATGGTTTGGGTTGGAAGGGACTCTAAAGCTCATCTAGTTCTAATCTCTGTGGCATGGGTAGGAACACCTTCCACTAGCCCATGTTGCTCAGAGCTCCATCTAACGTGACCTTGGACACTTCCAGGTATGGGACAACCACACCTTCTCTGGGCAACCTGTGCCACCACCCTGACAGGGAACAATTTCTTCCTAATATCCAATCTAAACCTACTTTCACATAGATTTAATTGAACCCCTATCTTAGTGTTGTGTAAGACTTGAGCCATACTAACAGTGTAGAGGTCATTGAAGACGTAATTCTCTATGAAGTTGGTTATCCAGAAGAGGACTTCCCTTAATCTCAGTCAGCTAGGAATGAAACAGAACTGCCTTTACCTGATTATATAAAGCCAAAAGAGAGGAACAAGATAAATTACCTCCTGGAGTTATGTCTCTCCAGTGTCTAGCAAAAGAGTTTAACTGAAACATGTAAATCCAGAGGCAGAAGTGGCAAAATGATTTAGCTGAGAGGCCAAGGCATAAAGAATGTTTAGATATTCAGCTTCTATCAACAAGTTATGCAACCAGGTATATAATTATTTGGGTTTAGAGGCACTTTTTGAGATATTTTTCACGGCAACTAATAAGACTAAGGTAGAGGTAACTACGGAGAGAGGTATTTGGGTGTTTTTTACCTTTTCATCATAAAATTCCATACATTGCGGAGTATCTTTTATTCCATTACTCTTTTTTATGGTTGAATATTGAATGCAACTGCTCTAGAGAGATTCTTTCCTTACAATAGATTGAAATTGAAAAACATTAAAGTTTATAGCAATAATTCTTCAAATTATAATTGCCTTTCCATACCAGAGATTTGTTTTCTCATGTAAAGCTATCAAATATTTAATAGCAGACCTTTACATAAAAGAAATTTTATTAAACAAAGTATAAAAATGCAGCTGCTTAAATTATGGGCATCAATCCCTTGAAAGTTGGCTGGTAGTGCAATTACTGCTTATTTCTAAGAGAGAATAATAGAATAACGTTAGGAAATATATTATTTGATATTTTTCAATATAATATAAGTGTAAATGCAAACAAATCATTCCTGAAAAATGACAGTATGTAAAGAACAAAATAGGAGTTTCTTGTTTATGGCTGCAATATTCTCATCTGCGGCATTTGTTCACCCATTCCAGCAGTGGCAGAACACTGTGTAAGGGACAGTGACAGGGAGCTCTGGAAGACCTCTTGGTAAACTGTCTCAGGGGAAAATGCTCTGCACCAAGTCACCTCTTTACTCTTGAGTGACAACAGACCTACATCTTGAAAAAGGAAGCCTCAACATCTGGCAATAGACCCTCTGCTCTGTAAACCTGCAGGTCAAAGCTTTGCTGTGAGTTTTTCAAGTGGGTGATTGGCAGTTCTCAGTGGTGGTGCAGAAGTAATCTTGTGGAGTCAATGATCAGTCATTAAATTTTCCTTCTGCTTTTAAAAATATCCTGAAGACTTTTTTTGGTATTTCATGTTTCACATAAAACACACTGAAAAGAAAAATCAGTTACCAAGTGTGCAGTATCCAGGAATTTTATATGTGAGCATTGAGTTCACATCCGGGTACTCAGAAGAAAAAAAAAAAGAAGGTGATAATGTTACAAAAAATAAAGTTAGTCCTTCAATAAAAACTTGTGACTAAATCTGAGGCTATTAGCATCTGTCAGGAAGCAGATACTTCATGCTGGATGTATTGCAGGAAAAATGTTGTAAAGTATATAATTCCATCTTTCATTCTGTTTATTCACTCACCTTCTTATCAGACATTTCTCTTTGAATTATGAGGTTTTTATTTTCCTTCTATGCCCAGAGAATCACAGAGAAGGAAATACCTTCTGAGAAGCTTGGAAGTGGCTGCCTAGGCTGGACTTTTGGAAAGCCAATATCTGGTGGGAGATGTTTTTCACAGGAAGGCCAAGACGAACACGTGGAAGGTTACAAGACACTAAGGTTTGTAAGGCACAGAATGCATCATGTGTATGTGTCTGGAGAAAAGTATCAGTGCCAGCCCTTGGACCAATTCCCAGGCTGCTCTAAATCTTTTGTCTCATCAGGAATAACCTGTTTTTCTTTTCTTAACTTATTCACATTGTCAGGGATGTGAGTAGAAGGTTCAGCATTGGCTTGAGGTTAAGGAAACTAAGGTGGACATGGAAAAACACTGAACATGACACAAGAAGTTTTTGGATGTGCCATACAGAATTATCTTGTGATAATACAAGATCCTGACAGAAGTTGCAGAAGGGACAGTGAGGGATGATGGAATTTCTTAGATGGTTAGCAGAGAGTTCTGTCAAAAAATAAGCAAACTCCATAAATAATGGGAGAAGAGTATTTGGGAAGTGTTAAGGAACAAAACCTTATCAGAAAATCTAGGTAGTCATATTAGTAATATTATGTAAGATTACCTTGCCTAGGTAACCATACCAGAAATACCAAATTTGGATATGGAAGTGGCAAAACTGAAAGCCATGGGGACAAAAAGTAGTTAGGACAGGTTGTTTCATAGAATCATAGAGTAGTTTGGGTTGGAAGGAACCTTACAGACCCAACCCCCTTGCCATGGGTGCCCCAACCCCAGCAGTGCTCAAGGCCAGGTTGGATGAGGCCTTGGACAACCTGGTCTAGTGGAAGATGTCCTTGCCCATGGCAGGGAACATTGGGACTGGATCTTTAAGGTTCCTTCTAATCCCTTAACATTCTCTGATTCTATGGTCAGGGACACTAGACCAGGTTGCTCAGAGCTTCATCCAGCCTGACTTTGAACACCTCCAGGGCTGTGGCAACCGCAGCTTCTCAGGACAATCTTTTTTAGTGCCTCACCACTCTCATAGCAAAGAACTTTGTACAGTTTACATGGGAAGAGACCAGGGTGGAGAAGGGGAGGTACAAAGGTGGAGAAAAAGGAGCTCAAGAAACATAAAGAAAGAAATAATAAGATATGAAACAGTATTAATGAGATCATCCAGGAGTACATACAAATTGCTTTTCTGAACCAGAGAACCAGGGCAGAATCCTGGTTAACAGAGTGTCTGGACAGAGGGAAGGAACACCCGGGCATCACTGGGCCAGTGTAGCACGTGCAGGGTATGGTGCCCGTGTTAAGGCAGCTGCCCTCTGGATGAGGGGGCTGTGCTGAACTCTGCATCTCACAGTGCTTTGGCCTTTCAACCATTCAGAACCAAGTTTGCTGCATGATAGAAGTTACCACAGATGGTGTAACTATTAGGTTTTGTGTATTGATAAGTTTCTTTTCTCTTCTATGTCTTTATTATTCCAATGCTTCCTGTTGTTTCATATGATAGCAGTTCAATATTTATAAGCTTGTATTGATTGCTTGCATTTTTTCCTGCCATACATCAGAACCCTTTACAGCTAGAACATTAATTTGTACTGTCAAAATGAATGCACACATAGAAAAATGATATATTAATGAAACCAACACCTAAGGCTATATGTGCCTATACTCACTATTGTAAAACTCATTGTCTCAGTTGCCTGCAATTCTAGTTCTTCTTGTCTGCAAGTTTATACATTATTTTTTGTTATAAAGCAACAGTAACAAGAATTCTTCCTAAGCCTTTCATAGCTCAATGCATTGTGTATGTATACTCTATAAAAAAAATAAATAAAATGGAGAACTGAAAGTACTGTGGGGCAGAGTGGGATAGCTAAACTCAGCCTATTTTAAATTAATTTCAAATATCGAATCTTCTTGCTTTTCTGTTTCTTTTGCTAAACAGCCTCAAAAATAATAAGGTGGTTAGGAAAACAATGGCAAAACAAAGTTTTAAAATCAAAAGAGATGTTTAAAAGACCAAACCTTGTGTTAACAAAGTACTGCAATATGCAGAGTGCTCCTGATGGTCTGAGACTTCTGCTGTGTATTCAGGGCAAATATTTTTAAATAAATCAAAAAGATTTTCAGATTTTTTTGGGGGAAAGGTACAGGACTTGATTCCAGACTGAGATGCTTGTGTCAGTGCCTGATCTTAACAAATTACCAAAAAAACCACAGAGGAATGACTTGAAAGAAGTTAAGGGCACTGTAGCTTCTACCCTGCTCCTTTAATCATTCCACTGATATAACGTGAAGACAGACTGAATCCTCTTGGGATATCTGTACCTCTTCTCTATACCCTCACCTACACTTCTCACCCTTCTGCCTGGTTTAGCAGTGCTGCACCCTAACAACTACAGATTTCGCTTCATTGTATTCTCACAGCTGAGGTTCATTGCAGCAATTTTAAGTCTTCAGCAGGAAGTTTATCTTGATACCACCTGCCCAAACACCTTCCTCTTATTGAGTCAAACTCTGTCTTTACGTCTAATGACCTGTCAGATCCAGTGAAAGCTGTTATTGCTTCTGAGGTCCTGCATGCAGAATACATGAGGTGGGCTGCATTTGGTCAATGCAGGTTTGTAATTAACTCTAAACAGCAGAATAGTGCAGTTCACTGCCACTGAGAAACAAATACTTAAACACCACCCTGCTATGCATTCTGAATAGATAACAAATGCTTCCTAGATACCATATGTGAAATGAGATTTTAATAGCCAAACTTTCACCATTGAAATATCTATTTGTCATAAGCCTTGACTGGAAAAGCAAAGTTTCTGAAGTCACTGTTTATTTGTCAGGAGATGACATGCATTTCGCTTTGGCAAACAAGTTTCTTGGGTTTAGGCATGTGGGTATAGATTTATAAGGTATAAAGTGACACTAAAAATAAATGTAAAGTAGAGAGCTGACAACCTTTTCAATCCTGGAATATTATCTTTCCTGCAATTTTGCTCTGAAGCACATATCTTGACAAAGCCAGGCTGGATGGGCCTCTGAGCGACCTGATCTAGTGGGTGGCATCCCTGCCCATGGTGGAGGGATTGCAAGTAGATGACTTTTAAGGTCTCTTCCATCTCAAACCATTCTGTGATTCTGTGACAAAACACAACTGCCCTGGCAGAAGGGACTGGACCCTTTTGACACCCTCCCACCAACTGGCAGGTGAGTCCTGTTGTTTGTGGTCCAGATGCTGAAATCAGATGTGGGAATTGCCTTGCACCTTTCCCATTGCTGAGCTAATATGTTTAGCAGAGGGAAATAAGGAAAGAAAAGGGTCTCACACTGACAGGTGGGATAGAAAAGATTAATCTGTCCAGATGTATTTAAAGGGGTAAAGCAAGTCTTGCCCAGCAGTTTTTGAAAGAAAGGGTACCTTTTACATTTAAAATATACCTTATATTTGTCCTTATAGGACTCCCACAGCAAATATGAAACAAAAAGAGGTACATACACTACTACAGCACAGAGTATTACACCTAAATCCCAATGCTATCAGACATTCATTTCCTATTTTTGGAGTTGGCATTAGGTAGTCTTTTTCCATCTACCATGCTGGGAACATCAGATCCTAGCCCACAGCATCCAATTGTGCCTGTATGGCCCAAATCTAACAGTTCAGGGATCTCCAGCATCTGACTTGTCAGGCTTCAATCCATCTCCAAACTAATAGTTCAGCTGGTTCCCTGGATTTCACCACCCTGCTATGGAGCACAGCAAGTCAACAGGAGGCAAAGAGAGACAGAGTCTTCTCCCCACCAGAAGCACCTTTGTGTGAATTAATCCTTCCCAGCTCAGAGGTGACCTGTGCTTGAGTTTAGTCTGTCTCAGGCTGCCAGTACAAAATTGACTTTCTAAGGCCATTATTGTCACACGCAGCACATCAAGTCCTGACTGTCACACCTTTTTTTAGCCAGCTGGAGAGATAGCATAATTTTTCTAGCCAAAGAGTTAAAGGAGTGGGGACAAAAGACTTATCTCTCTGCTGAAGAACTCCCTTTTTGCCAGACCTGCAGAGAATTTTCCCTGCTCTTCCTGCCCTCAATCAGGAGGTCAACATTACCATGACCCTAAGCATGCTGAGCTGTTCTCCTGCAGATTTAAATAAAACACCCTAAAGGAAATTCTGAACTGGAATCACAGACCGCAGGTGATCCTTCCTTTTTAAAGTCAGTATTTAGGTAAGTACTGCAACCTTTAATTGTAGGAAGGTGAAGGTATTATTGTGAGGTTTTGACATGAAATGGTGTCTATGGATTTAGCTTAACTCCAGTGACATACCAGCTAAGGGTTGAATATGCTAAAAATAGAAAAGAAAAACTCATTTTATAGAAGAATAATAAGAGGAGAATAAATTTTTCTGCAGTACTGAACTTGAGTTTGGAGTATGGTTCATTTTTTAAAAATCTGTGCAAAGGTTATAGAGCTGCTGTAGAACAGAAGTCTGCCCTTTCAGAAATGCAATTAAGTCATCTTACTCTGTCTTCTCAGTTGTAAAATTTCCATTTAAGTAAAGCACATTCAGGCAGCACATACAGAGAAATAAAAGTCCGTAAAGAATAAGTCTGGGTTGGAACACTGAATGTCTTCTGGATGTTTTGAAAGATGGATTTTATCCATAATCTGGGAAAATTAATACAAAATGAGCTCCTGTTTTCAGAGAGAGTTCTATTAACTTTTATTGCTAAACCTGACCCTATGTGATAGCTCATTAGTGATGGCTTTGGACTCAGGGGTGCTGGGTTTTTTATTCCACAGCCATCAAGAATAAAAATCCAGTAGTGGAGACCAGAGTCCATGAAGCTGTTTAGTTAAAATATAGTCCATTGATTTAGTTAAAATATGTGCTATCAACATCTTGTTATTAATAATCATACTGGAAGCAAAGGTTCTACTATAAACACTCAGCACTGTGTAAAACAGAAGAGATTATTTTATTAGGTGGGCTGACTAGCAATAATGAAGATATCACAGAATTATTTGATGAGGCTGTTAGCTGAACCTTTTTGAAAATGCCTTGTTTATCTTCTGTTAAAGGGCATAGTTAGGAAAGGTTTTTCCCTTCAGGAACATGAGGTTAAAATTTACATAATTATCTTTTTTTTCCCCCCCAGCAGTTGTAATTATTAATCTTTTATACCTCATCATGATAAACAGGAAAAAAACAAGTAAAGCTGTTTGTAATACAGTGTTGAACTATGTCCACTACAGAGGACAGTGTTTGGTCTTACATCTGACTCTGTGGACCTTGTGGGGACCTTAAAGTGGTCATGTACAGCTGAGTCAACTAACATGTTATAAAGCATGAAAAAACCCCACACTCCTTTCCAAAAGCAGTCTAATGACAGTCATCACTGCAATTTCTGTCCAGCATGGATTTCCTTCTGGTACACAGTAGCAATAATTTTGAAAAGGCAGTATCTGAAAGTAAAACTAGTGTCCAAGGATTATTTGCCTAACTATAGCCGAACCAATTAACTAACTGTAGTAGGAAAGCATTGTTTGCTGGAAAAAGTGGTTTATGAGAGACAGAAAAAAGGCCAGAACAAGCATGCAGTGGACAAAGACTCTATTATAAACATGAGGAAATGGAGTGTGGAAAAAACAGTGGTTTAATGTGCATCTTGGAGGCAGGGACAGGAACATGAAGGCTTCAAAATTCCAGATAAAAAACATGACCAAAGCCTCGCCTTCTGTCCCCTGTTGGCTAAGGAGCTCCTTCTGCTCGCAATGTGCCATTTAAACATAATTCACAGAGATTTTTGTCTATAGTTAACAGCTTCCTACAGATTTACTTCTGCTGGTAATGTACACTCGCTGCCTCCCTATACAACTAACTGTGATTCTCTGATGTGATTCAGTTCTGTTTCAATTCGGGCACTTGTGATGGGTTTGATAAACTCCAAAAAACTCAGATTAAGGCCTTAGTATAGTTAGGCCCAAAGCCAAATACAGTAGGCCTCAGTTTTGGGCCATAGGGCTTTCCATAGATTCAGAGGGACAGGTATCACCTGACTTAAGCAACCAACGAGGTATTTCATATCATATGACGTCAAGGCGACTATAAATTCAGTGAAGGAGGTAGCTTCCCCCCTTTTCTCTCCTCATGGCAGTGCTGTGAGAGGACACGCTGTTGCAGCTCTGAGCAATAGGCCTCACCGCTCCTCTGCCGAGATATCCACATCACTCTCGGTCTTTGGGAAGTAAATACATTTCTGCTTGGGGTTGCTCCTTCCCTCTCTTTGCTGGTGTTTTTCCCGGGAAACATCTTTTGGGATGTTTTTCTGGGGTTCTGGGTGGTGGAGTTTGTGTTTTGTTGGGAGGGAAGCTTGGGGTAGAGTTATTGTTAGATTTTCCTTATATTTGTACATATATGTGTTATAACTTCTGTGTAAATATCTATCTATCTATCTATCTATCTATCTATCTATCTATCTATCTATCTATCTATCTATCTATCTATCTATCTATCTTTCTATCTATCTTTCTATCTATATCTCAGTTTTAAGCTTTAAGATTTTTTTCCTCACTCCTTTGCTGGGACTATGCGCGGCTCGTGAGGGCCTTGGCATGTTGCCAAAGTCAAACCAAAACAGCACTACCAAAAGCCCAAATCAATATTTTACAGTTCATAGCCCAAAGTCAGTATAAGTTATTTCCTCTTATTTAAGAACTGTGCAAGTTTTACAATGCTTTAATTCTATGTTTGAATCAGAAGCCCTTCATTGAGTACTGTTAAAAATCTAATTTTTTCTGCTGCTGAAAGAGCTGAACCACAAAAATTTGGGACGAAAAATGACATGAGGTCTGCAGTAATTAATAGGCACCTAAACCAGAAACTACTGTTTAGAAAGGCCTGTGGCAGAAAACCTTATTAACCTTTCATGTCATGTAATGTGCAGATATAATGAAAGCTTCCAAGAAATGGGAAGTTCTTGAGCTATGAGGTGTCCATCCCAAATCAGTCAGTACTAGGATAAGTCAGGCTGCAGTGTGTCACTGCTGTTAAATTAGCAAAGTGAGGAGAGTTTGTTGAAAGAAAAGAATCATCTTTCTTTTTCAAGAAATCTTCTCTGTGAAGGGCAGACAGGACTCAACTGCTAAAAAGGGAATTTGTACAAATACCCTGTTTGTATTTCCAGCTGCTCAGCTGCCCATGAGGTTACGTTGGTCAGGTTGCACTTCCATGAGTCCTAGTTCAGCCAGTTGACTGTTCTGGATCCCATCTGAATCATCTACAGGGATGGTAATTGATGGCAAGTAAAGCACTGGACAGATTCTTAAACCAAGAGACTGAACTGAGTCCAGGTAAGAAAAGCCACACCGATACTTCCTTATCACAGAATCAGAGTGGTTTGAGTTGCTTCTTCTGCAAAGGGGCATGGCTTTGTTAGCTTAGAATTCAGTATCACATTAGTGCAACTTCTGGTCCTATCCTGACTTCTCTACATAATGTCATTAAGCTGTCCCAAGTTAGGACAGATATTTGTGCTCCAGAACATGTTTTACAGACTGCACATACACAACCTTTTAAAACACTGTATGAAAAACCTGCATGCCTAATAAAGCATCCTGGGTTTCATTGTGAGGGCCAAGCACTCAGAAGTTTGATGCTCCAATGCACAGATTTTAGGAACCAAAGTCTTTACTGGATTCAGGCCTAAGTAACTAAGTGCATAGAAAGTTTAATATGAAACCAGTTTTTTAGCTATTGTATATACTCTTCATTCAAGTGCAAATCATTACCTTCCCTGTACCTATTTTACAAAAGCAGAGAAAATATCTTATTCAGGCTTTAAGCAAAAATGTAAATTCAAGAGCACCACTGGAAATTCTTCCCAGCCTTAGGACTTGTTTGCTGCATGATGAACCACTACTTCAAATACAATATTTCATTTAGAAACACTCTAACCACATTTTCTTATCTACAATTATAATATTTTTCATTTAAAATATAAGCCAAAACAAGAAGAGGCTTGACCAAAGTCCTGTAGGAATGCCAGGCAAGAATGTTAAAACACATTTTAAATGAATGTTTGAGGATCTTGGGTTTCTTCTTCTGATTTAGTTGATATCTGTGCACCAATTTCACCATGAGAATGATACAATTACATGTATTAAATATATTGAGTATAAGTCCAACAAGATTATCAAAGCATTGTTCTTAGTTTCAACACTTGTTAAAAGAAACCAAAACCAATTTTTACATTTGTGAAAATGGCATGAATAAATCTGCTCAGTAGTTTGAGAAACATTTCATTAGTGGAGTATACAGAAAATTGAACATCTCTAACAAGGAAAAGGGAATAAGAACTTAAATCTCATTGGCACTTTATGTCAGAGTGACTAGAACTCTGTCTTGTCCTGTAGCTAAGTTAAAACTAGTTTTATTCAGAACAGATGAAATCCTGATTCCGTTAAACCAGGTGAATGCACAAGATGTCTGCAGTGTGGTTCAGGATTTCACTCTTTTAGGCTTCCTAATATCCAGGAGTTTTATAAATTGTTATATAGAACCACATATTGTATCTACTGCAAAATGTATTAATTTTCAGATATGGGAAGCAATCTCATTTCTGACCATTGTGACTGAAACCTGTAATTGTTCAGGCATCTGGAAAGTTGGTTGAAATAAACAGTTATTCCTCCACATGCGGACAAAGGTAAAAAGCTGCTGCACAGGTCATATCCCAAAGTCTGCAAGACTGTTTTTTAGAACTTCTATGGATCCCATAAGATCCAGAGTTTTGTGAAATAAAATTCTAAGTCTGTCCAAACAAAAAAAGCAAAAACAAGAACAAAAATAAGATGCATAATAAAGATAATGCCATAGAAGTGTAAAATAGACAAGATATTCTCTTGGCTGTGTCCCAGATAAAGCTACTTACCTGAATTCAGGCTGGCATATGAAATGTCATTCTTGGGAGTCTGCAGGATGGACAGAATATGCTTATGCAGAGGAATTCTAGTGGTTCATTCAACTACCTAAAGAAAACCTTTTCCACTGAAAATTTCTTATTGCCGCCAGAGAAATCCAACAGCAGCTTGTAACTGGTATTTTCACAGCACACTACCCCAGACATAATGTATCCAGGGGAGATCAATCCATGGAGGGAAGCCAGCTTGTGAAGGAAACTGGGAACTTGAGAAGCTTGATTGTAAGATTCTAATTTAGCATTTTGGAAAGTCAAGTGCAACTTGCTTATTTTAACTTGTTAAGTTACAATGGTATCTCATTTCATTCTCTACTTTCATGGGTCAAATCAATTTATTCTCTTTTCCTGACCCTTCTCTCCCTTCTTCTCCCATTAAATATACACTTATATTTTGTTTCTAGGGGAAGGAATTATGTCCTGTACTTATGCAAAATAGAATTTATAGTTTCTATATTTTAAAATAAGGAAGTCCAGTTACAGACAACAAGGTCTATTCACTACAGGAGAAAACTATTTAAAATCTAAGATACATAATCCCTCTAAAAAATCATTGGGGTAAAGACCACATCCAAAAAGTCTGAAGTAATAGTTTCTTTTCCCCTGTATACACCTATAAACATTGCTCTGGATTTCAATAGAAATACTTTAGGTAGCATATCGTGTACCAAGCCCTATGAGACTCTTTGAGATCCACAGAGGACATAGGTCCAGTCTAACAGAAACGAGCAAACAGGCAGGACAAAAAGTGGGATTGGAAACTGCTTCCCAGATGATTTATATACATGTTTTTTATCCTAGTGAAAGATGGAGAAATGAATGCCTTTCAGAAAGATACTCTCACAATGGCCATGCTTAGAGGGACTCTTTCAGCGTGACTGAGGGTATGCTCCTCAGGGTGATGGGGTTTCTCCACCACGGAAATGGACATTTCCTGCTTGCTCCCAGGAAATATAGTAATTAGAGACATCAGAAGTAGTCATTGTGACTGCCCTGTTGTTTTAGCATTGACTGGAACATCCTGGGAGAAAATGGCAAGCAGGGTCTGAAGTATTGGTTATTCATCATATAAAATTCATAAGCAGCTCCATAAGACAGGATATCTAAATGGAGAAAATAAGAATTTTAAATACTCCATGCCAAATAGAAAAGAAATTAACTGAAAAGGTAGTTTAAAGAAGAGGAAAAGATTAAACAGTACATTCATATTATCAGTTATGGTTAAGGTAGAATAGTGAGACATCACCAAAATATAATTTCAACCTAGTTGTAACACCTCTTGTTTTAAGACTTCATTATCTGAAAATCCCACATTCAAAAGGCATCTCAAAGAACTAAGAATTGATGGGTCTCATTTTCACATGACTTGGAAGACATCTAAAGGAAAGGAAGAGCTTTATCAGTCAGGGGCATCCTATCTCTCATCTTTTCTATTGTGGTAGTCTTGGATATAACTACAAGAACCCTTTAGAAAAAAAGAAGGTTTTCTGCCCTCCTCACCTCTTCTTTCTTCAAACAGTTGTGTAGATCTTAAAATATGAATAAAAACCCATGGGACCAATTTTTCAAAACGAAGAGGCTGACTTCCACCTCTTGACTTTGCTAAGTCAGAGTTCAACGAGATCCTTCTGAAGGCAAGTGAATCCTGCGCTCACCTGTGGATCATGTGTACTGCCATGACCAGAGGCCTGTGCTCAGGGACCATCTTCCAAGAGGTGCTTTGTTCTGCCTCTTTCACAACTACAGAAAGTCGAACGCCTACCTCATTTAATGTGTCACAATACTTAACTTCAACTCAGGAGCCACATCTTGCAACGGCTGATCTGTGTAATAGCCTTTCCCTTAATGAGATTTTGATTTGTGTATAAATAAATCTCATTAATGCCAATGATTTTACACCAGTACTTGAGAGTAGGATGTATCTTCTGGATAAATTCTTCTGCACCATCTCTTATTGTGAGATTAAGCCCATATTCATCCTGTTGAAGTTAGTACTGGGGTTCCTCAAACCTTAGGCCTTTTGTGTACTTAAAATTGGCCACCTGAGCCAGAACTCCATCAGACTGCCATTGCACAAAGCACTTCAGCCAAATTCCATTATCGCTATTCCATTAAATTGTGGATTTAACCAGATACTCATTTAGTGATACTGCAAATTGTCTTTAAGTTTAAGAAGTTGAAAAATTTAAATACAAGTCTAGGTTAGTCTTAGGTTCCCACCTGCTCAAAAAGCAAGATACTGTTTTCCTTACTCCTGCAATAAGGTTAAGAAGTTCGAACTCAATTTTCTAAATGAAAACAGGAAACAGATCTATCAAATTTTACACCACTTCTGAAGAGTCTGTAAATTAATTAAACTTTTGGCTTGAATGAAAGGGCAATTATTAAATTGCTTTAATGCAAAGATTCTTTCCAGTATTTATTTATTATCTCCTGCAGGTACATAGGTATGTGCATATTATGGCAACACTTAAGGTGTTATTGAAATCAGAATTACTTCCTCAAGGTCCTCACCCTTTGCCACAGACAAGTCAGCAGTTTTTTATCTGGGAAGCATGACTTACCTCAGTTATCTAAATGAGTATTAATTACTCATAATTAGACCATTCTCATTCATCAGAATTCCCATATAATTTGAGGATAGTCAGAAACACTGCTTTCTAAGTAACATATGCACAAATATTCATGTCCAAGTCATCCAAGTCTCTCTTCTTTTGAAGCATGTGTCATCTTTTTCCCCATCCTGTTTTATATCACCTAAATGTGATATTATTATACAAATTATACAATACAAACTATTATGCATTACAGATGTATAATTATATATTTTATATATTATAGAAATAATTGCAAAAATGCTAAATGATGCATTCTTCATGATTAAAACTTTCCTAATCCTTCTCCATCTCACATTCTGATTTAATTTCCAGTAGATTTATAATTACTTTCTTTTATTAATCAGAACTTTGTCTGAAAAGCAAACTCTAAAAAATAGGGACAAGTCAGAAAAATGCTGCTAACGTGGAACAGTTAGTTGATGAGCAGACCACTGTTACTTCTCTCTCCCCTTTTGACTATTAGTATTTTGGATATGCATAGAGAAACTTCCTCTTTTCCATTACAGACTCCTCCCTCTGCTCTGCACAAAGAACTGGCCAACCAATACACTTATTAATGCCACAACCAAGCACCATTTCCTAGGTGAAATATTCCACATTGGACAATGAAATTTTAGAGAAACTCTCTAAAGCTGAAAATGTTAAGCTTGACAATTCCATATCGTGCCTCTCTCAAATGCAGTAAACTTCAAGTCTAATGTTTATAGAAGATCTGAAAGACCTGAAGACAACTTCTGCTCTATCAGAAGTCACTGTTCCTGAAAAAGGTTTATTTATCCTTTAATACATTACTCCTTACTATAATTTCTGTTAAGGGAAGAGAAGGTTAACAACACGTGACTGATCAAGAATACAAAGGAGTGACCAGGGGATATTGATCAGGAATTCAGACACTTACAATATATTACCTATGAAACTTTCATCTTGGTTGATGAAAGAATTGAAACCTACAGCTTTCTGGAATCCTTAATACAAGTTTTCACTAAATCTGAAAATACAGCAGCAAATCTGTAATATTTCTCTAATTTCTTATTTATACCCAAGATTCTCTAAGACAAAGAAGATGCATACTCCCCCACTACAGTGTATTCTGGTGAAATTTCATTGAAGTCAGCAGAGGTCTTGGTATGGCCAGCATAAAATAGCTGCATCTCCATTACGGAGGTAGATTTGGGCTGTGAGAAAGCATTGTTTGCAAATCCCTTTAACATGATTTCTGGCAGTACTAAGAAATTTAGGTTGAGAGCTCTCATAGGCCACTTTTCTCGGTGGAAAAAGAATTTGAAAGACTCCAGAATCTGATTTTGCAGCTCTCATCATATCAGTATTTCAACAGGTTTCTCAAAGATTGCAAAAAATAAGTCATTATGAGAGACAACTATTGGATAGAAAAAAATATGCAAGTAAACCTATGCAGAAATTAATTTTGTGTGAATTAGCGTGGCCAAGTTTTGCTGGCATTTGCACTCTTGAATGAATGTAATATAATACTTGCCCATTCTCAGGGGAAATGGAAATGATGACATCTGCATTGTCGGCAGATGTAATACAACAAAGCTCATAAATTGATTATGTGTCACTGGAGTCATTAGAGACCACACTTCAGCTGAGGCAGAGCCGGCATCTGTCCTAGTTCCTCATTTCTTAACTTTTTCTTGTAAAACTGTACTGTCCTTTTTTCTTGGGTTTTTCCTTTTCCCAAAAAGATGATTCTTCCCATTCCAGTGCAAGTCACCAGGTCAGATATTGTTCACATTGTTCTTTTTGTTATCCAGCAACTACTATAAAAGAAAGAGTTTTTCTTTTATTCACAACCTACTTTTTACCTGATGGAATTCAATTTCACTTAACATAGCACTAGGAAGAACCTCATTCCTGTATTAAAAGTAGAGTTTGCCACAGTGGAACAATTTTACCACAGGCCTGTAAGTTTGTGCAGCTTCACTGATGCAGGGAGTATGATCTATTATAATATGAGAGGGCTTGGCAGAACACATCACATTAGAAGGAAAATATATAATGGTAAGGATTTGCCCTCATATAGAGTCTGCCATCTGAGAGCCTCAAGGTTAACCAACAATTTATGGTCTGTTAGTTCCAGGGACTGGTTTGAGATTCAGGATCAGTTTTGAAATGCACCACAAATTTTTCCTAGCAAAAAATGCAGAGGAGGAGTGGAGGGAGAGTATGCAAACAAGAGAATTTACTACCCTTTTATCACCAGGTAAGAGAAGTCTCCTGATCAATACAGATAATTCAATACAATCTCATTGTAAAAAAAATGAACACAAGAATATTAATCAGCCCAAGGTCCTTGCTCTGCTCCTGAAGCCTGTGGCATAAGCCCAATTTACATTCAGCCTGATTTAGCTCTTCCTTCAAATACATGGTATCAGCAACTGTATTGTTTTTTGGAATCATTGTCTCCTGAGGTTTCCCTGTATTATTGCTCACTGGTACCTACTATAACCCAGGTTAGGGACAGTGCTAGAAGCAAGTGAATAAGATAATCACATCCCAGTGCTTGAGTCCTGGCCCTCATCCTGTTTCAGGAGCTGGTATGGATACACTCTGTGTAATCCAGATTTAACAGAGAGATTTAACCACCTCAGTCACACCCAGATCCTTCCAAACTCCCTATACCAGCACTGCCTTGCCAGGAGATTTGCCCAGGGTGTAGACTTCCACTGATTTGGTCTCATTTACATCTGTATACCAAGGCCAGTGTTTCACTTTCTTAGCTCTGCTAGGTTGTCCTCTGGCTTAATTGGAGAATATTCACCTTTTGATGAGTTTCAGCATAGGTGGTGTCAGACCCATACTAAGATTTTACTCCTACTTGATCTGGGGCAAAACCTGGAGTGTGGTGTCCATTGTATGGCTGTTGACCTCAGACAGTGACAGCTGAATGACTGGACAAAGGGTGCCCAAATGGCACAGCAGAGTCTGATCTGTATCTGCTGAGCCCAGAACTCCTGCCTACACAATCATTTGTATTCTCAAGAGATGCACCTCAGCTCCCAAGGAACAGCTGGGGAAGAGGTGGGTGACAGCCAGGAGTTTTTGCTCTGACCACAAACCTTTTCCAGCATCAGACATCCAAAATGCAGAACGGTATTTAAAAAAACCTGACCCTAACAGTCACAAGAACCTCACAATCAGGAGAAACGAGATGGAACAGTATAAATAAAGATTTGTAAAACTAACATCTTTTTTGACTGCTAAATGAAATGAACATGTTCAGATGTCTTTCTCTGGAAAGTTGATGCTTTTACATATCTTAAGCTGCCAGAGTGAAAGTGAGATATTTTTTTGTCTAATTCTGAGGAACGGATTAAGTGGGATGAGTTAAATATTTTGTTGGCTTGGCTTCTTCACTACTGTTTTAATTAAGGACTGGAATAATTTCCTTGTTTTGTGGGTTAGGATAACTCATCATTTGATCACTCCTGATGGATTGTTTTGTTGTGGAATTAACTAATGAGAGTGCTTTGGGGCATGCAGGTATTTTTTTTTTTCTTTTCTGTTTTTGAAAATATTACATTTTAATCAAAGTACTTGAAATTAAACTTTCATATGAGAGAGTAAAAAGCCATGTGTTCAGATTTCAAAAGGAACTTTTATGTTGGTGGATTTATACTTTAATGTTTTGTTTCTAAATGTGATTAGAGATGTTCATTCTCACCCAACAACCTGAAATCAAGACTGTTTGTCACATTGAGTGTTGGAGTATAGATTCTCTCTCACCACCTCCCTGCTGAGAATCTCTGCTGTGATCAGAATTACACACACAACTTCAGCTTTAGCCCTATGTCTTCACCTCTCTCTTCCTGTTATATTTGTCCCACGTGCTTTGTATTACCTAAAACCCTAAAATATCTGTTGCAATAAAGGGGGAGGGGAGGAGAGAAAGAAAGACTGATAACCTTTTTGTATACTATGAGAACATCTAGTCATGCACAGCAACATTAAATGTAAGCCATCAATCAGGAATCATTGAGGTGTTGTTCTTGGAGGGGGACAGAGGGCTTGATCATTTCTCAAGGTGTATTTTACTTAAAATCAAAAGTTTAATAGCTAGATAAATACATACTTCTGACATCAAATCGTTCTAGCATTATATTCAAGATAGTTTTACAATATGGCTTGTTTGTATTCTTGCATAATTTCATAACTGGACTATTAAGTGTAGGACTTAATACTGACAGATCATAAAGCCAAGGGGTTTTTTTCTTCTTCCTTTTTTTCACAGGTAATATTATCTATTAGTTAGTAAAATTCATTCAATTTGTTACTGCAGTTGCCTAGAAAATTGTCTGCACTTTCTCCAGTTTTTCTTCCTTAACCTCCTCAAGCTCCTGAACACAAGACATGAAATGATCAATATTTTAAGACCACCATAATGGTGTGGAATGTAACATTTTCTTCTTTAAGTACTATTGGACAGATTTCTTGACAGGTAGAAATATCATTATTCAGATCATTGCATGAAAACCATAAATGCTAATCAGTGTATTAGGAACACCATTTTATAATATAGCAGCATAAATAAATTTTATTTATTAAAATATTTCAAAACATTCAATTCAACCCTTTCTTTCCTTGAATATTTTGAGTTTTAGATTACAACCACAAGGGATTTCTTTTGTTTGCTTTTAAAATGCATTCTTTTCAAAGACAAACACTCTGTTTAATTTTTTATTATATGCTGACTTCTAAAGATAAGGCACATCTGTTCTGCAACTGAGCATTCAGTGTCACCAAGGAGATTTTGTGGTGAAACCTCGAGGTGTGTTTACCTGCAGCTGACACAGAAGTCCTTGAAGCTGCATGCAATTGCCAGGTTCAGAAATCAAATAATTAGCACTTTGTTACACATTAAGGCAATTTACTTCCAAGTGTGATATTTGGGGTGTCATCATTGTCACTCGACATTGTTCAAGAGGTGTCTCTGAAGTCAGTAAGAACACTACAACATGCTCCAGCTGTGCTGATGTTTGAGGGCAACAGGAATTATATGTCTTACTGACAATATGGGATTTTGTGTTGAAGCTGACTTTTAGTAAATTCTAAGGTTGTCATAGCAAATATTCCTATTTATAAAATAGCACAGCTGTGATTGAAATATTTTAATCACTTTTTTTTTTTTACTGGAATAAATTGGAAGTTGATTAAAATCTTGAAACAAACATTAAATGCTCATTTCTATTAATGGTAAAAAAAATGAAAGAGAAAAGAATAAGAGGATGGTTTGAGGCTACAAAAAGTAAAGAGAAAGCAAATAACTATTTTCTATTTTTCAAAAGTAGAAGAAAATTACATTTTTGATAGGGAAGAAAAATTGATTTTGCTTATCATTGGTTTTTAATCGTAACAGTAAACAAAATTATGAATTTTCCCCCTGTTTTTCACTTTGTTTTGTTTTCAATATCTTGTTCCCCATCTTCACCAGCTGCAGGTAAACAGCCTCTTGACTGCACCTACTGACCTATTTGCGATCCATGAGGAGAAGAGAATAAAAAGCAATAAGACAAAACAAGACAAGCACTTGCTTCTGCTTCCTGAGCAGCCCTTGTTTGGAGGTTTGAGGGGTAGTCATAGCAGGAGCTGGCTCTGGAAACACAGGAGTCCCCCTGTCTTGAGGCAGCTGGCATGACCAGCCAGGCTGGTGGGGGAAAAATATATATATCATGTTTCAAGGAAAACTTGGTTGTTCATTATACTAAACAGTCTCAAATCATTGAGTAGAAGGTGGGGTAGAGTTAAGTAGATCTGAAAGAAGCTGAGAGAGTGGGGAAGGGCATTTTCTGGGGCCCCATGTGAGAACACTATCAGTGACAGCAGAGTTGGTGAATGTGTTCATAGGGATCTCCATCCAGCTTAGCAGCACTTCTCCAGCCCCTAATATCTTCTGGAAGTTGAATTTTCAAATTTAAACGTGGCATAGCTGACTTTTTAGGCATTTTCCCAAAGCTGTCTTTCTGCCCACATCAACTGATCTTACTATAATTCATTTGTGTTTATCACTCTCGGGATTGAGGTTTCTCACAATTATGCTTTCTTAGGTAAAATTTATTTCACAGCCTGCTACCCTTCTGACTCTAATTTTATAGACTTTTATATAACTAAGCAAAAGATGAATAATGATAACCAGCCCATTTGAGTCCTTTTTATGAGTAGCCTGTTCTGATTTCCTGTATTGAGGCATTGATACAAGGAAATTATTCCATTCTTGATTAGTTTTTTCCTCTTCTGCATTTGAAACACCTTTGCTTCAGATTCAGGCTCCTTGATGCTGATACTTTAAATGTTTATTGTTTGAGGGTTTTTTGCCAGGTCTTACTCCCTACCTTTTTCATATCGGTATCTTGCAAAATGTTTATTTCAAAGAGCAAAGGTTTTAAAAGGGTTTGTCACAGAAAATGGGTCAGGATGGAATTTCAAGAGGTCACTTGCGCTGTCTCCAGTCTTTGGCATAGAGAGAGGATTAATTAATCATAAAAGTTCATGATAAACATTAGTCTAAGTTGTTCTTGGAAACGTGGAGTTACAGGTTTCAGAAATTCCCATGATGTCCTACTCTACTGCTTTTTCTGCAGATGAAAATTCTCCCTGCTGTGGAACACAGACTGGTTTTGGTGCTGTTTAAACTCCAATCCTTCTCACTTTCTTCACAGGGAACATAAAGAATAAATTCACTGTCACACCACAATTGTAGAGTTTTGTTATCGCTCTTCTAAATTGCAGTGCCATCATCTGTGAGTTAAATCATACTCGTTTTCTTTTGTTTTTCTCTTCTAGAGTCATGATTTGCATCACAGTGAGAGAAAAATTATACAAATCATATTACCAGCAAGAAATCAAAAGGAGAAAAAGATGAATGAAAAGAGAATCAAATTAATAATATTTCTGAACTTAATAGTGCAATGTCTTCTGTGTTTTATTATTGCTTTATTTATATTTGTATTCTTCAGTTAATCTTATATTTATTTGTCTCATATCTGAATTCTGGATTATTAAAATATGAATTGGATCAGGGGACATGCTGTCTCATTAAAACAATACCTGGTTACTACATGCTGATATATGTCGAGGCTAAAATCCAAATATTCAAGCATTATCCATCAATGTGTGTTTTAAAAGCATAGCCTAAAACTCCTAAATGTATTACAGGACTTAAAGCGTGGCTTTTTTGCTAAATGGGAACAGCAAATAATGAAGTAAATGATTTAGCAAACAGAGGATCTCTCAGGCTGTGTATTAATGGATCACTGGAGGGACTCGTGAACTTCCCTTTGAAAAGAGTCTTTTAAAAATGGTACATACAGAAGGAATGAGAACTTTTGAAAGACAACTGAAGCTGATTAATAGCTAAAATATTTTTTTAAGTTGTTTGAAGTACAGATAAGGGAGATAACCTATATTGTTACTGCAGTAAAATTTGTGTGTTAGATTGTAATTAGAAAACAATGCACCGTATTTTTACCATCATGGTAAAATTAGTGCTTCGTTCATTTCCCTAATGTAATAAATAAGAAAGGCTCAGTAGTGATATGGTGAAAACATTTTATTCCTCACCCAGTGCCATAACACATGGCCGTGGGGAACCTGCAGGAATAAAGCTGGATTATGTCAGAAAGACTTACTTTTCAAAAACTTCTATGCACTCCATATAGACTTCCATTCACTTCAAATTGCTGAGTTCAGAACTGCAGGGAGTATTAAAAGAAGTATATTTGTTTTTATAAGAGCTCATCTACTTGTTTCTGTTGATCGCAAGCCACATCAGCATTTGGGTTATAACTAAAGATTGGCCAAGGCCATCCAGAGCTCAAATATTGAACCTCAGGAGATCTAACAAAATGTGTTATGATGGAAGCTGAGCGAGGAATCTGGTTTTGATCCATAAAAAATTCAACCCTTTATTTATCCTCACTCCAGATTATATAAAGATTCATTTGACTTGATACATTATTTTAAATCTTCTTTATTTTTGGGAAGATGATGTTATCTTCCAGAGTTTTGGGGTGGGGTGTTGTGTTTGATATAATAACAGAGTACCTTCTATACATGGAGAAATTACAATGGAAATTAGAGTCTTCAGAGAAGAAGGAGTAATCTGATTAAAAAATTATCTGCATTTCAGTTAGTTTCGGTTAGTCACAGACCTTTTCTTTCTTGCTTCAATATCCTATCAATACAAGGGGATTTTTTTAATCTCAGAAATGTTTGGTCAGGGGTTCACAATACATAGACATGTAGAAACATACAGACCAAAACAGAAGGGAAGGATCCAGAATATGATCTTTTACTAAACACAGTCTGAGTCAAATATCACATGCTGTTCAGAGGGCTGTGCAAAAGTTTGTGCTGAGGTATCAAGAGAGAATTGAAAACACAGTATGTAGCAGCAAGACTGAAGAACTTATTCTGTGACAGATCATGGTCTTCCTGCTCTGGATGACAGTATAGCTTCATTCAATTAAAAAAAAAAAAAACCAAACCAACAAATCATAATGAAAAACAATCTCCTTTGTCAACTCATTATTGTTTTTAATTGAGGTGCTACTGAATTATTAACAGTGCTTTTTTTCAGAAAGGAAGAAATGGGAAACTAAAGGATAGGTCAGGTGTGCAGCTTTATGCTTTTCAAAACACTTAAAACTTCAAAAACAAAATTCCAAAAATTGTGAAACTGTTTAAAAGGAATGATATACCATTGCCTTTCCCAAGGAAAATGATATTGTTTATTAGGAAGCAGTTAGAAATTAAGTTTTATAATGTCCAGAGTTCTAAACCCTCACACACACCAGGAAGTGCATTCCAGGATGATTATGGAAAATCACTATGCTGCTCCTTGGTTTGCAAAAGCCATTGCACAATGACCTATAATCACACAGATCTGTATACACAGGCTGTTGTGTGATACTGCTTAATTTAATTATCCAGTAAGTAGGTCACCCAATTGAGTGAATATCTCTCTTTTTGGGATCAGCTACATGAACTGGAATCAGAGGGACAAGATAAGAACTAAAGAAAAAAAATTATGGCATTAAGGTTGGACCCTTTGAGTGGTTTTAACACAAAAAGAACAAAAAGGTAAAGTGCTAGGAAAAAATCTCTATTCCCATTCTACACTTCCCACTCTTTAAAATAAAGGTGTTCTGGTGGCAGAGGAGGAAGGTACAAGGTAGTTCTTGTGGTTCCAGGGGAATGCCTTCAAGGTACTTGTCCATGCTTGGCAAATCCAGTGTGAACATCTGCACCAAGACATTCCACTGGTGGTGAGACAGGACACTGATCCTGGTGTCTGTCTTAAAGCTGCCTTTGGTTTTGTCAAGGTAGATAATGGGCCAAGGAAGGCAGGACAACTCCGTGATGTCCCAGTGGTGTTCACCAACCTGTCTTATCCAGGCCATGAATAGGAGGATCTCATCCCTGTATCTCACCACAGGCAGGTCTTGTTTAGTACTCAGAGGGACACACAATCAAAAAATCAGGATTTGCAAAACCAGAACATTTTGTTCTGTGGTAAATGCCATGTGTTCCTTAAACTAAGAATTCTTAGGGCCAGGAAAGTGATGCACTGCATGCTTGTTTAGTAAACAAAACCAGCATAGGTACAGCCTGAATCTACTTTAATTCAATGTAGAGAGTCTCATTAATTCGAAACAAAATGGGTGTAGAATGTCATTAATAGTATTCATATTATTTCTGTTTAGAAGGGAACATAGGGAATCACAAATAATACAAATAAATGCTCTTTTCAACAACCTTTTTACTGTTATAACTTCCTGCCTCAATTAAGAAATTAATTATAGACTTAATATTGAAAGTTTTCTTTTGTAATGTAATTAAAAGCTAGATGATTACTGTCTGAGAAAGTTTAGATATAATGTCATTAATTCAAAACTCAAAACTGAAATGCAATCTATTACCATTTTATTAACCTATCAGGCATCTAGATGTGTTAAAGTGTTTCACTGGCATTTCAAAAACCATTTGGGTATCAATAAGAAAGTAGCTAAATTGTGCTAATTGACACTTTGAAAGTGGGTTGATTAGTAACTTGTAGCTGCTTTGAAATATCTCAGTTAAAGGCTAATCATCTCTTTTAAGTACAATGCACTTAAAATATTTTAATGGACATATTTAAAACTTAGTTGTTTATGCTATTTTTTATCATAATTGGCAGAGGAATTAGATATGGATCTTCAGATAACTTTAATAGGTGTTCATTTTATCAGCTGACATTTTAAAAATGTTGGAATCACTGTTCTTTCAAGTTTTATAACATAAATCGAGAAATAGTGCTTTGGAAAAGAAGGAATTAATATGATTGTGTATTATTTTGTGTAGCAGTGGAGTTGCTATACTGGAACAGACCTATGAACTGTCATCTTCCCTTGATGTCCGCAAGGACCAGATGTTGCAGAAGAATGCATAAATCCTCCCATCCCCAGTCAACAGATGTGTAATCTGTCCCCATGGAGGTCTCATTATAATCCCAAAGGATTTGGATTAAACTATTAAATTCAGAGTTCATTTTATTTTCTCTTAAAAATCTCGAGCAGTTTTAACTAGTACGTGTCTGAATATTTCTACATATAAAAACAGTCTCTGCTGGATCCTCTCTAGTTCTCTTTGTTTCTTTAGTGAAGCAGTGCTAACTGATGGCAGAATGCATTATAAAATGGTAAAAATCAAGTGCTTGCAAAAAGTGCAATAAAATGAATATCTGAAATTAAAAACGCAGGTCTCAACTCCAGATTTTCTGTACACTTTGTATGAGGAATAGGGACATTAGGAAGAAAGGAATTAAATAAAATTTTACAGAAGTTCAGATCTGCAAATTTACTTGGAAGAAAACTACCATCCCCTAGTATTCCTGAAAAAACCCCAAATATACTAAAATGATAAGCACAAGTGACCAATATAACACAGGGAGAGAGCAGTTTACCTCAATAAAAGAACAAAAAAATCTGGGGAAAAAAACCCCCATGACATGACCAAAGACTTGGAAAATATCTTGGTTATAAAAGGTGGGAAACACTGGACACAGTTGTGAATATAAACTCATTCACTATCTGTTTCCTGAGCCTAGAATCCATTTTATGGATTTAAACACATATTTTAAAATAATTGAGAGGGGATTAAAGACATTAAAGCTCCTATGTTCTTCCTTCCTGGCAAAAGTTCCTAATTGCTGCTTTTCCACTGGTAGTGGATAAAGGATATAAGAAAATTTTAACCTAATGTTTTGACATCTGCTGTAGGAAAAAAGGATTTCAGGTTTCATTTCCTGACCTATCTGGAAACTTCATACAGGACGAAAAGAAGGAATGAGCCCTTCAGAGCAGGCAACACGACATTCATCTCCACCCTGAGCTTCCTGACCACCTGGGTGTGGAGGAAGGTCATGCAAGTGTAAATATCCCTGCTACCCATGTCCTCTGAATGGTTGAGGCAGCTTAGGAAAAGATTATAAAAACCAAGGAAAGATAGCAGAAGAGAAAAGAGTATTGTGTGATGCTCTGCTGACCCTGTGAGTCCTTCTTCCCTTCCTGTGCAGTGACCCAGGGCTAGCAAAAGGTACAGCTCAGCTGGAATAACCAAAGACACTTTTTAGTTGAGATATACATGAATATTCATGCCATATAGATATAATCTTCAAAGCCATCTTCATTCTATCCATCCCTCCTGGTTCAAGGCACAGTGAGTGCTATATTTAGTCTCCAGATTCCCAGATATAGCATTTAGAGCAGCAGCAAAGAGGGAGAAGAGTAATGGGCTGTATTGAAATTGTACGGGGATGTATTACATAGTAATTCACGAACCTGCTGTAGCTAATACTGTTATCACAAATCTACTGCTATTTATGGTGGTGGCGTATGCACAGAAATGCTCAATTCAGTTTTACATATGTAAATTAAACATATAAAACTGCACATCTTTCCTTATTAGGCTGTGAAATGTTATGACTCAAATGCGACAAATAACTTATTTATGGGTACACGTGGCCATCCATTTTATACTATTCCCTAAAGACCACAAATACCTTTATATCTAAATGAATTCCCTGAATGTCTGGCAGAATAAGCCAAATAGATTTTAAGTATTTTAAACTGTTTCTGAATAAGATAGTAGGTAGTCCACTCTAGATCCTATTATATTCCCCAGTGAATAAAAGGCTTTTCCTTTTTGTTTTTCTGTGGATTCATTTTGATTACTCTTTGATACTTGAAGAAAGAATTCATTAATTTTAACAGAGATAGAGAATCATTTGAGTTAAAAGCCATCTCGGTGCCTTTCACGTTCCATCTTCCTGCAATAACACAGAGCTGAGACTGCCAGGTGTAAAGTTTTGGTGTATTCTTTCAGTTAGTAACATGGGATTTGAGAACTCAGAGCAGAGTCCTCTGATTTAATATAGATTTTACTTGTGAACCCAAAGAGGTCCATTAATTTCTTTGTATCTCAGATTAACATCTGGAAATAGTAGTTTGTGTGTATCTCACAGTACATTTGGATGTATAAAACATGTTTAAAAAAGACAAGGAAAAAAGGTACCTACATGTAATCCCTGGAGATGTCCCTGGGACCTGAACAATGACAAGTTTAGGGGAAGAAAAAAATATGGAGGTCTGATGTCAAAAATCTGTCCCTCAATTCGTGTTGCTCAGAAGAGCTGGCAGAAGAGTCACTGTAACCCCTCAAAACTTTATGAAAACAACCCCGAACTGCTTTTTGTAAGGCCAGCTTTTCCCATGTGCTCTTGTCTCTGAAAGATTAGACAAGGGAGGAATAATTAACTGAAAGTTACTAAATAAATGGAAATATCGTATATTCTTGTTTAGTCATCTCATCTAGTTATAGGTATTTGCCTATGACCCCTGTCCCTAAGGGACTATTAAATTGAACAATCTTTCATTCAGATGGGTGTGGTCATTCTCTTAATCTTCTGACATGGAAGAAAAGGCCATTTTCCCTCCAAGGAAGAAATTTGAAATGTCTAATTCAGAAAAGTTTTCTCTTCTATGAAATATTTATTTGAGACATTAGATTGTGCTTCGGTGCTCCTTGCAATACGATGGGCAGCATATATTGAAATATAGTAAAAAAAAGCTAATTTTCTTTAACAAGATAGATAAACCAACTTGATAGGATTTATGAGAGCATTGGTAAATATTGTGACAATATTAAAACAGTATATTTTAGCTTTTCACCCCTACCAAAGATACCTCATGAACTGACCACCTTGAAACACTCAGATTTTGTTGAAACTTATGACATGACAGTGAAATGTGCTGTGAACTCCAGTCAAGACAGCGCAGGCCCTCAGTGAACATGTGACTACTGGCTGTACCATAGGCATGATGTCAACATTTTGTGTGGAAATCTAATTAACTATTGTGATAGAGGCTGCCAAATCTAGTAGACCCAAAGGTCCGAATCTGCTGCAGCTCAGTGTACCCACATCCAGCTATAGGAGAGCCAAGCATAAATTCCCGATAGCCACACACACATGTGCCCACAGGATAAATATCCACTGCTGACACTTTTATCTACTCTCAACTTTATGCGTTTTATGTTTGGACACACACTTCAAAAGTAAAAAGCCAAAAGCAAAACAAAATCAAGAAAAGAAATATTTGTTCGGGGAAAAATGTAGTGGCTAATAGACCCCTTGAATTTCTTTTTCAAATAGTTAATGGCTTTCTCATGAGCTGTATATCATCTGATTTTTATATAATCACTGAGCTTATCTCACATTGATTGAAATTCAGCAAAATTGTCTTGTACTTTATGAATTCATTGACCCTATTCTACCCATCTCCAATCTTTTGAAATGCCAGGCCTGCTTGTTTTGGCCATCTCTTTCCATTATCTAATTAACAATCCTTTTTCATTTGGTAAATTAATTTCAATCCATTTATTTCTGATGGTTCTTGCATTTTGTGGAACAGAGGGGCAGACCTTCAGCTTGTGTAAATGGGCATAAGCAGAGCTGAGGAATACTCTGGTGTCGATGGATTTAAACTTTCTAGTCAAGACAGAACCAAGGAGAGACAGCCATTTTTCCATGAAGAATAAAAAGATCCACTAATAAATCAGAATATATTCCTCTTTTGCTTCCCTTTTTTGTTCTTGTGCTCTGTTTTCTGGAAATTTTCAGTCTACCACATCAGTGAATCACGAATGTTACTAGTACATATACAGTCTATATTCAGGTCAGCTTTCATACCAAATTCTCCTCTTTGTTGCACTGATTTACATGATAAATATTTATACAGATAGTGATTTACACTGTGCAACTAAGCAAATTGATCACAATATTTTAATAACACATTGGGGAAAAAGTAAAAATCAGTAAATACCAGACAAATAGAATGACAAAACTGTGCCTGATACCTGTTTGAAAACTACTGTTGTTTACATTAGGGAGGTAGATCAGTCATCATGAGTTAATAGGGTGAAAACCAAGTTAATTAAAACTACAGAATTAAACAATTTTCCCCAAGATGAAAGACCAAAACAAAAATATTTGTACTTTATTATGTGTGAAAGAAGGAACACAGCCTTTTCAGGAATCATGAGATCTCAATATAAAGAGGGAAGTTCCTGGAGCAGGTGCATTTGAAATATGCATTGTCTGTAATGATTTATTTGTAGCTTATCTCTCTCACATCTGCTTCTTGTCTCTGAGCTCTTTTTTTCTGGTGTGCTTGCAGCTTTTTTTTTGTTCTTTGGATATTCCATGACATATCTGACCTTTAGAACAGTTCATTTATTTTGAAGGTTGCACTGTATTTGTCATAATAAGGATGAAACACTTAACATTTAAAATATACTTTTAGTGTTGATGCCTGGCATTAAAAAAAAAAAAAAAAAATTAAAAAAGTGCTCTGGCTGTGTTTGACACAACTATTTTTTATTTCTAAATATGTCAAATCTAGATGATGTATAAAGAATCCGCTATGTAGTTCTACTCCTCTCAGCAGGGTCTCCAAGAGACATATTGAAATTTATTTAAACCTTCTCACCAAAGTGCCTCTAGTCTTATCTGTTAATTCAGTTCTTTGTTGTACTTCATATGGGACTCATCTCTTTCTGGATCCTGGTAAACTCTGACTTTTACTTCTAAAGCTGTTTTTTTGGATCTGAAGAGTACTGAGAAACATGGGATAAAAATATGGTCTACTGCAAAGACCTACAGCCTAAGTATAAAAATGTTAATTCAGCCTGAACTCATTTTTACAGAGGAATACAAGATGGCAATGAAATGTGAGTTGGCAGTGGGAATTGATAGTCTCTGCACATTCTGCAGAAATCTGAAATAATTATTTTCCTGGAGTCCAGTAACGAGGGAATCAGTTTGTTGCAGAAGGGAGCCATCACCCTTGACATCATGACATCTCCAAAAATTTCAACACCAATCTCAGCAGCTTTACAGCTCAACACATCACTGAAATATTAATTGGCTTTTGAGGCGTTTTCTGAGGTTTTCTTTTCCAGACTGAGCCTTAAGACTCATTACACTCCTAAGGATGTTAGTGAAAAACAGAGGTCTGCCACATCAAGGACCCTCAGCTGGGATCCATCGTGGAGTCCAGTCATTCTGGAACAACATAATGGAATAATCCTCTCCTATTTCTTAGTTACTAATTGGGCTCGGAATGAGAAGTTGTAGTTATTCATGGTTGCATGGAATTTCCTGATTACAATAAACAAGGGGACTCTGACTCAGCAGTTTTAGGTAGTTTATTCAAAGCTATTTCTGACACTATTGACTGGCTTCACTGCTCAATCAAGAGCAGACGTTGGTTAGAATCAGTTTTAGGGGTTAGAATTGGTTTAAGGGGTTCTCCAGACCCTATGCCTAATGGCTGAGAAAGTAATACCAATGATTGCAAAACCAGGTGGGGGTTTTTTTGTGGGGAACTGCGATGGGTCTGCAGATCCCTTGGCAGAGCAAGAATAATTTGACCTTGGAAAGATTGTGTGCCTGTGAAGATACATCCCTGAGCTAGAGAACTGTAAACAACTTGCAGGTGCTGAGAGAACTCAGAAAACTACTAAGATATGGGATAACAAGATGGGTGAATTTGTACAGAGACAAAAGGTTATAACTGTGGCCAATGAATGATTGTTTATATGCAATAAGCACCAATAATGTTAATGCACGTACACTTAGAAAATATATAAAAGATAGCTGTGCTAAAAATAAACTAATTCTATGCCTGACTTTCTTGTGTATTTTGTCATTTGTCCATCTCAACAATGACATTTTTTCACTGCATATCTTGTCACAACTTCTTTTGGCTTGAAAATGTTCACAGTGATGCTTGCAAAGCTCTTGTCAGTAGCCACTTGGACTGCTTCCAAGGACTGTAAAGATGAGAATACTATAGACTGAGAAACTTTCCCTATTTAGTGCATTTCTGGACTAAAGCTATGCTTTTCATGTTTATCAGATCACTCCAGGGGAATATGTTGTCCCATTTTAAACAAATTCAGCTTTCTTATATCAGTACCGAAGACATCAGCTTTAATCCACAGAAACATAATTTACATCAGTTTGCATACTCTGATGACAACATAATTTTCCAGTTAGTACTGGAAGGTATCTGAAAATAACAAAAAATTGTGGTAAGTAGCAGAAAAAGGGAGGAAGAAAAACTTGATAATGTTGACATTGCAATATCTTTAGTAATTTCTGTGCTATTGGAGAATAATAATAAATAATAATAATAATATAATGGCCAGACTTCATGAACGAAGGTCTGGGGAAGGGCTCTCCTCCCCACATGGGTGTGCCCTTCCAGCCTGTGCAGTGGATTTTTTAGGTGAGGCACAGCGTGCACAGAACTGGCCCC